>JAOTQK010000001.1:5903902-5915236 GCA_025642025.1 Rhododendron ferrugineum
AGTTATTTGTGGAGGCCTATCCCCGTGTTTTCTCCTCCTTCTTCTACCCCTACCTCTGTTCTTACACTTTCCTAGGGATCTAGGATTTTCTCTTCTTCTATCTGGGTTTCTCCCCTATCTTTTTTCTCCTCTCACAATCTTTTATCATCTATTAATGCAACAAGAACACATCAGTCTATTTACTTTCTTTCCTATGATTTCTCAGGTTACATCAGCAGAGCATATCCCGTCCCTTTATAGGATACAACATTGACAACAGAAGGAGAAGCTTTCAATGCAGCTCGTTTGGTATCAATATCCATATCAGAAGCTTTCAATGCACCTGTTCATAATATATCATTATAAAATCAACAAGAGCGGATACATCCATACTAGTACAGTATTACTTATGCAAGGACCAAAATCAAATATCCTTTACAAATGTGATATCTACCGGATTAAACTCTCTAACCTATATTAACTGCGAGGGGAAAACATGAATAACTAAAATCTACCAGATTAAACTCTCTCTTCCTCTCCCTCTCCCTCTCCCTCTCCCTCTCTCTAAACCAGACGAAGGAAAGAAAACGGGAAAAGGGGAGACGTGGCTTGATCTGGGCTACGTTCTTCGCATGAGGTGAATGGACGAAAATACCCCTGACGGCAAAACAAGTGGCTCCCCAATTGAAGGGCACAATTGGAAAAATTGGCCAAATTGTGGCAAGCGATCAATTGGCTTTTGTTCTCTTCGTTTTAAAGCTTTAGATATACGAAAAAATTGAGTGTTTGGATCGAGCACCTACACACATCGGATGCCGTTGATTTTCACGTAGGCCCACTCATTTTTTTTTTATAAAATTTTAGGACGGCTCGGATCGGCTGTCCGATGACCGCAGTGGGTCCCGCGCGGCCGTCGGTGGCTCCCGTCGATGCACTCCATCTGGTTCCGTAGCATTAGCGGTCTTATTTGGGCTCCATGACCTTTTAGGTGCTGGGCTTTGGCCCTTGAAGTTTTTTCCTCGGTTGGCATCTTGCATTACCAATCAAGGGTTTGGATCTCGGATGGCCCCTTGTTCCCTTTCTCTTGGCTCTCAATCTTTGTTTTCATTTCAAAGATTAATAAAAAAAATCACGATAAAAAATAAAACATCAACTACTTGAGAGTCTACAACTGCAACAACTAAACCCAACTACAACCAAACCAAACCCAATTACAACCAACTTAAGAATAACATCAATAAAAAAAAAAGGTTTTTCGGGCCGGTCCTATCTAGGTGGACAATGCCGGAATAAGTCATGTCCTTTAATTCTAAAAGAAGTCTATAGTCCTATAAGTCTTGTCCATTAATTTCTTCTTTTTTTTCCATTTGTTAAACTTATAAGTTATAATCTACTCTATCGATCATAGGAGACTTGAGAAAGGGGATGAGTGCTTACGAAAATCAAACCTTGCCCATATGCATTGAGAAGGGGGATGAGTGCTTACAAGAATCGAACTCTGCCCATATGCATGGGAATATAAGAAAGACACCAACTGCGCTCCACTTGCAATAATTTCTTTCAAAAATACCCATTTTTTGCACGTCGTGGAGCGCCATCAGTAAAAAGTGGAGCGCCATCAGGAACCATAAGTTTAAGAAAGAAAATGTTTCTTTCCCTTCCATTAGCCATTGTCCCAACACTCGCACACCCACCAATGTCATAGACATCAAGCATCTAAATATGATTCTGAAGCAAAACTCTAATTGCAATTCTGTTCTCAGTATCATTGAAATTACGCATAAATTTAAACAATACTCATTGCGTTCTATAAACCCAAACCATATCCATTACATATCAACAGGAAATAGACCACCAAAAACTACTACTACTCATATTAATCCATACAAAGAACTACGAACTACTAAAGTATCCATGTCAATATGCCTCACCCACTTATAATTCTCTCAAAATCTCACATTCCCCCTCCACCCCTTTTCTTTTTCAGCTTTTAGCTTTTCACTGCACGACTTCACCAACTTCTTTAGAGACTCAGGACGGAGAGCAAAATCAAATCCCTTTGTAAAAGTTATTAACCCGTACACTTTTCCACTTGAATAAAAAATGGGAGTACCATGTGAAGCACGCACAGTTGTTGATTTGAATCAACGAACCCTTGTCTGAAACAGAACTGCGAAGTTAAAAAGGAATTTGTTGTCTCGTCCTCTCAGGATAAGCGACATTGCCAGTTAAAAAATTATAAACAATTCCGTGAGGATGACTGATTGTGAATAAAGTTATCCCCATGTGTAGGGCTTCGGTACCCCCAAATTCACAGAACTTATGGCGACTAACACTCGCTTCCTTAGTTCTCAAAATAACTAAATCGCATTCCTCGTCCCGAAGAAATTTCTCAGCCTCCCTACCTTCGACATCACCCGTATATACAGTTACATTGTAACCTTGGGACACCAAATGTGCACAAGTCAAAATATAGCCACTCTCGTTTATCACCATACCAGCCCCGAACCGATACCAGTCATTGTGGTTGTGTCTTCTAAACCATCGGAGGAGGATGAGGAAATGGAAGAGGCGGGTGCGGGTGCGGGTGCGGAGGAGGATGAGGAGGGTGGCGGGAATCGGTTCAGGGTTGGTATGGTGATAAACGAGAGTGGCTATATTTTGACTTGTGCACATTTGGTGCCCCAAGGTTACAATGTAACTGTATATACGGGTGATGCCTAAGGTAGGGAGGCTGAGGAATTTCTTCGGGACGAGGAATGCGATTTAGTTATTTTGAGAACTAAGGAAGCGAGTGTTGGTCACCATAAGTTCTGTGAATTTGGGGGTACCGAAGCCCTACACATGGGGATGACTTTATTCACAATCAGTCATCCTCACGGAATTGTTTATAGTTTTTTAACTAGCAATGTCGCTTATCCTGAGAGGACGAGACAACAAATTCCTTTTTACCTTCGCAGTTCTGTTTCAGACAAGGGTTTGTTGACTCAAATCAACAATTGTGCGTGCTTCACATGGTGCTCCCATTTTTTATTCAAGTGGAAAAGTGTACGGGTTAATAACTTTTACAAAGGGATTTGATTTTGCTCTTCGTCCTGAGCCTCTAAAGAAGTTGGCGAAGTCGTGCAGTGAAAAGCTAAAAGCTGAAAAAGAAAAGGGGTGGAGGGGGAAGGTGAGATTTTGAGAGAATTATAAGTGGGTGAGGCATATTGACATGGGTACTTTAGTAGTTTGTAGCTCTTTGTATGGGTTAATATGAGTAGAAGTAGTTTTTGGTGGTCTATTTCCTGTTGATGTGTAATGGATATGGTTTGGGTTAATAGAACGCAATGAGTATTGTTTAAATTTATGCGTAATTTCAATGATACTGAGAACAGAATTGCAATTAGAGTTTTGCTTCAGAATCATATTTAGATGCTTGATGTCTATGACATTGGTGGGTGTGCGAGTGTTGGGACAATGGCTAATGGAAGGGAAAGAAACATTTTCTTTCTTAAACTTATGGTTCCTAAAAGAAAATTGATATTCGCGCTCCACTTTTTACTGATGGCGCTCCACTTTGTTCATACTTGGTAGTGTGCTTGTCTTCCTTTTCCTTCCGGGCCTTGTATTCCGAGGACCTGTCCGAGAAAATGCGCTCAATTACTTCCCAACAGGAAGATTTAATGGGTCAAGATTAAAATGTAGACAAATAAGTAAAAGGATAAAAGTTGTCAATTCCATTTGAGACCATGAGCTCGTCATGTACGAAGCATGCAATCTCACATTAAGGGCATCGTAAGTAACAAAGGAAATGTTAACTACAGGTCTAAATACACAAACCCACCTTCCAGCTAGTTTAGAATGGCCGGATTTTGACAAAGCACGCTCCACTTCTTCACTTAACTGTTTTTCCAATAAAATTAGACCAATGTTAACAAAAATGGGATATGTAGTTACGTGATACAGAAAAAATCAGATATCATCCGAAATATAATGTATTTACAATCTTTCTTGAGTCTACTAGGTAAAAAATTTTGTGTATAACCATAGTATCATTGGACTGGTTAGAATTGTTAAATAATATGTGAGAAGAAACTTAACAAATTTTCACACGTACATGCCTAGTGTATCAGAATGATACTTCAGCACGTCTAAAAGGAAAAGTGAAAGCTTAGGCTCATGTAGTGTCATGACATTAATTTCATCTCTTACTGGTAAACACATCCGATAAGACACTAATCATAATATTATCTAATCCAGCAACAATTCATGCTAAAAAATTAAGATGACTTACAATTCTGCGGAAAAGTGGCTACAATGTTGATCAAAGTCTTTGCAAACTATCCACCTTCAAAGCTTCCACAATCACACTGTAGTAGAATTCGAACCAAGATATAATAAAACGACCCAAATAACTGATGTCATTCATTTACATGGAGCAGTTAGACAGATTAGATGTATTACCCAGAAGCAATTTTTGTGAGTTCAACATTGTACCACTCGAAAAAGTTTTAAGCAGTTTAGAGCTTATGACAAGCCTCAAACAATTGAAACTATTTCAGTAGGTTGGAGAAGATAAATAGTTCATGGCAGATTACAGATAAGAAATACTATCTTTTTTTTTTTTTTTATCAGAAGAAATACTATCTTCAGATCAGATGTATGCGGTCAGCACATTGGAAGGGTAACTTGAGCAGACTTCGTATTGCTAACTCTTAAGATGAGGTTTGCAATACAAAATGAGGAGAACCTATTCATGGAATTGATCCTTGTGCAATGTACCAACCTTTGTAACCTAGTCCAAACCTGCTCATCTTGTAACTTGACCACAGTCTAATAAAGAAAAGGTTGATTTTGATTCGCAAGGATGCTATTTGAGCGAAAAGTCGAATGATAGAAACTAAGGCCCCGTTCCAAAAATCTTCTTAAAAAATAAGCAGCTTATTTCACATTTACAAACTCAAAAATAATGTAAATGAAAAATAAATTTTCAATTTTTTTTGCATCATATAAAAGATCTCGATGAGATCTTTTAAACAAGATCCATATTGCATATTTTTAGATTTTAATAAGCCCATAATTTTTGAGCTTGAAATTGTCTTCTTAAAAAATAAAGACTTTTTTTGCATTCTGGAACGGGGCCTAATTCCAATAGAGATTAACATACAGTGTCTAGGATTCCATGTTAAAATTAGAATTGAATGGACACTAAATTCAACCCACAGTTGAGTAGTTGACATCTAAAGATCTATAATTACCAATAAGTGGAAGTAACTCATAATCATCTCGAAAAAGTTTTCTGTCATTTTGTTTAATTTCTTTCTCAAGGCATGAACACCTAAAGCAATCAGGTTATGCCTCCGCACTACAAGGCTTTTGTTAACGTTTCTCAAGATCTTTGCCCCCAATTTTATCCAGTTGCATTGGCTTATTATACTATTTTCATTGCATCGGAATTGAGTGATTATGCTATTATACGCGGTAGCATGAAAATAAGGCGGTAAGGTGTAACTACCTAACTGTTTAACAGGATATCAAGGCACACAACATATGATGAGCTTTAACCCCATGGTATTCTCCACTCGATCTTTCTTATTTCCAAGCCTACTAATTTTCTGCCTTGATGCATTTGTAACAACTAATTCTTTTATAGGTAGGGATACTCCTTTTTTTAGTACCTCGGTATCCCACCGAATGAACCTACTAATCTGGGCCAATCCTACAGTTGACTAGCGAGGGCCCAATCAAAGCAAGGGAAAGCCCTGTATGGACAAACGCAAGAACCGGTAGCACAAGGGTGAGATACTCCTTAGACAGAACCAAACTCCTAAAATCCCTGTCACTCCTAAATCAGAATAACATGATAACCTTAAGCCGACAATCTGGATTTCTGAATTAGTTTGGCATGATGGTAACCATGATGGTAACTAGAATTAGTTTGGCATTCCTTTATAACTCAGCTCCCAATCGAAAGAATTGGTTTCCCTCAGTTTCTCCACAGCAATAACATGTTATTCCATAACCTAATACATACAATGCAACAATGTAAATGTACACACATGCTTAACACAAAATAGCGCCATTTAACCCTAAAATGGTGAGTAAACTACCTGGGGCGAGGGCGACGGTGGAGAAGCGGTGGGATTGAGCTGACCTGAACGAAAGGAGAGAGAGAGAGAGAGGCTGCAACTAAACGGGAAAAGAGCTTTTGGGCTGTGTTTGGAAGTGTGGAATGAAAGGGAGAGGAAGACGAAGAGTAAAGGGAGAAACCTACGGGCTGTTTGGATGGAGGAGATGAAGGGGATATGTGAGCCCCTGATTTGTACTCCGGCTCTCCCTCAAATCCGGTATTTGGTTCAGTTTTTTGGAAGGGGGAGATAAACACTGTAGAGGATCCATGTCTGGCTGAAGGTGGATTTGTCAAGGGGAGGTCAGACCCCGTCGTTGGCAAATCCGGGGTGTTTTCAGACGATTTTACCCCTCCAAATCCCCCTTTATCTTTTCTCAGACTTGTTTTCGTCTTCTGAAAACCAGACCAACGAGAGAGAGAGAGAGATCTTCCAGCCAAAAAACTCAGCTGAGGGATGACCGGCGGCGGCAGCTGACGGAATGGCCGGCGGCGGACGGGAGAAGCTTTGGGGGAGGTCGGATCTGTGGACCGTGGGTGGGGTTTCTGCAAATTTGAAGGGGAAGAGGTAGTTGCGGTGGTGGGGAGTGAAGTGGAAGAGGAAGAGGAAGAGGAAATGGTTTCTCAAAAATGGAAAAATGGTTTCTGCAAACCCGTGGGTGGGTTTCCCTGAAATGGGGTTTTTGGAAATTGGAAAGGGAACACGGAATGGAAAAATTTTCAGTGCCGAGCGGGTACCACGTGGTGCCCGCTCGCGCATCCGAGCCGTTCATTGCGTGTTTGAACGGTTCAGATTTGGAGGAAAAAAAAGAGAGAAAGAAAGTGTTGCGGTGAGAGGAGAGAAGAGAGAGAAGATTTCAATCTGAACCGTCCAAAAGTGTGTCGGACGGCTCAGATGCGCCGAGCGAGTACCACATCGGCGATACCCGCTCGGCACCGGAAAAACTCCTCACAGGGAATAGGTAGTGGCAGTGGCGGGGAGTTGGTGGAAAATATCGACTAATTGTAATTTATTTCAGAATAAATGAAAAATATCAAGTAATTGTAATTATTAATTTGAAATAAAACCAATTTTGAGCATCAAAAATCAAGGGGGGCAATTCAATCATTCGACATCTAATCCCATCATATATACTTTTCATATCCTCCTTTTCAAAAAAACCTTCTAAACACCTTATTACAAATCCACTCTTCTGAGACCACCCTTCTTAATATATCACCCATTATTACATATCCACATTCAAATCCTCTCTCATTCTATATCCACCCAAAACAAATCCTTCATCTAAACGGGCCGTAGGGTTTGCTTGAACTTGTGGGGAGGAAATAATAAAAGTTACTAAAAAATATTACTGTAATAATTTTGACACTTCATTTTCTGATAATATACACTCCAAATTTTATCTTTTCATATGCCAAGGTTACTTTTTCCCCCCTCCCTTTTCTGATCAATTAAAACGGGCTTAAGAGTTAATAGTAAGTTGAGCATGATTTAGTTCCAAAACAAAAAGAAGGTTTAGAAGATTTAAATAATTCCGTGTGATTCGCGATTATTTAATGTAATCAAGACAAGGTTTTTTTTTTAATTTCTCTTTTAATTTAGCTGTAATCGTTTAATTCTTAGTTTTTTTCCCTTCTAAGAAAACACGAAATTAACAGACTGAGCAAATTCTCAGCGTTATTAGTTTTTTTAATAAAATAAAATAAAACTGAGAGTATTATCCGTTCAATTCGCAAATTTGAAGAAGAATTTAATGTCCCAAGAAAGTGAGAATGTTCCCGGTAAGTGTGACGGTATCAAAAAGATCAAGAATGTCATATACTAGTTTATTTCCCTGGCTAGATCAATTGCCAATAAACAAGTACGAAACGCCACATCAAAAAATTATGGAATTGAACCTAAAAAAACGATCCAGATTCCAGCATAGGAAGTTAGTTCCTTCCCTATCCGCTTCTATTCCTCTCCTCAGAGGTTAGGCGTCAAAGGCCTTAACGGGAAGGGAGCTTCTTAAGCATATTCAGTCTTTTGCATTATGGGCCTCACGAAGAAGGATCCCTCTCTGGCTGGCGGTGGCAATCAATCCTCTTTCCTGCGCATTTAATCCCATCCCTCCCTGGGGCGGTCGCAAGAAGCACAGGAGCGGGAAAGCTCTAAAGACTTGCCACCAACTAAAGTAGCAGTTTTCCAAGGTTACCGTCAAAAGCTTGCACTCTCTCTTTTCACATAGAGAGATAGTCTGACATTGGGATTGTTACTTTCTAGTTCAAAGCCTTAGCATCATTGACTCGTATGTCGAGCAAGGTAAAATCCGAGTCCAACATGAGCTCACATGATTGATTTTTACAGTTAGCAAAAACTTCCAAGGCTATTGAAAGTTTGCCTATTTCAAAATTAATCGAAGCGCACACAAGTTGACCTGAATACCCAATTATCGCACAAATAAAAAATAAAAAATAAAAAATGCTAAGTTGAAGCGCAGACAAATAGGGGCGGAGCCAACATGGGACAGGAGGTCCAAGTGCCCCCCTGGAATTTTATCTCCTACACGTTTTTCGGGGGTACACCTACTTAAAAAATGTTAGAGAAATTAGAAATTCAGGGTATTAGAGCTTATTGTTTACTTTGTTTTCAACCAAATCAATGGACCACTTAAAGAATTAAATGTTTGTTTCGGAAAGGCAAATAGCAAATTGCTAGTATTTTTTTATCTTTTGTGCCTATGTTTTGAATCTTTTGAATACATTAGACTACAAGCTATTGTCTCTACTAAAGAATACATTATTTTTTGTGCTCGGTATTTTTTTGTTAAATTTTACTGTGATTTTTTTTTTAGTTTGTTGTGAAATAATGCCCACTCTAAACGGAATTCCTGGCTCTGCCACTACAGACAAGCAAGCAAAGATTGTGTCGCCAATTTATCGGGAAGTATAAAAGATCGCCAGTAGCATTGGATGGACATTTTCTCGTCACTAATCAACGAGAGAAATTGAAAAATTAAAATATTATGATCCAAACCCTTTTTTGAATAAAAACAAAAAAATTGGGTTCGGATCATAATTTTTTATTGTTTCGATTCCTTTATTAGAGATGGGTTCAGCCTCCACCTACGAAGTATTGTTCGTTTTTTGCCCGACGGCCCTGTCCCTAAGCCTAACTCACGGGTTTGTCCTTCTGAGCTCATAGCCCAAAAGGCGCCTCGCGATTGGAGGTGTTCTGTGCCGTCTAAGCCTATCTTAGGAATTGTTCGCAACCGACGTGAGAATCCTACGGACGAACCAATAACCCCCAAAAAAAAATTGACTCAAAACCAACAAATGCAAAAAAATGAATAAAAACAAAATAAAAATAAGTAAGGCTATTTTTTGTGCCAAAGAACGGTTTATAAGTGAAGGAGGTTCTAAACCGGGTTAATTACATTTGACCACCCTAAACTACTACTCCTATAACACAAGGTATCATTTGGAATCCATGATTCCATTTTCAATATTCGATGAATATTGGAGTAAGGAAGTTAATGCTGATTATCTCCATATTTCATGCAAATATATTACAATAACTTAAAATAAACGATGTCCTCCATTTGACTCCCCCCGTCTACGTTACTTTTTCTCAATAACCTAGCTAATTTTTCTCATTTCGTCATTTTAATTTTCTCTTATTTAAAAAAAAAAAGAGTACTAATCTACAAGGTCCACTTTCACAAAAGGTAAAACTTCTCTTAAAAGGTAAATAATAGGAGTGAGCAAAAAATCCGTCAAACAGTGAATCCAGTCCAAACCAATCCAAACTGAATGGTTTGGTTAGGTTTTTTCAATAGTGTGGTTTGGTTCCGGTTTAAAAAATTTAGAAACCACGTTAAATGGTTTGGTCTGTGGATTTACGTTAATGGTTTCGGTTTCAAACTGATCCGATCCGTATATAGATATAATAAATATACATATAACTCATTTAATTTAGATACACCAAGTATACATAAAAGTTATAGTTAATTAATTTTTTAAATCAATAATTTATTCAATCCACCATCTTATTCATTATTCATTTACTATCAAAATTATTTTCCTTTTTGCCGTTGATTACGGGATTTCCTGCTTGATTGCGTCGACTCTATGCCTTCCCGGCTTGCTTTCTTGGTGACTCTAACCCGGAGACTTTTGACCTTTACTCACTCTAGGCAGCTAGGAAGGCTCGCTAGACCAGCAGCCAGACCAACAATGAATGTGGTAATGATGGTGATTCCACACCAGGCTCAATAAAATAGCAAAGCCCGGACTGGAGTAGTTCTACACTCCCAAAGCAAAGGGACATCGGAAGCTGTTATTAGGAGTAGATTGTTCTACTCATCTTCACTGGCTAAGAGTTTCACAATTTTAATAGATGGCGAGTGTCTGATCGAATTGATCGGGTCATGTAGGAACAAGGTTCAAGTCTACCGGTCAGTTAGGATGCCTCAGCTGCATCAGGCAGCAAAGGTTCGAGCAGGATGGCGGTTAGTCTTCATCGTCTTTTTTTGGTGGGCGAGGGAATGGTCCTCTTGCTAACTGTATCGTTCCGAGTTATTCCTTTGCCTTCTCAACCTAGCCTGAGATTCGATCTTTCTCATTCACTGCCGTCACCTTCCCTATTGAAATTCTCATGTCGGGGCCTATTGTAATGGGAAGAATGATCATTGAATGGACTTGTCGTACCCGAAACACTTAATTGGCTCACCGGCCTTAGAGGAATGGATTGACAGGTTCATCCCTTGCTTGTTGGAGAGGCTAGGTGTCTGACTAGACTACAGTTGGTTGGGCTCATACAAGTATCAGGCTCAAACACCAACTTCATCGGAAGAAATGGCCTGCATTCCTTCACTTTGTCGGAGTCATGTTCCAACAACGTGTCAGAATACACGGCGCTGATTATGGGAATGGAACTAGCTCGTGACATCAAAGTACATCTCTGGTGTAATAGAGTATATTCATTACAAACCTGAATTATCACGTTTTCCTCTATCACTAGATATTCCCTTGTGCGGATGAGATATAGTAGCCCTTAAGAACCTTAGAGGGTGAATAAGATCTTGTGAGATTGCTAACACCGACAGACTGAATTGCTGGGAATGACCTTCGAGTCCCTAGCAAGCTTTCTGGATCTCCTTTTAGGAGCATGGCTCGTTCATTCACTTTCTCATGAACTCGCAGCTTCGCCAGAAGTGACTAGTCGCCTCCTTTCCTCCGCCGAAAGATGCTTAGCCAGAAGCGAC
>JAOTQK010000001.1:5966651-5993722 GCA_025642025.1 Rhododendron ferrugineum
GTTCGCGGACGGGTATATACCATCATTCGGTTCGGGTGCGGGTATGAAATTTCCCTACCCGACATGGTCGGGTCGGGGTCGGGTGGCGGGCCATACCCGACCCGCCCGACCCGTGCACACCCCTAGAGAAAATTATAGCAGCAGTAGCAAAACTTTTTTGCCAACCAACAGTAGCAAAACACTAATAAAACAACTAAAGAGTGCTGGAACTGTCACCATGGCCAGAAACAATTATAAATGTAAGGGTTTCCGGAATTACATTTATAAGCTATTTTTGGCTGTTTCAGTTTATTTTCTTTGGGGTGAACGGAATTCCAGGATTTTTCAAGGTAGATCCGGAGGTGTCCCTGAGGTTGTTCGTGCTATTTTTGATGCTATTCGAGCCAGGTTAAGCTCTTGGACCACAGTGAAGTTTACTGCCCAAAATAGGGGTTTGTGTGATGACTGTCTTCTAGATTCTCGAATTTTTTGGATCAATACGTGTAGATAAGAGTTAGTGCTTTTTTCGTTTAAAATTGAGGTATAGGTGTGCTAGGGGTATGCCCCCTATGAGTTTTGTAGCTTCCTGCGGTTTTTCGGTGCAATAAAATTTTTACTTACCAAAAAAAAAAAAACATTAGAAAAGAAAAGAAAAAAGTATAGCAAATGTTAAGCAACATTAAAAAAATTCTAAAAACGTTAAAGAATTCGGAATAGCAACCTATCTATGTTTTACTATCCGGTCCGATTCGATTTAATTCGGATTAGATGGTGGCGAAATGGACTGTCCGTTTTTTTGTTAGTTTGGCTAAAAACAAACTATTTACCTCTACAAACAAAACTAAATGGCCTGAGTTTTTTTTTTTTTTTTTGTTATCACACCTACTTTTCAAATCCAACTATCCAAATTTATGGCATCTTATATTTTAACCTCTCACTGGGGATCAGCTCACCTATACAGTCTTGTAAGATAGGTCCGATTTCTGAATGGACAAATATCTCTTAGGAATAGATGTGCCGGAGAGGTTGGAATAGTCAATGGAAAGGAATGAGATGAGTGATCTAGAAGGGTGAAAAAGAGAGCAGGGGTGAACAGAGAGGGATAGGCAGTGGAGACCTTAACCCAGAAATCCCAAAGAGGAAAGACAATAGAGCCCCTGAAAGAGGATAAGATCTCCTTTAAAATCAGTGCTCACCGACTTTCTCTCTCTAAGGAATGTTCACAATCAGCTCCATCTCTCTCTGGGATCTGATGAAGAGACGTTTCATATTTATAGACCACACGAGCTAATGCTCGGGGTGCCAAGTGGCGCGCTGATAAAATGACACATGTCCCTTCTGTACCCCCTGACAGCCGAGGTGTCGCTACCCTTGTGATGACCGTGAGTATGATGGCAAACGTATCCTCTTATTTGTGGAGATCTTCTTCTTCTTTTACACCCACCAAGCCACTAGATCCCGTTCATTCCCGTAGAGCAAGGTCGTGACCTGTTCGGTCGCGCTTGTACCACTGCCAAGCCTCAAGGGGCCCTTCGGGTCTTGTCTAAAGGCCGGAGCAGGCATAAGAGTTTAGGCAAGTTATTGGTGTATCTTGGTTAAACCGTGTTATCGTCTCCATTAGATTGGGACCGCGCCAAGTGTCCACCTGAATAAATGTAGTTCTCTCCTTAAGGGAGGAATATGGGCTCGCGAACCTTATACGGGCACTGCAAAGCGATGGGTAGCGCGAGGCTCCCTCGCGTAAGGGGCCACGTGTTACGCGACTGAAGCGCCACGTGGTGAGCTAGGGTTCGTCGGTTAAACCGTCAACCCCGCGAAGAATGAGTACACGTGTCGCATGCCCATTGGTTAGTCAAACGGTCAATAGTCGCGTCCCTTGACCTTTCCTACAAGTCTATACCGCTATACCCGGCCCACACCTTTTGAGAAAGTCTATGCTCCCCGAAATTCTTTCCCGAAAATATCCCCGAAATGAAATTAATAGTTGAGATTTACTTTAATGTGTAGGCCAAAGATTTAAGCGTTGTTCCTCGTCTTGATTTAGGCACAAGGTTCAAACCTATACATATATATTTAGTTACTTAATTCTGCCTGCGACATGCTTAGAGTTAAAAGTTCCATATTTTAGATAGCCAATTTCAAGCTTCAAAAAAATAGAGTTATGTGTTAAGTAGCTTATAGCCGACACGTAAAATCCATGCCAAATTCTTATTTTGATATGTATCCATGGACATGCATTCGTATAGCAATACCATTCTATGATTGGTACGTATAGAAAACTTAACTTGATTTGATTTGATTTGACTTGTATGTAATTCTTATAGGATATGATTGAATATGAATCAATAGAAACAAACAATTGGTTGACGTAAGAATTATAATTCCAATTCTGACCAACAATGGGAATTGTCTAAGCTAAGTGTCTATTAAGATCCTAACGACAAGCGGTGTGAGGTTGGAAATATTGACTACTGGAGTATTAACGGTGTGCTAGCTTGAAAATTAAGTTTGAATAATATGGAATGGTATTTAAGTTGAAATAATTAACCACGTGAATGCAGCTTTGGTAGGAACATGCTTCTTTAATTGTTAGAATTAAGAGCGTCCCCATTGTAATAAACAAATGAGTGTGGATAAACAAATTTAACAGCAATGTTCAAAAAATACCCCACATTACAATAAGCAAAATTACAAGTCTTTTAACAAATAACCGAATTCCACTCATTCCATAACCAAACTTAACAACTTTTACCAATAACTAAAACTTAATAACCGATGGAATCGTCTCATCGAGACGAATAATTTGGTGTGGTCGGATGCGAGATTGAAATTCGTTTGCAATTGGACAAATGTGCATTGTATATTGTGGGAGTTTTTTTGGTTAGAGATGCAAAAATAATCAGTGTGGAGGTAGAGGTTGTTAAGTTTGATTATGGACTAAATGAATAATCAAATGCTGAAGTGACACATTTTAGTTATTGATTTTGATTATTACCATTGCAGATGCTCTAATATAAGAGAGCGATTACATTTTTTTTTTAATAACTGATCAGGTGTCCAGGTCAACTTACACTCGCCTTGACTTTATAATCCCGTGACACAAATCCCGAAAGTGCAATTAAATTAGGCTCTGTGAGCTTTAGTATTAACCAATTGTAAGGACAATTATGCTCATCCCACTTTTTGGTGGACCAACAAAATCGGACTCACATGATAACTATGCAATTATCCTCGCGTGCTTGCTTTTTTCACATATGGTTACAAGGACAAAGAAACAAAAGGATAAGAACTCATTCCAAAACGTCATAAATATGCATATTCTTCCTATGTAGGTAATTATTGCAAATATAGGTTAATTATGGTATGTTTGGAAATAAGTTATTCTTTTCTTTCTTTTCTTTTCATAAAAACGAAATGACATCACTCTTGTTTGCGATTACTTATGAGTTTAATTTAAATTAGGAATTTTTATTTAGTGCTTATGAGTCCTTTAAGTGGGTTTTATGGGACCACCGAGGTGGTAGGTCAGTTGGTAGTTGGTGGGGATCATCACCCCCTTAACGCAGACGAGAGTTCGAGTCCTGACGGGTGCTCGAATCTCTTTTGTGGATCAAAGGGAGTATCTTTCACCAGTTGTACACTAGGTGGTGCCGTGGTGACGGCTCGTTCTTTCGGACAGTAGCTATGGCTCGAACCAGACATTCTATTGGCGGGTAGGGAGCCCCTATGGTCACGCCTAATGCGAGTTGTTACGCTGGTTGCCCCTTTCATCCTTTATGGGCAATCATGGGCCCTCTTCACCACTTTCACATCGTTTCTTTAAAGAGAGAAACTTATTCATGAAGCGGTAAAATCTCAGCTATCCATTCGCGCAATTAATGATTGAGATTCATTTTCAATTTTGACCGGACACAATTAATTGTTACTGGTCACAATTGATTTTCAATCCGGACCGTCTAAAAACACTTTGAATGCTCACGATTGGCCTCCGTAAAGTCTTCCCGACGGAATGATCCGCAAATAAGATTTTCCGTTTTAAAACGTGACAATTGCTTGGAGTGAGGACAGACTCATAACCTGAGGGAAACTCCAAAGGCCCAACGATAATTTTTTTTTTTCATTCATTAATCCTAATTTACTCTATTTTGGGGGATCTGAGGAGGGAATGAGTGCTTATGAGAATCGAACCATGTTCATGTGCACAGGAGTATAAGGGAGACACCAACTACACTTCACTCCACTTGCCAATGATTGAAGAGATGAAAGGTTATCCTAATGATAATGTTCCTCGCAATTTATTTTTTATTTTTTGAAATGTCTACCTTGGCCTTCTCCTTGGAATAGTACTCATGGTCTTGTTTTTCTTTGCTAAGCAGGATCAGTGGGTAGGGGAACCAATGTAGCAATTATTCTTGGGCGTTACCATAGGAGTTTCAATGGAGTGTCAGGTTTCCATCATCATGGTCTCTTTGTTACTTTAAATGAACCAAGTCGTTCGAACAGCTCGTTTTGGATTCGTTTGAGCTCAGTTCGTTAAGTTTTTATTGAACTCGAGCTTGAGCTCGCGAAAAAATTTGTAGACAAGCCTGAACATTAGCATGCTCGGCTAGGCTTGAGCTCGGGAAAAAATTACTCCAATATTTAAGCCTGAACATTATCATGCTCGGCTCCACAAGACTCGTTTGTTTTTTAACGGAAGGAGATTATATTAATTCTTATTAATTCAAAAGTAATGAGTATGTGCTGTGCAATACTCAAGTATAGTATTAAATTGTATCATTTTTTCGAAAATATAGGCTTTTTGTAAATAGATGTAAGACACATGCAAATGCATCCTCCTATACATTTCATTTTCCTCTACTATGCAAGCTAGCTAGAGTATCACTAAAGTTATTTAGGTACTTATTTTTTGTCTTACAAGATATTTTATTTTCTCATAGTACATATCCTTAATTAAAAAAACATTCAAATAAGTACTCATTTTTCTTAGCAGAACGGAGCTTAAATATATATTTGTTATTGGCTTGTTAAGGCTTGTGAACAAGCTCAAGTTCAAGTCAAGTTTCGACTGGCTCGACTCGTTAAAAATTTCCGCTATGTTTGAGCTCGAACCCGTAAACAACCTCGAACACGGCACGACTTGGCTCGACTTGCCTCTTCCATTCCGCAACATCCAAACGGAGCCATCCCGTCACCGCTGTCCCCAGTCGCCTCTTACGACTACCCCCATCTCGTTACGACAAGACCAGAACTCGAGGGTCTGTCCAACAACAATATCTTCCAATCAGAATCAGGATTAGATCTCCTTCCCCTGTATCCGCGGGCACCCTATTATTATTCCCCACCCCTCTCTCTCTCTCTCTCTCTCTACATTTCCAGGAAAAAGAAATCACTCCTTCCCCAACGTTAGCTGTTCACAGCCGTCGTTTCCCAAACCCACCCCGATCAGGTCAGCCCCTAGTCTTCCAATCTATACATACAACGTACCTTTACATAACTATTAACTATATTATTATTAGCTCTTGAATTTGTATATGTATCTGTATGTACTCAATCACTGAAGTTCGATAGCTTGATCCCCTCAGATCTGGTACTCTGCAGAGCTTGTAATTTGGATCCATCTTTTGTTGAGTTCACTGTTAGTTAGGCAGTTGTTGTGAAGTTTTTTTAGGTGTCCAGGCCAGCTTACGCGCGCAGACTAATCTGGGCCCAGTCCAGCAGTTATTGTGAATTGGGTTGTGCTGTTTTTGCCTATTTTGTTTTTAGGCGTTGGATTGAGTTGGATTCATGTGGTGCTTGTGTTGATGATTGTGAAGGTTAGGGTTTTGATTGGGGGAAATGGCGAATAGGATAAAGGAAGATGAGAAGAACGAGAGGGCTATACGGGCTCTTCTCAAACTACCGGATAATCGACGGTGTATCAACTGTAACAGCTTGGTATGCTACTTGTTGCCTTTTTTTTTTTTTCTTTTTTCTGAACTTTCAGTTGTCCGCTAAGATGGAATGAACCTGCTAATATGCCCAATGTCAAAGACTTACCTCCGTGGAAAGGATGATTAATTCAGATGGACATGCCATAACGAAATTGAGTATCCTATGATCCAGGATTTCATTACAATTCCCCAAAAGAGTCGGGATCTCATAACATAATTGAGTATTGTGTTAAATAGTTTATCAAAAAAAAAAAAAACAAAGCTTTTATCTGTATATTTGCACCTTGGACCCGAACTTGGGTGATTAGATGGTTGATTTTTTTGATGTTTGGTTGTCATTAGAATACAATTGCGTGACGAGCCATATCGACGAGTTGAATTTGTTTGTTCAAACATGAAGTTAGAACAACTTAATTGTCGCTAAATTTAGTTATATGTGTCATGAGTTGTATGATTGTCTATTGAAATGGAAAAGGAAAATGCTTTTACTACTTTGGAGCTTGAATTTGGAACCCTCACTGATTGCATTGCCAAAATTGATGTTACAGGTTGTTTTTCTTTGCATTTTTGGATTAAGTTGTCGGTGTTAAAAGGTCGAACTTAGATGTTAAATCCGGTATATGTGGGATGAGTTATTGCATAGGTCCTTAAAATGGAAAGTAAAATGCTTGATACTTTTGAATTTTACTTTGAAGCCATAGTGATTGACATTGTAAAAGCTGTTGATTTAAAGGAGAAAGTGGGTGGCCTTCTTGATCATGCATTTGTTGTTTCCTTCCATTGCAAGATGGTTAGTTCATACATGTTGCTTTGTGGTGAGTGTTATGCCTATTAACCATTGAGTTGGTTCACTATTTAAACATGCTCACCATTTTACATGAACTGGTGTATATGTTGCCGTGCCGTGCATATGCATATGCATGTCCTGTTTTCTGTTTGTTTTCTACCCTAATATGATGATAAGGGGAACCACTGTAGCAATTGAAATGTAGCTCCTCACTGCTTCCATCATTAACCCATGGGTTTATCATTGGCTAGATATAGGTTGGTTTGCGCTTCATGAAAATTTGCTCAAATTTGAGTTGTCATTGTAAACCAAGATGATACTGTATTAGGTGTGTTAGTGGGATCGCTACTGGTCTATCTGTTCTTCTTGTTTGTGGGAAATGCCAATCAGGGATCTGGCAAACAGCACGAGTTAGTCGCATAAGCTGCAATAGACAACAGTTAAACTAGTTGGTGATGAATATAAGTTTGTCACCACATTCCTGTTGACATTATACGATTGATATGTGCTTTTGTGTCTTTGATATTCTCATCCCCACCCACTACTTCATGCTTGATTCATACACAAATAAAGTCATGCTCTAACTTCCAATGCTTATAAGAGATATGTCTAGAAGTTTTGAAGGGGTACTTGCTTGTTGATCAAGAATTAAGGAGGGAAAGATATAGGTTGAATAGTTGATGAAGATACTAGGTTTTTTTTTTTTTTGAACGGAAGAAACTTTCTATGTATTAGCTAACCTCCCAAGAGGCATCATCTTTACAAATCCGGGAAAATTGGGGATGGGGATTACAAATCCAATCTAAAGGGATAGAGCCCTTCAAATGAAGAGATGCTACCTAATGAGCAGCCCTATTGCATTGCCTAGGGACCCAAGAAAATGAACAAAGCATAAGAGAAGAAAGAGCTCGAATATCTTCAATAAGAGTGGAGCATTTTCTGTTGAGCTACCCAAGAGGTCGAATATCCACAATCCCAAGGGGGAACATTTTCTGTTGAGCATAAGTGGATCACAACTTTGTTGTCACTATCAATGATAGCATTAGAAATTTGGTTTGCCTCCAAAGCTGCAGTGCCAACCTCACTGCTAAGGCCTCGTCTTGAAGCACAGAAGAAGCAAACACCATAGAAGCCCGTCCATCTAGCACTCTGCCTTGGTGATCCCTTAAAACTGCAGCAATTGCAGCCCTTTGAGCTATACCACTGATGCTGGGTTTTCCCCATGTCTATGAGCCTACTGATTTGTCACCCGACTCACCCCTCCTTAAAAAAATTGAATATACTAGTTGGACTTGCGACACTGCAAAGTAGCACCTAACCTCAAGTGCAATTAATGAGAAAAATGCGCAGGAGCTTTTTTAATTTGGCAATTAATAACAGTTTCCCCTTTGAAGGGGGTCATTATAAGAGATTAAGAGTAATGACTGCACTAATGACTGCATTGACATTATTTTTTCTCGTATTAATATGCCATTTAACTGTGTCTGGTGTTGTACATGTGGGACTTCAATTATTACAGAAATGAACCTATATTTGAGTGTAGTTTTCTTGCTGGCCATGTTACATGTACAATTCTCTTATTTCAAGTGTTTAGTAAGGATTATGGAACATAAAAGACAGTATATGTCTATCTTCATATGGGAATTTGAATAACGACAAGCTCATAGTGTATTAGGGTGCATATCCAACTTGATGTGTTCAATATCTTTCTCGTATTTACAATTTGTGCTGTCCTGTCAGAAACATATACTTCACAGTCACACTTTTAATAGTCCAACGTAGGTTGAAACTTGAAAGCTCTATATTTCCTGTACATGTAGTTATTTCATGTATTTTTAACTTTACTTTCTGAAGTGTTAGAATCGATACTTGATAGCATGCTTTGAAAACTCTGCCAACTATTAAGGCAAATTTTAGAAAGTTTCTCGGCATCTTAAACCAGCAACATGCAGAAGTGCTGTTTTTTTCCTTTGTATAACACCAAGCCAATTTTCCATTAAGTTAATTTAGTCCTTGAAAATTTAAGTGTTGGGCTTCTTTCACTTTACTTTTTAACTGTTTTTTTTTTTAATAGAATTGATTCATGGGCTCTGTATTCCAGTGTTGTTTTTTTGGTTGGATAGGATAAACCAAGTGACGTGAGTTGCCCTTTTTGGTCCAAGGAATCATAATCATAATATAGCTTAGAACTGCGGACTTGGGAGATCCCTATGGAGTGCAAACAGCTCTTGCCAAAGCAATGTTGTATTTGAAATGGAACTCTTCTCATACTCTGGAAACGTGGAGGATGTGCTAACATTTTGTCGTATGTGTTGTGATAAACTTTTTGTTTCAGAAATGATCGATATAGTAGGAGCATCCAATGAAAATTCGTTTTTTCAGTGGAAATATTGTTCTGTCCATGGGGCATTTTTCAGTGAATTGTATTTCTCTGGAAATTTTGGTTTAAATATATGCAAGAACTGCCTGAGATAGGGAATAGTTTTCCACAATATTATTCGGTCTTGTGCAAAAGGCCTTTGGTTATTGCGGTCAAGATTATTTCTAGAACCAACTCCCATAATATCGCTGTATCGCTTATAAAACCCGATCCGATCCTCCTGTTGGGGAGTAGACCCTTTTCCACCGTTGATTATATTGGTGATGACACCGTACCCCGGGACCCGGATAGTAAGAATATCAAAAATGGAGAAGCATATGTTTTGTGAGCCAGTATAGATGCTGTTGCATAAATGGATGTACGCTTTCCAAGGCCAATTGTCCATTGGTGAACTTTCCTAGTATTTTCTTTGGATGTTTTTGTTTCAAGGCACAAAATTTAGAAGTGATAACTGTGTGATGTTGATTTTATGGACTCTGTACTGAGAAGTGGTTGATGGCTATTGCTCTTTTCGAGAACAAAAATGGATCTTGCAATGGGTCTAAAATATTTTCTTTTGCAAAGCAGGGACCGCAGTATGTATGCACAAACTTCTCAGCATTTGTTTGTACAGCCTGTAGTGGAATACAGTAAGTACTTGTATTTATGCTTATTAAAGAGGAGACGGATGTCATGAGGGGGATATATATTTACTATTGTGTAATAGATCAAATGCTCTTTTACTTATCATCTCAAAACTAATTTCAGTCGGGAGTTCACACACAGAGTGAAGTCAGTCTCCATGGCTAAATTCACTTTGCAAGAAGTTAGTGCCCTTCAAGGAGGGGGAAATGCGGTATGAAAATATCTTACATATTAATAACTTAAATTGCTTTTTGGTTGATTAACACTCCTGATTTTTCATAACAAATTTAGCAATGTTTCATGTTAACAGAGTGCAAAAGAAATTTATTTCAAGGAATGGGATCCACAGCGTCATTCTGCTCCTGATAGCAGGTTATTACTTGTGTTTGGGTTATTCTGTTATGCTTTTCATGCAAACTGTGGTCTGATTCGTACATTTGATGCTAGTAATGTCGAGAGACTTCGGGACTTCATTAGGCATGTCTACGTGGATAGAAGATACACCGGTGAGAGGAGCTTTGACAAACCTCCAAATGTGAAGACGGTACGTGAACACCCCACCCTAGTTGGAAGAATTACAATATTTATCATTAGTATAGGAATAAGTATTAAGGTAAAAGAAAAAGAAAAAGAAAAGAAAGGAAGCACATAGACCAAGAAAACCTCCTCTCTCTCACCCACTCTCCATTTTGAAGTAGTGAGTTGATAATTTTTTAGCTTACTGAGTTTCCTGTACCGTGGTTTGCATTGTTCAAAAAGATGAATTTTTATGTCACAGGGTGAAGGAGAGGACTCCTATGAAAACAGGAGAGAAACATATCAGGGTGGGTCTCGAAGCCCACCATATGAAGACTCATACGATCGTGGTTACGGCGACAGACCTAGTCCAGGTGGAAGAAGTGATGACAAAAATTACAGAAGTGAGTCTCGAAGCCCACCCTATGAAGACACATACGAACGTCGTTACAGTGACAGACCTAGTCCCGGTGGAAGAAGTGATGATAAAAATTACAGAAATAGTTACGACGAAAGAAGAAGTCCAGGATACGATCAAGAAAGTCGGCAGTATGGTGATTTTAGGAAAAGTCCTGCTCGTGCTGGGGTAGTCAATGACTGGAGACGGGAGGATAGATTTGGCAATGGAAAGAGATATGATGATGGTAGAATTTCTGATGGAAGCTCCAAGATTGAAGGGAAGTCACCTGAAGGCCAAAAGGATGTGGATGTGGCCAGTCCCCCTATAGTCCGGCCTGTTAGAGAGATTCTAGGGGAGAATGTAGTCCCCCTTAAAATCATTGGACCTCCAAAAGCTGATGGTGGCAAGGCTACTGATGGTTCTATTAGTGTACAGGTGAGGAGTCTTCTTTCTTAGGCATCTTCAGTGTGAATATATTCAGGGTTGCCTCATAAATCTCATGTTCTTATTAACTGGTTAATTGTGGTTCTTGACAAAGTCAAAATTTGATTTTGATGTGTTTGTTTCGACAAGCACAAAAAGATAAAATAAATAAGTTTTTCATATATTTATGCATTTCTTATATTGTCAGTTTCCTTCTCTTTTGAGATGTTTCCAATTCCTGCAGTACACAACATGACAGGGACACTTCAGAAAATATTTTATTTATTTGCCTATGTTCGCAAAATGAATTTTTGTTGAGTGAAAATAAAAAGGAAACGTAACAATAGCTTAAATTAAATTAAAAGTGAGCCTTTATTTAAAAACATAAACATGAATTACCATTTTTCCCTTAATTCTATCAAAAACTAATACAGCCATGCATAAATCAGTTAAGGAAAATAATTTCATCAACTCAACATTTCTAAATAGGTCTAAATGACGAGAGATTGATAGTTAAAAAAGGTGTATCCGATGCCAACACGGTACTCCACCTTTCTAGAAGTTTCCATGCTGCTTACTTCTTAGTTTTGGAACTCAGAATCTGTTCATCTTAAATCCATCTCCATTTGGTTGATCAAGTATTATGTTTCCAGTCTTTTTTGTTGACTTTTCCCTGCAGAGAATAAGTAACTAGTGGGAATTTCTTATTGCAGAGAACTGGATCTTCCAGTAGCTTGGCATCCTCTAATGTCAACCCAGCAGAAATTAAAAATGATATAGGAACCTTAATCGATTTTGATGCTGTTCCTCAACCTCCTGCAATTGCAACAGTACCGCAAACACAGCAACCCGTTACAGCTCAATCGGTTGTGCAGCCAACAGCTTCATCCAATGCTGAAAACTGGGCATTTTTTGACTCCCCCACCGAGGTTAAAGTAACTCAAGCTCCTTCCAATGCAAATTCACTGGAGTCGGTACTTTCAGGATTGTCAGTTCAAACGACTGGAATACCTGGTTCTGGGGTTATATCAACAACTGCGCATGTGGGAAGCATGTCAGCATTACCATCTTTTAGTAACTCATTTGGTGCACCCGTAGGGCAAATGTCAATGTTACCCCCTGGCAGTAATCCTCCACCAGGTACAGCAGTAAACAACTTGACCATGTTCCCCCCTGTTAGTGCTCCCGTAGGGCACGCGTCTGCATCTCCCTTTGGAGTAGGTGCTCCAGGAGCAACTCCTGGACCCATGTCAGCAATACCATCAAATGGTGTTAATTCCCTCGGGCAGTGGCCTCCTCAGCAACATTCTTTATTTCCTGGTTCTGGCTTTCAGCCTTCTGCGCATCCATTCAGTCCACTGATTAGTGGGCCTTCAAGCAATCAGGTGTGCTCCACAACCAAGCTTTCTGCTTCAAATCATAATAGCTCTTTCATAGGACTCTAAGAGATTTTCTACGCAAATTTTGCAGACATGGAATTCATCTCTTCCAGCAAATACACAAGGGCCTTATAGTATGCCACCTACACAAGCATTCCAGGTTGTATCAAAATCTGCCCAGCAGGTTCCTGGTGTGATAAACCAATCCGCCCCCCAAGAAGTGAAGCCTAGTGGAAGAAATGAGCTACCACGGGTAATTGGGTTTGTTATTTGCTTCATTCTTTTCATTTGCTTCGTCCATGATGGTTTGTTATTGTTTTTCACATCTTACATGTATCTCTTTGTCTGCAGGATTTATTTGCTCCTACTTATCCATCTTATGCACCACATCCAGGCTGGCAAACTGGTCCTTCCCATGGGTTTGGGTTCAATATGCAATATAATACTCCGATGGTATCTTCTGCTTTGGTTTGTACTGTTTACTTGCCTCACGACATTGACATGAGCCATCACTCATTGCAAATGTTGCTTGTTTTTCACAGCCCATGCAAACTTTCCCACAATCATCACAATCAACTAACCCGTTTGACCTGAACAACGAAGCATCGTCAGTACAAGCTCCAATTGTACGTCTCATCTTCAAAAAGTTCCAACAATATTCTGAGCAATTTAATTCAAATTGATTTGATCCCTCTAGTCTTTGGACTCGTTTGGTATCATTTGGAACTGTTCTGCACTGAACATATTGCAGAAATGGAAGTTCCACTGCTTCTTGGTTTGCAAACTGATTGGTACTTATATAGTTTTATGCTCTGTTTGAATTTGTGGTTGCTGTTTGAGTTTGGACCTTGGAAAGAGAAAGCAAACAGGAAGTTGTAATCAAGCTTTTTTATGTGTTAATTTGGATAGAAATACCCAAATTTCTTTTACGATTGCAAACTTGGAGATGGCTGACTAGTTTTTGGTTAATCTTTCAGTAACAGTTTAGCACAAAATAACAAGATACCAAAATATGTTATTGAGGTTGAATTTTGTGCATTGATTTCGTCTCTTTGAACAAAGTTATGCAGTTCCCAATCTTTAGTAGTTTACTTTGCTGATGAATGTTTTAACCAGGTGTAATGTTTATTTGGTAATGCAGTTCCCTTCCATGGTCTCCTTGCAAGGGGCGCTCCCAAACGTGGCAGGTCCAGCAGGCTTATTGCGCACTTCTAGCCTTGATACCCCTTCACCAACATGGATGCAATCCCAGTCTTCTCATCTGCCTGGGATGCCTCCACAAGCACCATCTTTTGCGCCAGCAATGTCTCCCAGTAATATAGCATCTCTTTAATATAGTTATTAGTATTTTTTTTTGTGCGTGTATATGTGACCTCATACATAATCGTATTCCTTACAACATTTGGCTATAATTGCTTCCAAATGTTTTGATATTTTCTTTAATTGCATTCAGGTGCATACATGGGGCAGCAGATCCCAAATAACTTGCCACCTAGGTAACTTCTTATCTGCTTTACCTTTTTCATCTGTGAATATTGCATCATTCATCCAGTATGCAGCATTTCGTGACAATTAAGAAATTTTGGTAAGTGATTGCATTTTCTCCACACACACTGTTAAAGATGTCCATTTTATTTTGTCTATGCAGTTTATTTTGCCCCTACTTAGTTTGTGTTGTGTATTCTGGTGTGCACTTTGTGTCGTATATTCATTTTTCCAAAACAATTCCTATTTGCTACTGGAGTTACGATATCAGAAGTTTTCAATTGCGTGGTACTTTATATTAAATTATGTTTTGCTGGGAACTTGTTGACCTATACGCTGTACTTACAAATGTGTTTGGGTAAACCTCCGCAGGCACCAAACAATTGTTGGGTATGGTGGTGAGGTAGCCGCATTTGGATCCACAAATCCAAACCAGCCGATTCACCCGCAGAGTAGAATGTATTCAGCACCTGCTACGCCAAATTCTTTCAACCCTGTCGGAGGGAACCCATTTGGATAAATTGAAAGGTGATTGCCTTTTTTGTCTCCATTTTGGGGCGTCATTTTATTGCCCCCTTTCGAGTGCCGTTGGGTGGAAATTTTGGGTTTCCTTTGTTGTTGTAGATTAAGTTAAATGATCCAGCCAAATGTGATTATTGTTTGAATTCCTGGGTTAAGGTTCAGTTATCCTCATTGGCCGTGTAGAATTAGTGTGTTATGCTGGAAGAAAATAGTTTGGGTGAGAGAGGTAATCGTGAAGCAGTATATGATTGCAGGGTCATCTTTTTAGTTCTCTATCGTTCGATCAGTACTGTGACTTTTCTCTCCAGAGTTGTATCAATTTTTCCATCTGTAAGTTTGTATGATTTCGAAATTTTCTTGATGTGAGGTCATGACGTTAGTGTTTTTGTAAGAGTGTTTGTAAAGCATGTAGTTTGTATTTGTAACACTAGTGGTATTGATATTGATAATTATATGTTAAAGTTTGAATAAAACGGCTGTTTCCTCAAATGTCGTGTACACTTTGGTCATGTTTGGTAACCATTTTATTTTCTGTTTTCAGTTTTCATTTCCAGAATTTTCAAAAATTTACCTTGGAAGTTTGTTTGGTGCACTACTTTCACTTAACAAATTTTGGTAATCACTTTCACTATTTGCAAAATTTCTGAAAGTTGAAAAACCACGCTTTCACTTTTTGCAAAAGTAAAAACAGGCTGCCATTTTCTTCCACTACAGTGCCAATTGAGCACCTTACCCACGCCAGACGCAGTCTTGGCCGGAGGAACTTCCTTTTGTTTTTTTTACCCCCGGGTCTCAAACCCAGGCCAAGGTTCTCTCTCTCTCTCGAATCTGGTTGAAAGAAATCTACAAAGAGTTGTGGTTCTCACTCTCGATCTGATTGACGAACTCCGTACAAGGCTTGGATTCTCTCTCTCATTAAAACTCAGTCAGTAGATGCAATTTTGCATACTCTTATTACAGCTTATCCATCCTTTTTGTTGCTTATTTGAGCATCTTTTCATTCCCTGTGAATTCAGCTTCAATTCTTTTCAATAACTAGGGCAGATTTATAATTTCTAGTTTGCCTGAATCAATTCATAGCCATAGGATTTCCATTAGATAATGGGTTTCAATTCTTCGAAGAGAGTAGTTGTGGCCTTGTGGGTTTAGGTAGAAATGTCTATGGTAGACTGGTAGTGGCAATGGAAGGCTTCCTTTATTCATGTCAACCATGTTCACGTATTTTGTTTTTTGTTTTTGGAAAACAGATTGACACAAACATGTTTTTCACTTTCACTTTTTTTAAGGAAAAGTAGAAATTGGTTTTAGCAAATAGAAAATAGGAAACATTAAAAGTGACAATGTTACCAAACATAGCCTTTGAAGCTGCTTTTGGGTCATGTGATCCATATTCGGGAGACTTGGGTAGGTTTTTCCTAAAAAGTTTGTCTATAGCTTAAGGATTTTAGACAAGTTGTTTCTGCTAAAAAGCCAATAATCGTTCCTGAATGGTTGGAATCTTTTGTTTTTCTCTTTCCATCACTTTATACGACACTCGTGCCAATGAAAGTGGTCCTTGAAGCATGTTGGTGGGGCTAACTTTTCTTCGATCGTTTAAGTCCCACGCGGGCTTCATTTGAGCACCCATGGTTCCATGCAACCAAGAATAGTACGGCGTTGGCTCCGGTGGACCAGTGGTATCTCAAAGGATTGAGTAGCAAGCAGAAAAAAAAAAAAAAAACTTGCAGTTTTCTAGCTGACTGGAATAATGTACCAAAATTGCGATCGTTGGTAACAAGCTGCGATTTTGTAATACTGCAGAAATGTTTCCGTTTCCTAGCTGACTGATACAATCAGTATATTGTAATGAACTTTTGATCATTTGTGATGAGCTAATTTCTATATGAGAGAGAGAGAGAGAGAGAGAGAGCCTGACTTTTTTCAATGAGGTTCAAGGACAAACTAATATTCAGGATCCCACAAGTGTTCCTTCAGAAGAATTTGTACAAACACTGAAATGCCTGTCTAATCAACATGTAGTGTGCAAGGCTACGAGTACAGGAGTGTTCATTATACATTAGGGAATTGAAACAGATCAGGTCAACTCTAGCCCTGAAAAAGTATGCCTAAAGTTCTTTGCCTCCCATCTGCTGAGACCCAGTTCTTGTATGCACAACACAACACTGAGGACAAACTTGGCCAAAAAAAAAAAATATATATTCCTCAAGAATTCGTAATTAAACTGATCCAGCTGTTTGTCTGCTTTTCCATGGAGCTACCAGCATCCATGCTGCAAAGACACCATTTTGCCTTAGCAATGGCATTCAAAAACTTGTACATGAACTTTATACTACTTCAGAAAGGGCCACAATAAAGTTGTAAGGGATTTACCAACAATGGAAAGGGAATTCTAGAAAACCAAAGAAATGAAGTTAGGGCCGTTAGCCCCAGGGTTGTCCGGTTGGTTGGTGGATTTGCTTCCCATAATTGACCAGAGTTTGATTTTTGGGGTTAAGCCTTAAGAAAGTAATTTCTTGTGAATCCCCTACCACACACCAACTTACCTATGCAATTGCTGACTAATCTGTAACATTGGTAAGAAAAAGATGGTTAATTTTGTTCATTGGACGAGGGTGCCAGATACATGCTGGGGGATATAGAATACCATGCGGGGATCCCCGTTCCCCATTTGGGGGCGGGGATGGAAGGAAAAAACAAATCCCTATTGGGGATTGGGGCGGGGACGGGGAAGGGGTTCGGGGATCAATCGGGGATGGGAATAACTCTCCAGCCCCGATCCATCCGCATTGCCAACCCTAAGTCTACATTCGACGATTTTGGGAGATACGATATCCCATGGCAACATATATATAGACGTAAACAGACACCACCAAGCACGGGAAATGAAAAGGTGAGGGAATACGTGGGCCTGCATGTTTGGATCATGCAAAAGGCCGGTGAACACAATCGGACTCCCCTTATATATATTCCCAATTCCAACTTGTGTTTGGATCATGGAATTCTGTACCATTTTATAGAGAAGATGAAAACATGACGGAATACAAGTAGTTGCTTTATCAGGTCATGTCCGGTAAGCTAGTTTGTCGGTTTTTCTTCGTTTTTGGTTAGAGTTGTCACTCTTTGAGCTATGTTCAGGAAATCGTACTCTTTTTCTTATTCTCAACGAAGTTCTTACGTTTTCTTCAAAATGGAAAGATAAAAAGATGCAGACACGGGTACATGCTCAAGTTTCAATAAAATGTATAGGGTGAGATATGGGTTTTTGACAAATACTTACCATAAAGACAAGCAGCCAGCAATTCATTCAGTATTCTGACCCAAGTGCTGGTCCAACCGACATCGATTGTCCACCTGCACATAATTAGATAGATTGTTTAAGGAACCACCCCCTCTCTTGGCACGGTTTTCAATAAATTTTCTCTCTACTTATTACTCCCGTCTCTCTATTTATCTCTCTCCATTTTAGTACCTCGAAAACTTCCGTCAAAACATTAACCAACAAGTGCCTCTGTTTAAATGGAAGAGTTCTGCCATATACAGGAACTTACTTTTTCGTGGTATGATGACTGTTCCAACTAATGAGCAGCATTGCAAAATACATGGCTCCTGTGGCAAAAACAAAATGGAAGAAGCCAAAACCATATGGTACATCGTCTTCAGACTCTTTCTCTTCCTTCCTAAACTGCAACTTTTGATGTTAGATATCTCTCTCTCCCAGAAGAGCTGAACTGTAAACGAAATATGTTCGTGGGAAGTACCTGAAAGCATTGGGAATCGATGCCTGTTGAAAACGTCGCAATAACGATTGCAAGAACCGCAATAACAAAGCTCTGTCAAGATTATGATATCCACTGTCATTCCATGGCAAAGTTACAAGATTCTATTTATTATAAAAGATGTAACTATTTGGCTTTCTGGTTAACGAGTGAAAAGTAGTTAAATTGTATCCGAAAAAAAGGTAGACGTCCTGAGTATGAAATAAGTTAGACATTGCTATTTAACCAAATGCCATTGTCATGAATAGAATTGTCAAGATTTGACAGTCGCGATGCATATTCTTTTGCTGCCAAGTGCCAACACTAAAAATGACCAAGTACTGATGGAAATTTGGAGAAACTGAGACATTACTATGATGGAAAGCCAATCTGATTTGGTTGCAGCTTCAACTTTCTTGATGCATTTTGAGTCTGGAGGTTCGCTGTGAAACACAAATGTGTAATTGAGTTTTGAAATAAATTGAAGATGAACAAGTCAACAAAAAACAATTTTGCAATGCTAAGAAATCTAAAGATTTCAAAGGTCACTAAAAATTGGTTTCACATGCCTAATGTGTAATTCTTTTACTTACCAGCTAGACTTTCTAGTTTCCACCGAAGAAAATTAGTAACTAAGCAGTGAGTTTGCGTATGAAAGAAGAGAAAATGCTGAGGAAACTTTCATTTTAGAGTTGACATTCTTCTTTGAACAATTGCTCACAATTTAGTCTTCTTTGAATTATGTTTCGGTTCATTCGATCTTACATGGGAGGGTAAAGTTTATGAAGATCGTAGGTTTCATAAGCCGTGAACTAATAAACATCACAACATGAGCAGAAAATCAGAAAACATGCCTTCTAATGGCACACCAGCAGAGGAAAACCACATAAAGCCCCATAAACCCTGGAGTCAAGAGGCTAGAATTCACCTGTTTCAGGCAATTCATATACGTATCCGTATGTAAAATTTATTTCATGACACAAAAGAACTGGAACTTAAACTAAAGATCAAAACGTACTTTTGGGTGGAGCGAGACACTGGTCATGAATTGGAGGATTGCTAATGTGAAGGTGATGAGGAAAATGTTCAGAAAGCAAGATGGTGCTGGGGCATACCAAATGTACATCAGAATGATCCCCATTATGCAAACCACGTACGCAGTCGTTGCAAGTAACATCACATGAATTCGGCTGCATTGCAAATCTCACTGTCATTTTGGTCACAATGCCCATACGAATTATAGTCGGACAAGCGGTACATAAAAGTGTAGTGTGGTTTCAGAAAACGAAAATATCAGGTTTGGGGGAAACTGTCTAGCCCAAAATTTGTTTTCATTTGCATATTTCCAAAGGAGAAACGATTTACCATTTGTCTTCATTTTTGTCCGATTGACAACAATCGTTAAGCCATGTAATGAAACTGATGATGCTTATTAACTGAATCACTAGGAAGACCCTGGAAAAGAATTAGCAAAATATCATAAGCGAAAAAAGGCCATATGTCTAACAAACGATTTCTTACTCTACTTCCACCACAACAGGCAATAGGCATGATTTGAAGCCAAACATAGAGGAGGAATAGGTCATACCCGGCACCAAAATGTGCTACGTCCCCTGCAAAAAAAATGAATGCATCTCAAGCATGATCAAAAGTTGAAACCATTACGTATGGACGCTTTTTGGGGACTGAATACACTAACCGTAAAGTCGAATAACAGTTGAAGGAACAAAAAAGGGAACCACTGTAAGTCCAATCATTAGGAGAATCTTGGCAGACCACCATCCGGAATGCCATAACTCTCTACCTACATTCAATTTTGAGGTACCAACCGTAGAAAGAAACATTATGGAATAGAAAATCTAATGTACTGTTAAGGCTCACTCCAAACGACCAGAGAGCCGGGAAATTGTAAGAGTAGAAATCAAAGATAGAGTTAACATATGGAAGCTGAGCATGAGCATTCATCATTTAGGGTTCTATTTCTTTATGTGTCTTGTGAGCACACATAAAGAAAATTTTGTCAGTCTTGCTGTTTTTGATAAATTTCTTTGCTTGCTTTTTTAATCATAAAGAAGAATTGTTTTCCTGAAATGGCTTCTTATATCCTTTTCTGTTTCATTTTTGTACAAAAAATCTGATCTAGATAAAACATTGAGATGAAACTTTCCTAGAAAAGTTTAAACCTAGGATTTTCATTCTGTCAAGTGTCAACCATTGCAAAGTAAGATCAATGCCAAGAACTAAACTAGTTTTGAAAGGATACAAAACATCCTAAGCTCACGCGCAAAACTCCTTCTGTACCCAAACATTCTTTGCCACCTTCGCATTCCTTGAGTCCTGTATTCAAATCAAACAATTTTAGAGGCCCATGACGATATGGTGTGCACTTAAATGTATAAGAAGCTTCAATGGAAGATAGACAAAATCAACGGATCAACGTCCTAGAGCATCTCCAATGCCTGACCATTTTGTCAGCCAAAGCCAAAAACTGATCATAGCTCCCAAGAAGACCTCTCCAACGGCTTGCCATTTTTTTCAGTCAAATAATGTCCATTGGGTGAAGCAATGACAAAGGTAAATTTCCCTGAGACAGTGTCTGGATCTCACCCCACATATCAGGGAGGACGTCTGGTTGAACGAAACAGAATATGGCTTTGAAACTATTGGACCAGTTTTGCTAAAACAACATGGCAAAATAATACTATAGCAGGCCAAAAATGGATTTGGCTATGAAAGTTCGGCTCCAACCATTGGAGATGCTCTTGATTATGACAAACTGAATATTCTATTTTTAAGTAGCTAGGCATTTGAATGAAAAATGAACAAATCTTACTTTCCATTTCCTTCAATGCCGCATGGCCATAATCACGAACAGCCCACGCAAGCAAAGTTGCAACGAGAAACATTAAGCCGTAGACATATCTAGCCATCCATGGGTTGGAGCCATACCAGAACTGATTGAACCAAGAGCCCTTCTTGAGCTTGGCATACCGGTCAATGGTGCTGTTTGTTGTGCCATCATCCATTTTCGCATCACTTTTCGCGATTATCTTCCCATTACATACAGCTTCAATGGAGGAGCAAGGGAATAGTTAGTGGATTAATTCCACTTTTCTCTTTTTGTTTCAACTGCAATTCCAAAAAAAAATGGATATGTTTAGTAGGTCATAACTCATAAGGGTAGTGTTTATTCCAATTGGACCAATTTAAACTGTTAAAGACAGTATCCTCTGAAAAGCTAAAACTGAAAATTGGCTACTGTAACCCTCAACTAACTATTTCTGGGTAATGTGCTTTCATGCAAACAATATCATCCATGTTACAATTCTTGGTTTTTCATTGCAATACATACCAGGGTACAAGAGAACCAGATCAGCTCCTCCCACGGTTAGAAAAACTGGCTTTACGTATGGTATTGGCCGGTTAAGTTAATGGCATCTCTAAGACTGAGTCCCAAAAGGCACCATATTGCCAAAATTTGGGAGCGTTATGGTGTTATGTAATGGTATCGGCTGTTAATGGCAGTAATGTGCCATTAAGGGCTTTACCAACAATCCTAAAGTATTAGCTGACCAGTGTTAGCACTTTTGTTATGCTGCCTAGACCATAATTTAATCCACCTCTAAAGTATTACTAGCATGGCAAACAGAAATCATGGGAATGACCAATAATGCAATCAAGGAAGAACAATAGTGATTCAGTAAAATCAAATGAATACAGCTAATGAAAGTGATATGTCTGCACTTTTGTGCACATGGCTCAGACTGATGGATTTGCCGGGCTATTGTCTCTAATCAAGTACTCCTAAAATAATTCAAAAAAGGACAACAATACCCTTAGGCCATGTGAGGAAATCATAAGCTAGTTGTTTTCAGGATTTGTTTAATTCATGAGGAATGATGATTCCCATGAATTCTCCTTTTGAACTATGTAGTTGATGGCATGTAGAGGGGGAACTATAGATTTCTCAAGCATCAAGTTAGCATGTCTCTTATAGTACTAAAATGGTTCAGTCAATAAACAATGAAAAGAAAAGCAAGCAGCTTGTCGACACCCCTAGACTCTTGGGGTGAAAGTATTTTACGTAACGGATATATACCCATTACATGAAATACCTCCTCGATTCTTGGTCAAATCATATGTTGAAATGGAGGAGGTCAATTTAGCTGAAAGAATCGGTGCTCTTGACAATTTGGAGGAAGACGTGAGTTTGGAGGATGATGAGGACTTCCAGGATGGTGCCTGTCTCTCCCTCTCTCTCTCTGGAATTTTAATTCCATAGATTGGCGGTTTTGGTTGTCGGTTCAGTATCTTTCGGTTTGTTGTTCGGATTTAGGATTGTTTTGTTTTGGTTTGTGGCTGTTTAGGAGTTAGACTAGCTGTTGGGCTGTTTTGAGGCTTTCGTGCTTCTTGTGGTGTTTTTGGTTAGCTTCTTGCATCCTCTAGGTCTAGTTATCGGGTGGCATTTGCCGATATGCCCGTGATCCTTTTAATCTTTCTAATCATCTTCAAATATTAATAAAATCTTTTTTTTGCCGATAAAAAAATAAAATCATACAATTTTTTTTCTACATTCTAAAGCAAGACACTAATAGATATTTGGATCAACTAATGTTTTTGCTTGAATTGCTTAAAAATCAAGCCATAAAATGAATGTTTTTTTACTATCGAAGTAACATACCCAAGGTGGATTGCACAAATTTGAGTATTTTCACATACCTTTTAGGTGGGTAAACAAAATAACATCCCACACAAGCCCCAAAAAAACAAACGGTTAAGATCGTCAGGGTGGGATCCTGTATGAATCCCAAATAAATTAGGTAATGTTCATCTTGTATTTTTGTGAGTAAACAAAACATCCTTAGATATGTGCGTATTTGTGCAAGGGAATGAATTATCTAAATAATGTTAATTCTTTATTTCAAGTAAAAACTAAAAAAACAAAAAGTCGAGTCAGGGCCGGGCCCCCATTGGTCCCAATTTACCTCCACCACTGATAATTGGTAGGTAACAGTAACACATCAAGTCTATATAGTCATTTTCAGGTCCAGTCGTTCGGATTTTCTTATGATCCGGATTTGTGTCTTAGCCCCATTTCCCGATCGATTTACGATGATTCGAGCCGCTCAATGTGTTCAGAACGTGATTTTAGTTCAGTAAAAAACTGCTCAAATCAAGCCCTTCCCGATCATTTTTTTTGCTGATTTCTCGCGAGTACCCTTAAAATCACGTTCTGATCACATTGAGCTGCTCGGATCATCGAAATTCGATTGGGAAATGAGAGGTCCGGACGACCTGAAAACAACTGCAAGTCTATATATCTCAAATCATTTTATGTATGACATTTTTAGGAGGGTTTCGACTGCGAGGGGTATCGGGGACAGTTTATGCGTATATCGATTAATTTCATCTTCAGTTCGGTCAAAGATATATCATCCACATTAAGATTATGAAATTTACGATAAATTACTTTCTTACTGTTTGATTCTACGAATCGAACCCCTGTAACAATCGAATACACTAACCAACCGGACTAACGATCGGTGAAGCAAACCCACTAAAATTGGGTGATCGGAAAGGAATCCAACAATTTCGCAAGTAATAAGATTCCTCTGGAAGCGTGTAGGTAATACTAGCAACCAACTGTCAGAGCGTACCGAAATTCGAGTCCCACCAAACGAACTTTACCGTAGATTGCCGAACAAATAATTTGATGTAGGTCGTTTGACCGTTGTACCCCCAAATAATGCATTAATTTACATTCTCCAACATCATCGCGAACAAGAAGTTTCAACTTTTTAATGATATTTAAAAAATAATAATAATAATTTTGGCCGTTCAAATTTTGATAATCGCACTCCAATTAATATTTGCATTTTAGTGATCATGTTATCTGTATTTTGAACAAACAAATACAATAGAGTGTGACTATTAAAAAATAGAGTGTCAAAATCAATTACCTAAAAAATAGAAATTTAAACTCTTTTGTAAAATATGCCGAAGAAATTTTGTAAAAACGCACGTATTCTTTTTCTCAAAACACACGCACACGCGAGAGCTGAAATTTCAACTCAATTACCTATACGTGCATGAAGATTAGTTACTACTAGTAAAACCACACGTATTCGGGGTATCTAAATCAACTTGCACATATGTTTCGGTTTCATTATAATTCGGAATCTAATTCCCATACATTTGGGTGATCGAACAAAACAAAGCTCATCAAATGCTAAAGAAGGATCAAATTGGAATCATTTTGCAATGCAAACCAAAATCATAAACAGAAATGAGAATGCGATCGAAGAGACAGCATTTGTATGCGAGTGTGATGAGATTGAATTTGATAAAAAAAAAAATAAGAACGTACCAGGAAACTCGAAGAAGCTGATCATGTAGATCTAAAACAGGGTACTTTCCTTCTCACACAAGAACTTCCTCTCTCTCTCTCTCTCTCTCTCTCTCTCTCTCTCTCTCGTGCACTGATTCCTTTTAATGGCGATGGAAAAGGGATTGGGACAATACGAAACAAAGAGAGATTTTCTGGCTTTCCTTCTCCTTTGCTCTTTTGCTGCTTTTTTCTTCCTGATAATTATATAAGTGCATACACCCCCATATGTGTGTGTATATGCTTTGGTAAATATATAAACTCCTATATAGGAGTACATATGAGAGAGAGAGAGAGAGAGAGAGAGAGAGATTGCTTTTGCTTTTGTGGGGTTTTAGCTTTTTGGAGTCGTTGCTTGGCTTCCTTATTTTCCCGCCGGGAGGCTTTCCGTTTCCGCTTCGGGTTTTATTACAGTAGTATCTTCCAAGATTTAAAACTATCCCTTTCCCTTTCATAGTTCCCTTTATTTTCTTTTTATCTTAATTACTTTTTTTCTTTTGGAAATTTGATTTAATGAATTTTTTTTTTTGGGTCATGAATATGATTGTTTTCATATTCGGATAAACCAAATGAACTGTAAAAAGAAACTAATAAGAAGAAGATTATATTTATGACTTCCAAACAAAAATGACCGGGAAGGGTTTCATCTGAGCAGTTTTTGTTTGAAACGTTCGATAAAAAACAAACAAAAACTGCTCGGATGAAGCCCTTCTCGGTCATTTTTTCCTTATTTCTCACGGGTACCCTTAAAATCTTGTTCTGAACACATTGAGCGGCTCGGATAATCGAAATTCGATCGGAAAATGGAGGTTCGCATTTTATTAAGTTAAGGTGGTCTTTACGGGAAGTGAACTAATATATATAATATGAACATATTTGGATACATACTAAAAATTTTATTTGCAACTCCAGACTTATATGAGAGCCTATATATAATATTATTGGCTTGTTAAGGTCATGAACAAGTTCGAGTTCAACTCAAACCTTGGCAAGCTCGGCTCGAGTTCGGCTTGTCAGACTTTCATCGAACTCTGCTCGAGTTTGAGTTTGCTAAAAAGCTTAACGAACAAATCTGAACATTCTAATATTCGACTCGATTACAACCTTCCCAGCCCCAACTTCACTCACTTGCTACTACCACCAGACCAAAATACGGTTGAGCTGCCACTAACCATGAATTCATAATGACTTTACCTAATTTAAATGATATATTTTTTTTATATATATTCCAAATTTCCTGTTTTTAGATTCGGGAGTAGTACTACATAATATTTGGATGTTAGATTTTTCATCATTATTATTCGAGTACTGGTTGGTACACAAATTGGCGAAGGTTGGGTGGTGCTTCACTCAATTAATTAGATCCACAAAATCCAAGACCTAAGTAACGATAATGTGCTATGAATAGCCTCTGAATTCCCGTTGAGATGTATAAGCTATGGCAAAAAAAAAAAAAAGTAACGATGAGAAATCACCAATTTAGATTTCATTAATTATTACATATATTATTATTTTTTATTCCTAAAGTAACCATGTTTATTTAAATGATTAAACCTAGTCTTCATTTTTAAGTGTCACGCTAAATGACTTACCAAAAAAAAAAGAAAAAAGTGTCACGCTATATCATGATTCATGATGAAGGGATGAACGGGTTGTTCACCTTTTTACCAACCACGGGTAATTATGGCAGGGACGTGGTAATAACTATTATTACTATAATACTAAATAAGTAGATATTATTGATTAACCTCTCTTCTTCTTCTTCTTTTTTTTTTTATCAAAATGGATACTAGTTTTGTAGAGAAATAATTTTTACACTTCCCCTCTTTTTTTTTAAATCATCTTGACACTTCACTTCTCCAAAAAAAAATAGTCGGATGTTCTTATTATATATATGCTTAGTTATCAAATTGTCCCTAGTAAATGCACGTTTGTTTTGTAATACCCCATGACTATCAGATTGCGCGTGCCAAAAGGCACTCGCATTACCAACTTCGTATATATTGCCTTTTAATTCGCATGAACACATGCAAGTATCTCAATTTGTCAATTAAGAATCGCGATTTTCCCTCGCTATTCACATAAATGCCCATCTAAGAAAAAAAGATATATACGGATAACTAACCAATCATTATCGTTAAATTCACTCACTAAATATTTTAAAATTTTAAGCTTATGAATTTTTTTTCAAAAATACTAAGAGCAGAGACAATTTGCAGGGACTCGTGCAGGGACAATCGCGTCTGGCCCCATTTCGGATTCCAAAAAAATCTAGAAAAATATCCATAAATTTTTGAATATTATTTTATAGGGCTCGGTAAAAAATCAGCTCCTGTGGATATTGGTAAGTATTACTTTTGGATTCGTAGGGGCAAACTGCTCAGTTCGCCCTTACGAATCTAAAAGTAATACTTACCGATATCCGTAGGAGCTGATTTTTTACAGGGCCCTATAAAATAATATTCAAAAATTTATGGATATTTTTCTAGATTTTTTTGGGATC
>JAOTQK010000001.1:6004561-6015557 GCA_025642025.1 Rhododendron ferrugineum
TTAGGAATATTCTTTTCGGGTGTTCTATGTACGGAGACATGTAGGAACCAAGGGAGAGGCAAGAGAATATGCGAGGAGTAAAAACGGAGATATAAGAGGTTGCGACGAAAAATATTATTGGTGATCACCGGGGGTCAACGAGTCCTCAACTATCCTTCATGGAAGACTCCATATAGGGTTATTAGATTTACACATTTTGTTATCTTAAGTGTAATATCCTATGGTTTATTAATTATTTTATATCGTAGTGGAATCGCTTTCCCGTAAATGTTGGTAATTTGGGTTGAACCGCATAAACTTGATATCCGGTAACATTGGCTATTGACAATTGAAACATCAATACGTCCTTATAGTTCTAGTTTAAACATGAATTAAGCAAAATTGCCGTCCTATCTTCTTCTTTTTTTTAATTTTATTTCCTGGAAAGTAATTGCCGTCCATCTTACAATGCTTACTAATAAAAAATAATAATACTTCTGAATACATTGATTATCCTAAACAAACCTCCAACCTTCACCTGGAAGCAACACTTGTGAGGTCTTGTTCTGCTAAGGTTCTTATATTTTTTAAATACTTATTTTCTGTTTTACGATACAGGTCATTCTCTTACAATACATCACCTTTCATAAAAAAAAGTACTTATTTCCCTTAGCAGAACGAGACCTAAATATGAAATGTGCGTGTGTACATGTGTTTAGAACACGTCAAGTATGTTGTAAGCCCTTGTGGCAACCATCCAAGTGGGTGAATCTGACCCTTGAATGCCTAGTGTGTAAGTTGCTATCAGGGTCCAGGCCCTCCAGGGCATACTTCATTTATTTAATGTTTGCAATTACAGCGTTGAATAATTGAAAATTTTCTCTTTGTACAAAAAAAAAAAAAAAAAACCAAATAAACTTCGAATCCCTGAATCCCCGTTTCGGACGGGGATGGAGGGTTAAAGAAAATCCCCGTCAGGATCGGAGAGGGGATGAGGAACGAAGAAGGGGTTCGAGGATCGGGGACGGGATAGTAATATCCGGCCCCAATCTGCCCCTTGCCAACACTAGTAATTAGATTTAATTCCATGGCTAATTGGAGTCCATCACGTAACAAATTAATTAAGGCCCATACTTCTTCTGCCCCAAAACTGGAATCCACAACCTATTTATGAGGCGTTGAAAATCTCTCATCCATGTGCCATATACTATATATTTGCCTCCCGTAAGAGACCTCCTGAAGTTGCTAAACCATGTTTGGCAAAAATACATTTACTTAAATTTTCTTGGTAATGAAGAGTGTCCCGATGAACCAGACTATAATCTCTCCGGTTCTTCCACGGTCATTTCCACGTGTTTGCATGAGGTGAGGTAGCCCCAAGGACAAATTGTTGTCGAAGAGAATCAACTCTGCGACCTTGGAATGGTAAGTGCCGTCGAGACAAGTCAATTAACCAGGTCACATCCTAATATATCGACAAAGTGGGTTAGGGAATTGGGAAGATATGGAAACGCATTAATTAGGATGCATTTGAAATATTTAGTGAATTAAGTTGTATAAATTTAGCATTATTTATATATTTACACTTTACTAGCTAGGGTTTGGTGAGGGAAAATCCTAAGCTGTCCCCCACTTTGTCGATATATTAGGATGTCTTTTCATGATAAATGTTATGGAGTACCATTTTGAGGTGAAAATTCTGACGGGAAACACCCTAAAATTGGTGATTTTGAAAATGTTATATCATTTATACATAAAAAAAAAAAGTATTATGAAAATGTCGCGTCCTCTTGTGATAAATATTACGTCATTTTATAGTTTTATTTTTTGTTATGATATTTGTGATTTTGTTGACATATATAGAAAGAGAGGGAAACAGATGTGTCCGGAACTATTCGATGCACGTAAATCCCATACAATTAATGCACGTGAAACCCACACACCTTGGATAGTTTCGGTCACAACTACTTTCGGATTTTAGATACAGCTACATACGAATCTGTGTCCCTACGTCTTTGTTTGCAACACTTTACGAATCTGTGTCCCTACGTCTTTGTTTGCAACACTTTACGAATCTGTGTCCCTTCGTCTTTGTTTGCAACACTTTTGTTTTGAGTATAGTAATAAGCTCTACCCAATATTGCGTTCCTTTTTCCTACTACATAAGGTTGCTTGAGCCTTTTGATCTAATATAATAATCCTTATTCTCTTGTAACTTGTGGGGAATTATGTCCATGGAGGATTTTCTGATCTTTTGTGCATACATATGTTAACCTTTTAATATGCCACATAAACTTGTCACCATTGTATTCTATGTCACCGTTTAGTTAATTTTTAACGTAAACAGGTCCGGACACATTTGTGATTACGTTGACATTTGTGTCGTCTGGTGTTAAGTCCCGCAACGAGTGCAACCCAGAGAATCTGTCGCTATCTCGACTGCGCTACTGGAGGCTCTGGGAAAGTTGGAGTCGGAGTGGTGCCTTCACCCACGTCTGGCGAAAAAGAATCTGGAACACCGCGTGACAATGTCTCAGGATTAACTTTGGAAGAAAAGTTCCAATGAGCCAGAGTCTTCATTGGCAGGTATTAATTATCAAAACACATCCTGGACCGTCATTTTCCCAAATTATTTTGCCTAGCAAAAAAAATAAAATTGGACAATGGTCTTGTTTTAGTTTCAAATTACACTGATGATATCTCCCTATATATCTGGGGGTCCATTAAGCAGCCCATTGAAGACTCTGGCTCTAAGGCAGATCAGATGGGCCATGGCCCATGAAAAGCCTCTTCACTGATAAATTTTGGCAGGCCCCATATTTTGCAGTTGATCGTATATATGTCAAGTGATCATTTATTTCTCATATTTCTTCAGATTTTCATCGTGCTGTAACCAAAAAACAAAAAAAAAACCTTCTTCTACTTAATTTATTTTCTTTTCATATTTTCTCCCTCTACAAATCCATCAATTTTGATTAGATTGGTTCGTATGCTGCTCATTAAATCTTATTCAAGATAAATTCAATTATCCGTTACGTAAATCTTATCAAGATCGAATAGTATACATTGAAGCTTGTTACAATATTTTTGCCAAGCACTCAAGATATGTGTGGACAGATCAAGTTGCTCGATTTAGACCGATGATCAGCTAAATTGAAGTTTATTTTAGATCGCCTCGAAAAGTGAAGAAATCGATCTTGCATACATCCAAAACCACGAGAGCAACCTTATTATGAACTTGGGGTCTTCAAGCTGCTTATCTTTTCCTCTACCTATTTTTCTTCTTCTTTTTTTCTTTTTATTCGGTCTTAATTTGAATAAAACAAAATTTTAGGTTTCCCTCATGTGGTGGTTGAATAGAATCAAAATTTATGGGGACCCATGCAGAGTTGATTTTTATCTACGTACATATTTTGATTACGACTGAGGTCCGAAAGTCACTAGAAATATATATGTGTGGGGGTTTTATATTTGTACGAAATTGAATTTCACATGGGATTCGGACTATTCTTTTCGGGTGTTCTATATACGGAGACATGTAGGAACCAAGAGAGAGGCAAGAGAATATGCGAGGAGCAAAAACGGAGATGCAAGAGGTTGCGACGAAAAATATTATTTGTGAGCACCGGGGGGTCAACGAGCGCTCAACCATCTTTCCTTGAAGACTCTATAGGGTTATTAGATTTACTCATTTTGTCATCTCAAGTGTGATATTATATTGTTCATTTATTTTATATCGCAGTGGAATCTCTTTCCCGTAAATGTAGGTAATTTGAGTTGAACCGCGTAAACTCGATATCAGGTAACATTGGCTATTAATTGACAATTGAAACATCGATCAATACGTCTCCTTATAGTTCTAGTTTAAACATGAATTAAGCAAAATTGCCGTCCTATCTTCTTTCTTTCTTTTTTTTTCCTGGAAAGTAATTGCCGTCCATCTTACAATGCTTACTAATAAAAAAAAAATACTACTTCTGAATACATTGATTATCCTAAACAAATCTCCAACCTTCACCTGAAAGTAAGGGTCATCATCGGCCCGGCCCGCCAAGTCACTAACCAAGCCCGCCCACTGGCCGTGCTGATCGGGCTTTTTCTTTTTTGCGGGCCGGGCTACCTACCATAAATTGAAGCCCAGGCCCAGCCCACAAGCTTGCCCAATTAACAGGCTAACGGGCCAAAAACCGGGCTGGCCGACGGGCGGGCTTAAATTTCCTTGGGCAAGGGAAAAAGGAAAGGATTTTGTGGGATTTTGGGCTAATGGGCGGGTACCTCGGGCGGGCTCACGAGCCGGGCCGAGTAAAAAATCCTAGGCCCAAGCCCGCCTATTACAAACTACGGGCCGGGTAAAAGCCCGATGGGCCGGGCGGGCCGTGGGTCTTCGGGCTAAATGATGACCCTTACCTGAAAGCAACACTTATGAGGGTCATGTTCTGCTAAGGTTCTTATATTTTTTAAATACTTATTTTCTGTTTTACGAGACAGGTTATTCTTTCACAACACATCACCTTTCAATAAAAAAAGTATTTATTTTCCTTAGCAGAACAGAGAAATATGAAATGTGTGTGTACATGTGTTTAGAACACGTCAAGTATGTTGTACGCCCTTGTGGCAACCACCCAAGTGGGTGAATCTGACCCTTGAATGCCTAGTGTAAGTTGCTATTAGGGTCCAGGCATACTTCATTTATTTAATGTTTGCAATTGCATCGTTGAATAATTCAAATTTCTGTTTGTTAAAAAAAAAAAAAAAAAAAAAACCTTCAAATCCCCGAATCCCTGTTTGGGGCGGGAATGAGAACGCGATAGGGGTTCGAGGATCGGGGACGGGATAGTAATATATCTGGCCCCTATCTGCCCCTAGCCAACGCTAGTAATGAAAGGGTGATAATTTTCCCTTGTAGCTAGTGGGGTTCTTAGAAAATCGGATACGCCACCTGCATCCACTTCCACATGGAAAATCTGTCAGATTTTAATTCCATGGCTATAATTGGAGTCCATCACGCATACTTCTGCCCCAAAACTGGAATCCACAACCTATTTATGAGGCGTTGAAAACCTCTCATCATCCATGTGCCATAGGAGTACTTATGTTTGCGTCCCGTAAGAGACCTCCAGAAGTTGCTAAACCATGTTTGGAGCTTTTTAAGTGTCTCGAATCTCGATGAACCAGACTAATCTCTCCAGTTCTTTCACAGCCGTTTCCACGCGTTTGAGTGAGGTGAGGTGGCCCGAAAAACAAATTTCTATCGAGAGGAATCGACTCTGCGATCTTGGAATGGTAAACTCCGGTGAAACAAGTCGATTAACCAGTACAGCGACAACCCCTTAGGGTTACACTTAGTTAATTTGTGTAGGAGGTTTCAAGTAATGTGTTAACCACGAAGAAGGGTGTCAGACTGGGTTGGTGAATTGGGAAGATATGGAAACGCATTAATTAATATTTAGTGAATTAAGTTGTATAAATTTAGCATTATTAATTTACACTTTAATGTTCTATTTGCTTTGGATCCTTGTAGACCCTTGGGTGGTTCGGGCTTTGCCCCGCGGTGTATTTTCCAACTCTTTGTTGGATCCCCTTCCCCTCTCCCCGTTTTTCAATAAAATTCATCTTTTGCCTATCAAAAAATTTTACACTTTAATAGCTAGGGTTTGGTGAGGGAAAATCCTAAGCTGTCCCCCACTTTGTCGATGAGATACTCTATAAATATTAGTACGTCATTTTGAAAATGTGGTGGTGGAACACCCTAAAATAGGTGATTTTGAAAATGTTATGTCATTTATAAAAATAAAAATAAAAAGTGTTATGAATCATGCGGTGGTGGAAAATGTCGCGTCCTCTTGTGATAAACACTACGTCGTTTTATAGCTTTATTTTTTGTTATGATATTTGTGATTTGGTTGACATATAGACAGAGAGGGAAACAAATGTGTCCGAAATTGTTCGATGCACGTGAATCCTAGACGATTAATGCACGTGAAACCCACAAACCTTGGATAGTTTCGGTCACAACTACTTTCGGATTTCGAACGATTTCAGATACAACTGCGTACGGATCTGTGTCCCCATGTTTCTATCCGTAAGACTTTTGTTTTGAGTATAATATACGCGCTCAACCCAATATTGATTTCCTTTTTCCTGCTACATAAGGCTGCTTGAGCCTTTTGGTCTAATACAATAGTCCTTATTCCCTTGTAACTTGTGGGGAATTATGTCCATGGAGGATTTTCTGAGCTTTAGTGCATACATATGTTAACCTTTTAATAAGCCACATAAACTTGTCACCATAGTATTCTATGTCACCGTTAATTGGCCGTGATTAATTCCCTGTTAGGAGAAGAGTTATGTGGATTAGAATCAAAATAAATCATATGTTAACGTAAACAGGTCCAGACACATTTGTGATTACGTCGACATTTGTGTCGTTAGGTGTTAAGTCCCGCAACGAGTGCAACTTGGAGAACCTGTTGCTATCTCGACCGTGCTATCGGATGCTCTAGGAAAGTTGGAGTCGAGTGCAACCCAGAGAACCTGTCGCTATCTCGACCGTGCTATCGGATGCTCTAGGAAAGTTGGAGTCGGAGTGGCGCCTTCACCAACGTCTGGCAAAAAAGAATCTGGAACACCGCGTGACAATGCCTCAGGATTAACTTCGGAAGAAAAGTTCCAATGAGTGAAATCCACAAATTTGATATAATATATTTTTTTTTGCCAATCGGTAGGAGAAAATCATTACATCATGTATGAAGTACAAAGTACAAACCACGTGACACTACATTCATTGTGTGAGAGTCACAAGATAACCAAACCCAACAACTGAACCAACAAGATAAATAAGTCCACCAAAGAGACCACTACCACTATAAGCCCAACTCAACTACTACAAGTCCCATTAAGGGGAAAAATAAACCAAACAAATACAAAGGAAAGAATACTCACACACAGGTAAAAAGACTCGAACTCCTGACCTCCTAATGAGATGCAAAAGTCCTGATCAACTGAACTAATTTCCGTTGTCAAATTCATACGATAGCAAGTACCAAAATGGGTCAATACCATGTAGCCAAAACTACTGTTGATACATGCCATTAACAGGATTGACCTACTTCACAGCCTGTCAAATGACCCTCTAAATAAATGACATAATAAGTACTATGGTTTTGTCTAATCTGTGTTTGTTATCTGATGTGAGAAAAAGCCCTAACAGCCCCATGTGAGCTTTATGTATTTTTGGGCCCATTTCAACTGTATGATCACTATCCATCTATCTTGTGGGTTATAGCTAGCTTTCCAATCCCATCATTTATTTTTCCTTTTTTTCGCAGGGTTCCATCCTACTATCATTTGTTATTAGACTAGATAGAAAAAGACAAGCGAAAGCGATGTACTTTACTTAATCACATAATTCTTCAAAATGTTTTAAGCTCTCGCTTTTAATTCTCGATATGTATTCGTACTCTCAATCTTCTTTCTCGCGTATTTTAGTAGTTTGAGATGTGCATTTTAAAGACGTTTTCACGCACCCGCTCAATGACGCACACTCGTAACTTAGGTACTCCACCTAAATTTATGATGGAGATTGTTTTGGGAAAAGATTCAAACCACCTAATTGATTCACGTATTAGAATAATGGTGGTATATGTTTGAAGAAACAAGTCAAATTAATGCTTTAATTTCTTCTCCCGCAATTTTAATGCTTCTTTGGGAGTTCAATTATAGTCTAGGATACTTCATCAACTTGATTTTTTATTATGATATTGGTTATCCATAAGCTCTAAAAAGTGAATAGTGTCGATCATTGAAGTGGAACCGAAAAGACCCACAAAACAAATGGTGTCGATCATTGAAGTGAACCCGAAAAGACCCACAAAACGGCATCCGAGAGGATCTCATCTCTACAATTATTTAAGAGAACATCATCACAAAATTCCTCTGTATTTTTTTATTATAGAGAGTTACTAATCAAAAAAAAAAAAAAAAAACCTATCAAACTTTTCACCTTGTTAAAAATAACATGCATTAGACATCAAAAATAGAATAGTTGGAGTATGTTTTTGTGTCAGAAAAAAATGAAAGGTATATTTTGTGGCAAATTTTACAGAACAGTTTTCAATCTTTTAGCACATGGAAAAAAATGAAAAAAATTATTATTATTGAGAAAATGTACATTTGTCAAAAAGGGACAAATAAAAGGAAAGGAGGAGTGTTTTTGTTTTTTTTTTTTTGCGAATACCCAGAGAAAACAGATTATTTTTTTTCCTTTGTACATAACAGTTCATTGTTTTTCTCATTTAATTTCCTACACAAACAAAAAAAAGAAATGAAGTTTATCTTCAGACTTAAGTTTCTTTTGGCTGCTGATTTTGCCACTCCTTTTTTTGTTAACGGCAGAGGAGTGCCGTTGACAAAAAAGTGAGTGACAAAATCATTTCCCTTTCTTGTTTTACACCTCATGCTTTTTCTGTAGAAAACAAATTTAAGATTGACAAAATTAATTCTACTGCAAAAAGGACCCAAATGGCATAAGCCTATCTAGTTTTCTATGAACTTAATTCAAGGGAAAGAACCCAATCCCAAAGGTCCCAAATGCTATCCATCTGTATAGAAAATTGAATTCCACCACTCTTTTTCTTACTACTGGCATCTCACGTATCATTGCACAATAAAGTGGACTTGGGAAAACCAGTTCTTTTTGGTCCCAAATGCTAGTACATAAACCCCAAGGGGGTCCCTTTCCAAAAAAATACCCCGGGGATTGGGAGAGTGGTTTTTGGCCTGGGACTTAGGAGTTTGTTATCATTTAAGATCTCAGGTTCGATTCCCTTTGTCAGCAACTTTTGGGTTCACCTCACCCTCACTTGTAATCGTGTGAAAAGTTTGTGGGAGGAATTGTAGGGATTAGTCTGGGCTGGTGCGAACAAGCTGACCTTGAACACCCTGCATTACCTTCGGCCCCATTCCGCTAAGATTCTTATTTTTTAAGTACTTGCGAAAAATGTTATTCTCTCACAATACATCACCTTTAATTCAAAAATAAGTAATTATTTTTCAAATAAATACTTATTTTTAGTTAGTAGAACACACAGGAAAAATGCTAGTCGCTCAAACATAAATGACACTATTCTTAATGTTTAGCACGAGCATTTATTATAGTTCCCTCATCACTTTTATAAGAAAATAGCGAAAGATCAACCATAAATTTACGTCGGCCCTCTCTATATACTTGCTTAAAATAAAAGGTCTAAATTAAAAACCTTTATTATTTTTGGATTTATTATTAGAAGTTCATCAAATTATTTTACATGCTAAATTTACTTTAAACTACTCACTTGTTAGATTAAGGAAAGAATGAAGTACCTGATCCTAGATTCGGATAGAAGCAGCCGGCGGCTGACTGCCACCTTCCACTCGGCCTTTCATCGCTGTGTGAACAAGGTCTTAGTATGCATGAACATTATGGGCGGCTATCAAGAACGTAGAGGAGGTAGGATGGGCAGTTAAAGATTCACTCCCATGGTTCCTAGCCGGCCAACTGCGGATTCATCCATTCATGCAATCAGTAGTCCAATGGTCTCTCTATCTAATGAATCATACTTTTGACAAAGTACACAATTAGAATAAAGAGAACCCCCAATTTGCCCAGATATCATGTTGATAATCCAAAACAGATCTCCAACTTATCTTTAACTAACCAAAATTACTCAGGGCCGACCCGGGAGTAAGCCCAGCAAACCCGCGGGCTTGGGCAACTATAAATTAAAAAAAAAAAAAATTCGAACTAAAGTATGGGTAGATACTGAGTTCTTAATTGTTTCAAAAACTAAAAATTGAATTCTTCAAAACACTCAGCAGATTGATCGCATTTTGATTTTTATACACTGCGGTATCTTCAAATTAATAATAAGTTCTATAATTTTTTTGGTGACATGACTATAAACATTTTTTTAATCCCGTGCAGCATACGGAGAGCCACTTATTAAAGTAGTAGTAATAAACAGAGACGTTGGAATTCCTCCCAGTAAATATTTAGTAGCGAGACAGCTAGAATTAATACCCGCTACCAACGAAAGATAAGCGCAAATATTCCCCCTAGTCTATATCTTATGACTCAAAATTGCTTGGTCTTACTCCATAGTTCAAACTGTTAAGAGAAGTCTCGTAACTCGAATGCATATATTACTACTTGTGAAAAGAAAAAAAAAATCCTCGAATGCGTACCGCAGTGGTAATGGAGATAAAAATTTACAATTGGGTTGAGAAGCAGTAAAGAAAAATGTAGGGGGTGATTATTCGCAGCCCCCGTATTTTCTCCCATAACCTGTTAAAAATTTCCAACTATACTCGACAGTTAGTTACCGAAATTGAAATACATTTTCAGTATCTAATTACCGAATATAATTTTTTTTTCAACAGCTATTCACCGAAATGTTATGTATGATTTTCAACAATTATTTACCGAAATGTAGTGAGCTAAGGGAGAAAATATGGGGCTGCGAATAGTTGCCCCCAAAATGTATTGGGTTAAAAAGACAATTAGGTTATTTTACTATTAAAAATTGCCATTATTGCATTCTTGAGAAATCATTTTACCAGATTTCAGAAAACTCGATCAGAATCTAACAATTGGGTGCACAGAGAAGAAGTAATAATGTAGAGAGCTACATGCTTCAACTAATAAATGCCATTCGAAGAACTGAAGCAATTTTTATGGCGGTTTCTTGTTTTAAAGAGAACTTGTCAATTGGGGAAGGTAGAAATTAAACTTTTGTTGGGTTTGTGGGCTATAGACGTCTAGAAAATATGTGTTGTCAGTGTCACATGTAATGTAGGAATCAGATGTCCGGTTGGTTGGCGGATTTGCCCACTACTTAATTGATGAAAGTTTGAATTTTTTGGAGTCAGATCGTAAAAAAGAAATTGGAAAATGATATTGACACTCCAAAAATTGATGCAGGCACTCCAAAAAACAAAGGAAAGTGGCTTTGGAGTTATATTGATTTTGGAGTGTCTGCAT
>JAOTQK010000001.1:6166424-6185629 GCA_025642025.1 Rhododendron ferrugineum
TAAATCTTGCAGGAAAACTTAAAAACATGTTTCCCACTACTTTCCTGCCAACTGAACACTACAAAAGTTATGGGAAATTTGATTTTTCCATCATTTCCTGCACTTTCCTGACAACTGAACGGGGCCCGGGTTTTGCCTTTTCGGAAGCCCTAAAACATACCTAATCTCTAAGTCACGTAATGCGGGGACGGGGCGGTGGCGGGAGTGTGGTTGCAAACGTGAAAGCGTCCATTAAAAACCTAATAGACAATGCGAGAATTGAAAACGCGAGGGCAGAGCGAGAATGGTAAGCATAATAAGCGGGGATGATTCTAAAAGATTATGTGACTACCCCGTTCTGCTTTAGGTCCTTAAAAAATAGTAAGTACTTATTTATAATTTTCAAGCTTAAAAATAGTAACCTTACTGATATCAAAAAATATGCAATATGGATCTTGTTTAATAGATTTCAATGAGATCTATCAAACCCTGCAAAACAAAAAATAAGAAAATTATTTTTGTAAGACCATTGTTTTTTAACTTGAAAATAAGTCATTATTTTTTAAGTACTTATTTGAGAAAGCGGAACGGAATCTTGGCCTAATCTTCTGCAATTTCAATTTTCAACTCACCACGCCTTAAGTTTCTTACAAAAATAGTGGGACCTCTCCTGAGGTTGCGAAAATCACTTTGTCCATATTCTCCATTTCCTGAGTGAGAAATATATGGAGTTGTAGACCAACCGAGAGTAGAATGGGCTCACAAGCAGTCATGCTTTCTATCTCAATTAATTGTGGTGGATGTGTTGGGTTCAGGCGAAAGAACTTAGGTCACAATTCATTGGCTTTTCAAAAAGCTTACTTTTGAGAGAAATCAAATTTGTCAAGTTGGTTGTCTCATTTCTCTTCCCTAAGTTCTTTCGCCTATGATTTTTGTAAATTGTTTGTTGTACAATGAAAAAAAGAAGTCTTTTTTCTTCTCTTAAACTTAAATAAGCAAAAAACTTTTTAACCAGATATGTTTGGTCTTTCTGAGAACCATGTGAATCACTACAATACTTGATTCAAATGGTTCTCACCGATTTACACAAAGTTTTTTTATATGCCTTCTATTTTATTTAAATTCGCCAAAGACTTTCTTGAATTCACTTAAACGTTAATGGAAATGAACCATAACTACGTAGCCCGATTTCTAAAAGATTAACCCCAAAATAGCATATCTAAATAATTTTGTTTAAAATTCTATTTCTCTCCGAGGGCAATATGAATGTTCTATCATGTTCCATCAATACACTAAAAGGTTTCTACGAGATATCTGGTTTGGAGGTAGGTCAACATTTCTATTGGAAAATAGGAGGTTTCCAAGTCCATGGTCAAATACTTATTACTTCGTGGGTTGTAATTGTTATCTTATTAGGTTTTGCCACTATAAATGTTCGGAACCCACAAACCATTCCGACTGACAGTCAGAATTTCTTCGAATACGTCATTGAATTCATTCAAGATGTGAGTAAAACCCAAATTGGGGAAGAATATGGTCCTTGGGTTCCCTTTATTGGAACAGTGGTGACCTGAGTTCGAGTCCCACGGGAAGCAGGTTTAGGGTTCAGGGCTATGGATAACCTCTGAACCTCCCGTTGACTAACATACTAACACTCCGCTAACCCCGCTAATATATACCGTATGACCAAAAAAAAAAAACTTACTTCTGGCACAAATCTCAACAACTGAGACACTAGCTCGATGAAAAAAATGAAAGGGCTCGTCAATTTCCAAGGATGGCTGAAGGTTCTAATTAATGAGGAAATCCCAACCCAGAATGACATGTTTCTTTCTATTCGATCAAAGGCTTTCTGAAAAACAGAGTCTATCTTGGTGTCCCTAGCTCCCACACCTACAAGGATTGTCTTGCGTTTGATTATTGCCAGATGTGCCGCCCTGTTTGTTGTTATCGCTTGCTTGCGTGTCCCTCCCAGACCAACAAGGATTGTCTTGCGTTTGATTATTGTCAGATGTGCCGCCTGTTTGTTGTTATCGCTTGTTTGCTTATATCTCTCGATGTATATTATATTTTATATTTTTAAAATTATTATCTTATAGAAATAATTAAAATTTATCCCATCCGTTCCGATTTGTTTGTCTAATCTCGGTTTTCTAACTTATTAAGGAAATCAAATCTAATCTATTGATTTGAAATTTTACATAATCCGAACCATTGATTTTGAAATTGGACAGTCAATTTGGGATATATATAAGTCAAAAATGAGACAAACAAATCGGGATGGAGGGAGTATTAAACAAGATCCACATTGCATAGTTTTAACAATATACGTTGAAAGATATAAGCAATTGAAAATGACACGCAGATCCGCAGTGAACGCTAAAAAATGGACGGACAGAGTACTTATTTCTTAAATTGGAAAAGGAAAAAGAAGAAGAGACAATCCGTTGGATTACAGCTAAGCAAAACTAACTTACCAGTCAAACACAAATCAAACCTAACGTTCATTTCCCCCGCGCTCTCTCTCTCTCTCTCTCTCTCTCTCTCGCTCATCACTTCTCGCATGATAGCATATAGAAAAAGTAAAAGCTGGTCTACCGCGTTTCGTTTTCAACTTATCCATCGCTCTCTTTCTCTTTCTCTTTCTCTCTCTCTCTCTCTAGAGCTCTCTCTCCCTCTGTGGAATTTCCGGAATACGATCGAATGGCGAGGACAGGAAACAAGAACGTACAAGCCAAGCTGGTGGGTATGTCTTTCCCTTTATTTTCACGATTCTATTAACTTTTTTACTTCAATTTCCATTTCGTATGCTCTTCAATTCAATTCGCTCACGGAGTCTTCATATCAAACCGTAGATTGTCAATCAGTTGTGAATTTTTGAGTTCATGTGAAGATTTTGGTTTCTGATCTTAACTGGAACAAACTATTTGAATTGCTTTCAACAACAAAAAATGTGTTATTAAATTCCTATACGTTAGTTGGGCTTTCGATATCTTCAATAAGAGAAGTGGTGTTCTGATGGATTTGTTAGTACGCCTACGCGGCTACCGCTAGCTGTAAGATTAAATTTGGGGGAGGTTTTCCTGTTTGAACATCTTGATTTTGAACTTGCCAGCCCAGGTGGATCGGTGTTTATTCCAAGTTCATCTAGCCTTTCACACACACACAAAAACAAAAAAGTGAAAAGAAAAAGAACAATCTGAATTTTAAAGCCAAAGCTATAGTACAATGGGTAGATTAGGTAGGTGGTAAAGAATCAAATTTGACCCCTTTTTGTGTCTTCGCATAACTTTTTCCGTTTTTTTGCCGGGCGAATGTTAGTAGTTAGAATAGTTAGATTAGCATCTTAGAGGAATTGAACTCCTGACCTCCTTACTTCTAGCACCTAAGTGCACTCCTGATGCCAACAGGGCTAAGAAATTTTACCTTTACTTTAGAGAGGAGCAGTGGTACCATGCTCTTTCGTGCTCGTAGGTTGACTCCCCTATGCATCCCGGCTAATTAAGGTCTCACAAATGTGCACTTCCCTTCCAGCCACATGCCGTTGGGCCAAAGGCCTCTTGGCGCTGATCTTGGAACAAAGGCCTCTTGGCGCTGAACTTTTTCCAAGAGAGGGGAAAAAAAGAGGCATTTGTAGACATTCCAAACACAATCATAATCTTCTCCGTAGGAAGAGTTTAGATAACGCCTGCCATGATCCTTGAGTTTTTAGTGTTTTTGTTGGAGGATACCTGCTATTGAAATTCATACCATGGAATTGCGTTTGAGTGGGGTGATGAAAACTGATTAAAGAAGGATACCGTAGCGGCAAAGAGGTACTACTATTAAATTGCATTGGTTTTAGACTCCTATTGATTTGCTCCTCGTTTTACCAGTTGAGTTTAACATCAAACGAGTTTCGTATGTCGGAATATCATTATGATTTGCTCCTCGTTTTACCAGTTGAGTTTAACATCAAATGAGTTTCGTACTTCGGAATATCATTATGAAGCTCCTTCTTGTACCTCTCTTTTGAAATTGATTGCTTAACCAATTGATGGCTATGCTACTTGACATTCTAACATTGCCAACCTTACTTTCCCAGGTATTACTTGGCGACATGGGAGCAGGAAAAACCAGTTTGGTTTTGAGATTTGTCAAAGGCCAGTTTTATGAATTCCAGGTTCACTCTACTGTCTTGTCTTTTATTGGTTCTTAGTTTGTTCCGTTCGACACCTTCTCTTTTGCAGGCCCCTTGACATCGATATAATCTGCAGGAGTCAACCATCGGAGCGGCCTTCTTCACTCAGGTTTTGTCACTAAACGAGGGTACAATTAAGTTTGACATATGGGACACAGCAGGACAAGAACGTTACCATAGTTTAGCTCCAATGTACTACCGTGGTGCAGCTGCTGCTGTTGTGGTCTATGACATCACCAGCATGGTAGGTTATTTATCGAACTACTACTCCCTAGTGGCTTTTTAATGCAGATGTTCATATATGATTCCATTTGCTATTATAAACTGGTTTTTGAATTGTGATTTGCTACTCCCTCCTTCACATAATACATGTCCAGTTTTGAATGTCCCAGAATACATGTCCATCTTGCCAAGTCGAAGAATAAAGGCTCATAGATTTCCTTTTTTCGTCCTTGCTCTTTTGATGTGGAGTATTTGCACATGCTATATCTTGCTTCTGCTTAAGTAACAGGGTGTCTCTTTTACTGACACAACACATCCATTTTTTTTCTAAGAGTCTGTCAGATCAGTCTCTTTTTTGAACAGGATGATTATATCTGGTGTTATAGTTATATCCGTCTAAAGGTTTTGGAACTTTCATTTCATGTCACTAAAAAAAGCTTCAGTACTTGCATTGTGTCAACAGAGGATCTGTCGGCCATTTTCTTCTCGTACAAAAGCATTAATACTCGCATCTTTGTTATTTTGAAATACTGGATATCATTTAACCAAACATTCACTTGGTGCTTTGGCTTCAGGATTCTTTTGTACGAGGCAAAAAGTGGGTGCGAGAACTACAAAGGCAAGGTAAATTACCTGAATCTGTGCCATGCACCCTGATATTTCTCTTCCAGAAAAGATAAATGAAGCTAATCTTCTATGAGCTGAGGGCTTTTATGGGCTGCGATATAGAGCCATGCCGCTCAGTGTTCTTGATATCCCTCAGTCCGAATATTTTTCCTCCTTTTGAACCCTTAAGCATTTGAATTTGATTGTGGGATGAAGTTTGTAGTACTTGCTGTGGTATTGTCTGGTGTAGTTGTCATTTATTGTTCCTTTAGTTTTTCTTCTCTGGCAAACCATCTTCATCTAGTATCCTGTGATCCTTATTGTGGTCTACCATTTAGCTCAGTTTTGAATCTTTGATGGCACGCTTTGCGAGTATATCTTCAAACAAAAGGTTATATATAACTTTCCAATGACGTAATGAATTTTCAATTGCCCCCCACACAAAAGTCCAATTAATGCAGCTTTTAGCGTGCCAACTTCAAAGCACATGTTTTTTTTTTTTTATTATAGTTCCTATACTATAATGCTGCAAGATAGGAAGTTAGTGAATGAAAAAGAACAGATTGAGGCATAGAACTAGAGTAAGAGAATGAGTTTAGACGTTAGATTGCCTTAGAGGTCAACAAAGTTAATGAGAAACATATGCATATAGATTTTATAGGTTTAGAGATAGCCCATGATAGGATTCTTAGAGACATGAATGGCAGCTAGGAAATGAGGCATTTTGATGGAGGTATGTTTGCAGCAATTATATTAATACTCGGAGGATATACCAGCAATATCTCCATCACCATAGCGGATTGGCAACAGCAGTTAGCAGCTCAAATGTAGCAGTAGATGATATCTATTGGTGCAACAGAAGTAGAGGTAAATGCTAGGTTAAAAGCCGAGTGAGAAGGTGTAGAATCAAGAGGGATTAAGACAAATAAGGTTAGAGTTGGAATTATGGGATGCATGGAATTAACTTTAGTCAAATCCAGAATGCAAAGAGAGTGTATTAATGTTGATGGCTAGTATACACCGAAGGGCGAAAAGTGAACGATTTTGACATGTAGGGTTTATTGTATATTCAGAGGAAGAGATTGATGTAGAGGGTACATATACACTGAAAGTAAGATAAACTCAATCGTGGATTGACTTTGAACCTTGCGTGATCGTTACATAATTTTGGGACGGAACATATCTTCTAATTCGTTGATTTGGTTCCAAATGCCTAATCCTCTTGATAGTACTGTAGTAGCATCTAGATGTGCATATGTAAAAGGAACTTTCAGCAAGACAACTATAAGCATGCAGGCTGTATTTTAGAACAGTGGACAGCCAAACAAAACTGAGAATATTGCTCAACTGCTTAAGGAAGTTACGAATTTGTCAGATGGTTGAGGTTGGCTTCAATAGAAGATAAAGTGATGAAATATCGATTAGTATGACTTGGCTACATACAATGAGTAATAATAATATAACTGCACCAACTGACAGTATCCATATCTTTATTGGTTGGAGATGATAGGTACCAGAATTATTATTGCTTGTGGTGATAAAAGTAGGCATGTTGGCTTGTAGAGTTGTTGCCGCAAGATAATATATCGTGTACTAAAAAAATCTGGAAACATATTTTTCTTCGCTTGATTTAGACTCCACTAAGGCAGGATTGACAAGAATAGAGCAAAAACATCACTTAGTTCCTTTTTGTTCAGAATTGATATTTTTTGTTTTCTCAATTTAGATTTTCCATTAAATTTCAAGGAGAGGGACTGATAGCATTTCTAAATTGTGTTGGAATTATCATGGTATACAAACTTCCATAGATGGTTCATACCTTCGAAATTGGACATTCTTTAGTTCCTTGGCACATATGCATTACCTGAAATTGCCACTGCTAGTTACATCTTTCATCATATCAGTACAGACACTAAGTACCTAACTCAGTGTTTAAGTTGGCTTTTTGCTTATCTATTGGATAATAAAAGGTTACGTTTTTCTGTTGTAGGTAATCCAAACTTGGTAACAGTTTTAGTGGCTAATAAGGCTGACTTGGAAGCAAAAAGACAGGTCGAGAATGAGGTATGTCTACTCATCTTCTTTGCCTTTTGTCTATCTTCAGGTTATGATTCATCGATATTCATAATGAACATTAGTAAGGGTTCATGGAATCATGGATCAAGTGAAATATGCATGTTAATTTTTAAATTGGTGTATATTCTCTTTCATATTATCCTTCCCTGTTTTACCAGTACCAATGCAAGAATGGGCCACCTGTTATTGAAAACTTCCTCCCATGACTCCTGGGAGTGCTAGTTTTGCTTGGAAGATCATCACTCTATTTTCTAGTAATGTTTTTTCTTCTTTCAGTTTGACTCTAAAGGATAAAATCCAAAGTTGTTTTGGAGTCGGTTGTAGATCATTCTTCACCACTTTGCTCTTTGTGAAATTATTCCTCGACAATTCAAGTCAAGCGTACCCTTTCTTACGGCCTCAACTTTTGAATTTTGCCCTCTCTTGTTGCTCCTATGCACTAGTTGTGCATGAGTTGGTCCACATTGGTAATGTTGCACCTTGCTGTATGATCGTTTCTTCACTTGTTTTTTGGGTGTGACTGTGTGTGTACCATAGCTCGAACCCTTGACATGGCAATGACACCACAAGAATGCCACCACAAGGGAAACCAAAGCTTTGGTTCTTCACTTGTTTACTCTCTAAATTTTCAAGGTTCTCTTATTGGGATTGATTTGGTTCTTTTCCAATTGGTGAGCTGGAGAAAACACATCACCCTCACAAGTTGTCCGCATTATTTTCACATCTCATTGACATTCAAAGTTTTAAGCAAAAGTTCACCGATCTGTATTAGCAAATTAAAGACGTCATTGATAATATATTGATGAGCTTGGATCCTTTCAACTAATAATGATTGTTTTCTCTCTTTGGAAACACACATTTCCATATTTCTGGAGGCACATATCTTATTCTTTTCTTGACAAAACTAGCCCTCCGAACTCCACATATTGCGCCTTCACCATTTCGCATCCCTTCATCGTGTATTTAGAACCGAAGCTATTTTTGGCCAACTGGTTCATTTACTTTCATGCATCAGGGTCGTGATCTTTCTCTACAAACGCGTCAATCCCCCGTTTCCCCTCCCTTGCGCCTGTGGGCGCATGCACACACATCTGATTTAGGCTATCAAGCGTGTATTGCTGTGTATTTTTTTGGACGATATTCTTTCATATATTTATCTAAGTTATTGAAAACACATTTGAAATCCTTAATATTGCAGGTAGGAGAGCAGTATGCTAAAGATAATAGATTGATGTTCCTAGAAACTTCTGCAAAAACTGCACAAAATGTCAATGAGCTTTTCTATGAAATCGGTGAGTACATTCATTGCTTATCATTTTGCAGTCCGGTAGTTGTTCGACAATATCTGCTGCTTAAAGGCCAAAAAGTTTTTCAAAAGAGATATTTTGCATTAATCTAAGGACTGAAGAGGTCTAATACCTAGCACTGTCTTTTATTTGCTTCAATTGGCCGGTCTTCATTTATTCAAGCCTTCATATACAAGCATCTATTGTTGCTTATAATTATTTATCGCTTGCAGGAAAGAGATTGGCAAAAGCTTCCCCTACCAAGCCGGGCGGAATGAAATTACAGAGAAGAAGATCACAAGAAGGGCAAAGAGGATTTTGTTGTTCCAGCTGATCCCGGCATTTGTGAAGAGAAACAGTAAGTGGTTTTCTCGGTTGTAATCCTCGGATTTTCCTGAAAAGTTATTGTACTTGTGAAGTGATTCATCACTTGCTGGTACGAAGCTGCAAATCATACTCTCTGTATCGAAAGTACTTATCTGACAGCTATTTTTCTATGGTTTATCACACTTAAACATCGTCAAGTGACGATGTGATTCCAGCTCCAAGAAGTAATTTATACTGCTAATGAAGTAGTTTTTTTCTTATTATTTTGGATTCATTTTTCTTCCACCTGTTTATGTTAAACAGGCCCTCCAGAATTGTTTGCAAGGATATTGATCCGGCAAGATGGGAATTTCGTTTTGGCTGATCGAAGTTAAGCATGCGCGATGCTTTGTAGAAGCCATGTGTTATGAATATTGTTTTGTATGTAAATAAACTGATGTATTTGTGACACAATCGAATTCGTTTTACATGCCCAAGTTATACAAGATTGTAACGTTGAACTGAGAATGAATTAAAGATACTAGAATGTATTTGTGACCATAGAACTAGGAGATTTGCTAGTCGCACCATGGCTGGTTATGTATATCTCCTATAGTTTTGTAGGGATTTATGAAGGGAAGGAAAAGTTGAAGGAAAAGATGAGAAGATAGATAATGAGGTTACAAAATGCTAAGGTTTTTCCTACCATTTTCCCCCTTGATAAATCCACCAAAATGACCATGAGTTGTAGCTCAAACGGTCATGAGAGGCACTTAGGTGCCAGTGTGAGGTCATCCGTGTGGGGCTTGGAGTGGACCCCGCATGGCTGTCAGTATACCACCGACGTCGGCAGCGTTGTTTTCTGAGCCTTATTTGAGCAGACTAATTTTGACTAGTCTTTCACTCTCACCATTAATGTGTAGCACCCACCCCAAAAACCGACAGCAGCCTTGTTTGGAACAAAAAGTACATGCAATTAATGAAGTCATGTTATCTCATAAGTAGGAAAAATCATTACATAGTTTTGGAGCACAATGCCCTTATTCACCATACATTTTTGTGTGGCGCAATACTAAGTGTATAAATCCCACAAAAATATATAGTGCGAAAGAATGTTGGAACACCCATTGACGGTGCCCAATATGTAGAATAATTACTCTGTTCGCAAAGAACACCCAGCCAGTGGACGGGAGATTCCTGTTCATAAACACCCGGTTAGTGGAATTAGTCTCCCATGTATTACTTGAGGTGCGCGAAAATAAACCTGAACACGGTGTGGGAACAAGAAAATAAAGAGCACCCGTCTAAATTAAGCATAATGTGGAAGCGAATCAAACCAAACCAAGCGAAACCAAAGGCAATGGCGCCTTCATCAGCAAATAATAAGGTGGCCCATACATGAGTTATCAGAAGAAAAAAAAAATCTTGCAAATGTGTCTTTAACCCCATACTGTGACCAACTACTTAGATCCGAAATAAAGAGCAACGACTTCCAGGTGAAAATCCAAGCAGAAACCAAATGGCATCTCCAATCCTCCACCGTAAATTTTGGCACCAAAATTATCTTTCAAACAACTATTATTAGTGACTACTCTACGAAGATAGCACCAATCTCAATCTCAACTCACATACTAGGTAGGAGTACTAATCTGGAAAATGTCGTATCTAATGTTTTGTTAATTGTTACACAACCACTAAACCAAACAGCAGAGGAAAGGAAATCAAACTCCCTATATGTGGCAACTGCATACAAGAGAAAAAAACCAGCTCCGGTTTGGTAATTGAATTGCAAAGCCATGTACCTGTAGGTCCAAGCATGGAAGAATACTTGTAGGAGAATTTACGGGAACTAATGGATACAGACAGTCATGTGAGTAAACAATGGTACTAAACCCTGAATTTGTGATTGATTTTCCCCCTTCACCGCCCCCTCATGGCAGCAAACCGGGCAGCCAAATCATCATAGTCTGGTAATTTGGGATGTACATGCTTCTCCGGCTGAAAGGAATTGGCACGAGTATAATTTTTTACTACCTCTGGCATAGAAGTTGGCTCACGAGGGAGAGAAACAGATCTTGATGGAGGAGGAACCATTGCTTCCACTGTATCACGGCCTGCTCTTCTAAAATGAGATGTCTCACCAACTGCAGCAGCTATCTGGTCTGAAGCATGAGGTCTAGACTTTCTCCTTAGTTTGTCTGGGTCAAAGGTTGATGGTTTCGTACTGTAATGTAGCAGGAGTTTATCTATCCTCCTTTCCTCTTTATCTTTCCAATATTGGTCCTCTTCAAACAAGATTGGCGAACCCCTTCTTGGGTCGTCCCTTCTTCTGCTACTTGAACTTCCCTTTCCTGCGGCATCTTCGCTATTACCAAGATCATCACGATTGGATGACAATTTGGAGGGCTTTCTCCTAATTGATCTTGGCCTTGGCAGCGGTATATCATTCCGATACGGTAGAACTTTCTCCGTGGATCCAACAACTTGGTCCTCAATGCTTGAATGATCTGATTCTCTATGGGCCTTCTCTGACCTTGGCACCACACCGTCTCTGTTACGCATTAAAGGGTTCACAGCAGTACCATCAAACTCATAACTGGCATGCTTAGCTTCTGTACTAACTCCACAATTTCCATCTTTTGACTTTATATAAGGTAGAGGTACAAATTTATCTTTTGATTTCAGGTATGGTGGAGGTAGGGCGTTACTTGGGTACAACTTCAACCTCTCTGTTTCTTCCTCCTGAATTTCGCTTCTTGGGTTTGCCGTTTCTGGTCGACCATAATGGCTATTACCAGCTGATGGGACTGTTGTAACTCTTGCAGCGACTTCTGGCTTTCTATCAGGTACGGGGGCCTGACCATCTCGTTTGGAGACAATGTTCATCATACCATTTTGCACCTCATATCCACACTCCACAAATTCTGTCCTTTTCCCGCGTGGTGAATGGCCTGGTCTAACTATTCTTAGGGCATTATCCTCTTTCCCATTCAGAGAATCATGCTTTGCTGCAACAAGTTCTCGTCTTCCTTGATAGGGTATACCATTGTTGTCTCTTTTCGGAGTAAGTGGCTTATCCCTATCACCAGTCAATTCCTCTCTTCTCAAGAACTGACGGTCCAACTCATCTCTCTTCAAGAAACTATCTTCCTTGCAATTGCGCTTGTCCTTAGTAGGCTCTGTCCTCCCTTTAGACAATTCATTTTGTTTATCAGTCTTTGTGACTGTTTCCTTGCCAGTAGGTAATTTGAATTTCTCATCATTACCGTGTACAGACATATATTTCTTTGGTTGGTCCTGCAAAATTTTCAGAGAAGATGCAGAACAATTTAGGCTCGAATGAAGTCTTGAAACAGGATTCCCATGGGAAGATAAATTCACTAAAAGTGGTTGAAGATTCAAGGACAGACACAATCCTCTTGACGTTATGATAGAAGGAAGGATGTCCTGAGATGAAAAGGCTAAAAAACTAAAGGCCATACCTGTGCAAATGCAGGGGGATTATCCATCCTCTGCTCAAAACCCTTGGAGTCCCAATTTAACGAGAATTCTAATGCTATGTCTCGTAACAACTGGAGTTTCTTCTCCATTGTGGGAGGTTTCAAAGCCAATTTCTCAACAAACTGACGAAAACATCAAGGTGGTTAGGTGGAGAATCGAAACTATGAATTCTTCATTATATTAGTTAGGGTATATCTCTCAAAAATCACCTCATGATTTACGAAATGTTCCAGAGAACTTCCGTATCTCTCCTGAAATGTGTCTCTGAGTTCGCGTAACTCAGGCATATCAGAAAACCTCGCGGCAGCAAACATCAGGGATCCCACAGACTCCCTGCATTCCTCTGGGCATTCCCTGGAAAGAAAATGATGGAGCAAGTTCAAAGTTCAATTTAATCCTAAATGAATTCAATCAAAGACTACATATCACAGCACCCAATCTTTCACTACATAGCATATGTTTATCTTCCTGACGGAATCAGGACGGACACTACTTATTGCCTTAATCTATCCACTGTATACACATAGAAGGTGATGTATTGTCCTAACACAAACATGACTGGATTAGATATAAAAAGAGTCAGAGACCAAGAAATAAAAGTGAGATAGCACATTGAACAGGTGCATTACAAGTAACATAAGGATAGTATGTTTCTTGCAGTATTTTCCGTTTCTAATTTCTCCCCATTTAGCTTCACATAGTTTTCAGCATGTTTGACATCGTTAACTTCAAGACGTTAATACACAAGTTTATATAAAAAGTGATGATTTTATATGTTTTCCTATAGTTATGTACAATCTATACTTAAACTCCAATAGACTATAAAAATATCCAACATCCAGTTGGGAGTGGGGCACGTCCATTTTCTTGGTACTTTCATGCATTATGCTTTGTCCCACAGGCCAAGATATAAAACAAGGACAGTCTGTACAAATATAATGGGCAACATAATCGCAGATAATGTCTACTATCGCAAAGTAAAAAATGTAGATTTTATGAACAGTCCACTGCAATCTGCCTACACCTCTGTTTTTGGATGACACGAAGCTGCTTCAATATGAATTCACAGGACTGCTCGATGAAGTCATAACATGACAAGAGGTTCAATCCAGCAATATATTCTTCAGTCTGTTCACCTCCTCGCATAAAACAATACCATCATAAGAGATCTCTCAATAGTACATACTAAAACGACACCTAAAGAATGTCAAATTTTATCCTAAAAATGAATGGCAAGATCAATATGGCTTAAGTCAATTCTGTTCTTTAAGCTGAAACTACACCGTGCATACAGAATTGGCAATTACAAACATGTTTCCTTCATAATCACTGGTCAAAGATATGTGTGTGTGAAATTAAAGTATGTCCAGCAGGGGATAACACCTTAACAAAGAATCGTTAGCAAATTAGAACTCCTACCCACTCTTGTTTCATCCTGTTCAGCAGGAAAATACAATTCCGCATTTTCCGCCTTTTTGAGTGAGGCAAAGCATCGTTTGCAAATATCTAACGCTTCCAACGTAGTGCATGACATCACCAATTTACCAAATCACAGTCTTGAGAGAAGAACAAATTAGGCATGAATTCCAATGTCTGAGTCTTTAGCAGATGAAATAAAAAACATGATTCTCTTCCATAGATGTTGAAATAAATTTTAAATGCAAGATGATTCTTATAATAACAAGTTTAAGATGTCACAAAAGAAACAGAAACCACGGATTTGCGGATGCACACCTCAGCTGATCAAGCTCAAAGTTTAAATGATTTCAAAGAAAACTGCTGCTTCTGAATACCAAGTGAGTTTTAAAGAAGAAAAATAGCATATATACATGTCTCTTCTTCAAGATCTGCACAGTACCCACGGTATACTACCATGTCTCCAGTAAATACCACTCACGGGCAGCAATGAACTAGAGAAATGAACATGGAACTAAGAAAAACAGAGAAACTAAGTATGAAGAGTAAAAGCAGCCCTTGGAAGATCAAAACAAACTCCCTGAAAACTCTATTAGCTATATCCCTTTTTTCAGTAGTACATTATCTTTGCTGTACAGAATAATCAAAGCTTTTTTGGTAACGCAAGCAAAGTAGATATGATCTTGCTACTTGAAGCAGACAATCGGAGCTTAACATAGCTTCATTTGATGTACAGGCATTTATGTGAATAAAGCAAGATGATAACAATCCCCCAGGGAACAAATTCGAGATTTATTACGGGATAGGATAACTAGTCTAAAATCTAAGTGCAATCCTTAAAAGTTGCACTCAAAATGAAGGGGAATAGAATAGAAAGTGAAGGAATTATTTTCCCTCTCAACTTCTTTTTACAAGTGCACTCCGACTTTGTCTTTCGAGTGTGATTTGCAAATTGTGTCTCATGTAATTCTAAACACAAGTGCATGCAAGTCTGCGACACAAATTTTAAGTGCATTTATAAATATAAATCTCGAGAGCGAAAACCATCATAGAAAAAAGAAAAAGAAAGTGATGTAATCAGATTTTGAATGATCATGCTAATGATTTTTAACACGTGAGATTCTAAACTTCTATTTTTACTTTTTATTACTCCAAATTTTTCTCCAGTAAAACAAACAAAAGACCGGATCATCGAAAGAAAATTCTGCATCAGCTCGATTGTTTGTAACGCCATCTCACATAATGTGGCCCCCATGTATGTGTAGGTCCCGTGTGAAAGAGGCATTACAAAAAACCGTTGCCCGTTGCATTGAAAGTTTTCTTTCTTCGGATCAACCATCTAATACAATAGACAAACCAACTTAAGAGCACGTTTATTAAAAAAAAACGGAGAGTTTAAACTCCTCATACAAAAAAAATTAAAAATTAAAGAGTCAGATTTCAATAATCATGCTAATGACTTTTAACACGTGATGATATTCCAAACTTCGTTTTGTTACTCCAAAATTCTCTCGGGTTAAACAAACAAAAGAACGGATCAACAATATACCACGATAAATCAATAAACCAAGAATCAGATCAAATAGGTAACAGAAACGACGGCGTAATAGAACGGACAGTGGATCGTTGAGTAGTTCGATTTGGTTTTACCCTTCCGTAGGCGTTGATGTCGAGGCCGTTAGACAGCAGCTTAGCCAGATTTCCCTTGAGAAACCTCTGCGTCGCCTCCTCCCTCCTCCGCATCAGCTCGATTCGAGTCCTCGTCGGCTTGATCAACGACTTGCTGCACCACCATGAGCTAATCAACAACGCCTTACAGACATATATGTATATATATGTATATGAATGAGAGAGAGAGAGAGAGAGTAACCATTTGGAGCTAAACCCTCGCCCTAGAATTCCGTCCAACATAGTTGATCTCTGTTCGTCGTCGATGGACTCGGAAGCTCAAATTGCTTTTTCAAGAAGCGATAACTACTAGATTAGATCCACTTTTATATTCCTCTCTGCATATATTGTGTGTGTGTGTGAGAGAGAGAGAAGAGAGAGAGAGAGAGAGAGAGAGAAGTGCGCTTAAATGCGAGTACACGACAGGGGTCTAACACAATTTCAAAAGTCATCAATTTTTTTTGGGGGGACAAAATTGACCTCATACTTCACTAGTGCCGCATACTTTTTCGTACAGTATGAAGTTTTTTTTATTGGGTACCCGTCTATACTAATCTTGAAATTTGAATAAAAAAAATGAAAGATTGAATTGAGTATCTATACATATCGGATTAAGCTGATTTTTTTAAAAGTTCACTCGCTATTTGTTTCAAAAAATATTATTGAACCAATCGGATCATCCGTGTGGGACCCGAAATGGACCCCGTATGCCCGTCGGTACCCCATCAGTATCCATTTTGTCGGTTTGAAATTTGAATAAAAAATGGGAGATAGGGATCGAGCACCTAATACATATCGGATTGAGCTGATTTTTCATGAACTCGTTCGATTTTTTTTTAAATAATTAAACGGCTCAAATCATCTGTGTGAGATTCGGAATAGACCTCACGTGCCCGGTACTCCATCGGTATCCATTTCGTCGGTTTCCTTAGAATTATGCTTTTTCAAAAAGCTACAAATGCCTGTGCACACATTTTGCACAAACGACTTTGTAGAATTCACTTGGGTTTCCACGCAAATGATCCGATCTCATTTTTTAACTAAGCAACTAGATCCCACAAAGCTGTCTATATACAGACATTTGTTGACATAGATCGACTCATTTTTAACTTTCCGTAATTTATTGTTTAGTTTTTCGTCGTATCTTATGGTATTCATCATTTTCTCGATGATAGAAATTAGAAAACTATAAATGTGAATCAAAATATTTTAAAAAAATCATATGAGACGACACTTAAAATAAAATAAAAAAATCAAATGTTTGGTATTTTATCGTCTTTAGTGAATTTTTTACAATTTGATCATAATAGTTTTAATATTTCCACTCTCTTTATCGAGACGAATTACTAATTCAAAAAATTTACTAACATTTATCTAACAAAATTCAAAAAAAAAGTGCAAAAAATTTTGAAATAAGAAATATCAAAAAGTTTTTTTTCCGACAAACCAGATCATCCCAGAAATACGAAGAAGTTTAGAATGAACAGGTACCGAATACTTTACCTTGTTAAGAAGGAAGGGTATTTTCGGGAGATAAAGAGGTAGTGGGTTGGAGGGGCGGAATTGGATGACGAGAGACCGTGGCCGTTAGATGAGCAGACTTTTTGAGGATTTAGGTTGAGACTGTGTACGTGGACCGCTCAGAATCGAGGGAAAGCAAGCTCGACTCTACCGCGTGTAATGGTGTCGCATGTATGGAAAGAAAATGGTGCTGACATGGTTGTTAGAGGGGCGTGTTCAGAAGTCTCGGGGACCATTATGGCGAAGCAGGGAAAAAAGTGTACCAAAGTGGAGTATTATTACGGCCGTTACAACGGTCAAATCCTGAGATGCAATTTTTAAGGAAAAGACGAACCCAACGTTATTGCTTTTGTTTTTGTCAAAAATGGTTAATTACTACTGTACTATTGTTTGGTTTGATGTATAAAAATTGTGTGGGATCCTAGTGGTTTTCTGTCCACTAGCATCCAATTTGTACACCATGCATTTATTAATGTATTAAGAAATCACTCTTTTGAAATTCTCATTATCAAAAGTGGACAGAAAACCACTAGGATCCACAATTTCCTTCAAGCTTCTGTTAATCTTCTGTAAATTCTTCATCAAACCTTCTCCAACAGAAGAATCTATTCAAAGTTTAAAACTTGAATTTTGAAAATCAATGTATAATTGGTTGCACCTTTCTGCTTTTAGATGTTGGGATGATTACATATGTTTTAAAGTTTGATTTATTTATTTATTTTGTCAAAAGTGATAAGATTGTATTTATAAACGTCCAGCAGCACTTACAAAACGGAGATCATTACTAAGAACTTGGACAAAGCCAAACTAATCGTCTAACAAATACGAAATAAGTAAATCCCAAGGCAATCGATGTCTTTCATACTAACCCAGACATGGCCTGACGCGATAACGACACTTTTAAACTGCCAAACATCTAATTAGGAGTCTCAAACGAGAAAAAGTGCAAAATTAAATGACAAAAGACACCAAATACTCAGACGATCAAATGCACTCCACACAAGTATGAACGCACCAATGAACTCCCAAGAACTACAAATTTGCCAAGCCGCCACGGGTTTTTTCGCCAAAGATATCCGTGTAGGGATAGAACGCTGAAGCACAACTATCGTTGTGAAGCAACCTCGATTCAGAGAACCCGATCTGTAGACAAAATTCGTCCAAAGACGACACTAATAACTCTCGTAGAACGAGAGACAAAACTCTCACAGATCAGACGACAAATCGTAGATCTGGAGAGACGAAGGAAAAAAAAAACAAAGAAAGGAAGTCGGTAGTACCATGGTCTCCCCATCCCGCCACCGCACACAGGTATGGAGCCCACGGGGGGAGGAGAAGGGAGAAGATCGAAGAGTTTGCTGGCTAGGGTTGAGAGAGAGAGAGAGATAAGGTTGAGAGAGAGATCTAAAGTTTGAATCTAATAACAATAGTTTTGATTGTGAATTTATGCTAATTTTATATATGGATGATTTATGGGATCGATCAAAGTAATCTTCGATATAGGGGGTGTTCCACTTTCCCTTCTTTTTTTAAAAATTCTTTTTTTTTATTTTTCAAACTCAAATATAATGAAAATGAAAAATAATTTTTTAATTTTTTTTGCACCGTATAAAAAATCTCAATGAGATCTATCAAACAAGATCCATATTGGTAGGAAAATTATTTACGTAAATATATGATTTTTGAGTTTAAAATTACCTTCTTTTTCTAAAAGTTACTTTTCAAAGAAATCAGAACACCACAATAATCAAACATCTTTAAGTAGAGTATTTTTTTCAAGTTGTTGAATCGTAATTTTTTTTTTTGTTACATAAACTAACTCGATCCCCTCATAGGAACATTAATCTGAACTTAATGTTTTCTTTTTTCTTTTGCCATTTAGCAAGAAAAGAAGTTCAGTAAATGACTTGCTAAACTTAAAAATAATACATTTTTATCAAGAAAAATTAGAAAATTTTACAACAGTTTACCGGATATCAATGAGTATAAGAAAAGTTTTGTTAGATTTCTTGGAGAATTCTAACCTAAAACCAATTATGATGATTTTATTGAGTTAACCAACCTCAAACTCAAGATTTTATTAACCAAGCTTGGGTAGTTGGGTGGCTTAAATGAGCGATGTGGGACAAATCTAACACTCCCTCTCACGTGCAGCCCGGATGTACGTGGAAGTGACAGACCAGGAGCTGAGCGATTGACTCGGGCGACGAAGATGACAGAGACTTTCCCACGAGATGTGAGACCAAGGTTATCAATACCGTTTCATACCGGCCGTTTTTGACAGAATCCGGTACCCTACGCCTCTAATTTCGTTCCGGCTCAAATACCGGTCAGTACCGGCCGGTACCGGAGATACCGGTCTGTACTGGCCAATACCGGATAGTACCGGACTACTTTTAAATTTATTTTTTTCTTCAAGTACCGAACAATACCGGTCAATACCG
>JAOTQK010000001.1:6257454-6269928 GCA_025642025.1 Rhododendron ferrugineum
AGAGAGGAAAGGGGAGGGCCGAAGGAGAAAGGAGTAGGGGGTTAGCAAGGAAAAGCAAGGCCCGGGGGGAGGAGGGAGGGAGATCACCTCCCCCCCAGGCAGCAGCAGAAAACAAAAACCTTTAGGGTTAAAGAGAGAGGGAGACGAGGGGTTAGAGAGAGAGATTGTTATATTACTTCCGTTCCCGTCTTGGTAATTGAAGTCCCAACTTGTGACTCAGGTAATTGAAGCTATCTCCTCCCAAGGCTTTCGTAAATATGTATGCAAGCTCTTCCCGTGAAGGAATATATATTGGAGAAACTTCGCCAGCTTGCAGCTTCTCTCCCACAATGTGACAATCAATTTCAATACGTTTCGTTCTTTTGTGATAAACTGAATTTACTGCTATATGCAATGCAGCTTGATTATCACATTGCAAAGGAGCATGGCCTTTTTATTTGACTCTTAAATCTCGCAATATATAGCGCAACCATGTAATTTCAAGGCATGTGATTGCCATGCATGGCCCTATACTGGGCTTCTGCAGATGAACGAGCAACATTCGATTGTTTCTTTAATTTTCATGAGACAAGAGAATCACCTAGAAACACACAATAACCTGTAGTTGACCTTCTTGTTGTCGGACTACCTGCATGATTTGAATCACAATAAGCTTTCAACTCAAGATTGTTCACAGCTGGGAAAAACAAGCCTTGGCCAGGTGAACCCTTAATGAATCTCAAAACACAAAGTGCAGCCTCCATGTGTGGTTTTCTGGGTTGGTGCATAAACTGGCTCAAATTCTGAACAGAATAAACAATGTCTGGTCTTGTGACAGTAAGATAAATTAGTCTTCCTACCAACCTCCTATATCTCGTCGGATCGTTGAGTAGATCACCATTTGTGGGTTTCAATTTTATATTTTGTTCCATTGGAAACTTTTTCGGTCGTGCCCTTATCAAACCCGCATCTTGCAAAATATCCAGAGCATATTTCCTTTGGGACATAAAAAGGCCTTTCTTGGATCGGGAAAACTCAATGCCCAAAAAATACTTCAAGTCACCGAGATCCTTGATACGGAACTGTTTAAGAAGGAATGATTTAAGTTGTTCCATTTCTTGAAGATTATTGCCTGTAATGAGAATATCATCAACGTATATGAGCACACCTATAAAAGAATCTCCATTAACTTTGGTAAAGAGGGAATAGTCAGCCATAGACTGTTGAAAACCCGCTTTCTTAATAGCAGCTGAAAATTTGGAGAACCAGTTACGAGAAGCTTGTTTAAGCCCATAAAGAGATTTATTCAGCAGACACACCAGATTCTCCCCCTGTCAACAAAGTCCGGGAGGAGGAACCATATAGACCTCCTCATGCAAGTCACGACGGAGGAAGGCATTTTGAACATCAAGTTGGTGAATAAACCAATTACGAGCAATAGCAACAGATAAAAGGCAGCGAAGAGTAGTAAGCTTGGAGTCGGAGAAAAAGTCTCACTGTAATCAACACCCTCAATTTGGGTGTAACCTTTGGCGACGAGAAGAGCTTTGTAATGCTCAATGGTGCCATCAGAATTGTATTTGAATTTAAACACCCACTTGCACCCAATGGGTTTATGACCAGCCGGTAATGTCATAAGAGTCCATGTGCGATTGAGTTGCAATGCATCTAACTCGACCTTCATGGCAAATTGCCAATTAGGATCTAATGTGGCTTGAGCATAGGAATTGGGCTCGGTGGTTCCTGAAATGTTAGCAAGAAATACACGATGCGAAGGAGAAAAGCAGTGATAGGAAAGAAAAATTAGACAATGGATGTTTAGTACCTGGAGGAAGAACCGGCGTCGAGGATGACGACTGACCAGGGGAAGCAGAAGCAAAAGACATAATAAAATCACGTTACCAAAGAGGGGTCTGTGTAGGACGGTTTGAGTGACGACGTGGCGATGTAGGCTGAGTTGGAGGATCTAGTGAAGAATTGGGCTCGGGCATCGGAGAGGAAGCGAGCCTAGAGGTATCGGGTAAGGGTGATGATGCTTCTGGTGAGGTGTGGCTATATGAATGCTCATCGGGTTGAGGAAGAGGTAAGACCGTAAGACTTGGGAGAATCGGGTTTGGGTTAGATTTTGGCTGGTAAGGAAAAATGGTTGATAAACACCCAATAATGCATATTCTTAGTGCTTATGTCCTTACTTTTTATCGCGTTATGTTTAGTTAAATTAACATTTTAATTGATATTGTGCGTAGGGTATGCTATTTCATTTTGTCGGAAAATCGCTTAATAAAGAGGGTTTTTAAAGCTTAAAGCGAGCCGTAGGCGTCCAAGACTCAAGATGATCAAGAATGGAGCCACTGGGTACCCATGAACGAAGAGTTGAAGACCCGTTGAATGGCCAAGACCTTTGGAAGCCAAGCCGGATGCCGAAAAATGAAAAGCCTGAAATAACGAGGGCGAGATCGATACAGCGTTCTGCTGTATCGAAACCCATTTGCAAGTAGAATCCAGAGGGCCAATTAATATTGGGTATCAATATGAGGTTTTCTTGTATCAATACCGAGTTGTTTTGGCGGCCAAGTGGATTCTACTCAAAGATGTTCGGTATCAATACAAGAAACCCTTGTATCGATATCGAAGGCCTTCGCAGAGGATTTTAAGGGCATTTTTGTGAGATTTCGTGCGCGAAAGTGGGCGAGTATATATTCTCCTTTACATCACATTATCTAGAGAGTACGTTTTTTTAGATCTAGAATAGGATATCGTTTTTTGTTGCTTACTCTTGCTTTGTTCTTCATTGTTCTTAGTTAACTCTGCACTTTTCTACCTTATATAGTTGTTGTTTTCTATTTTACTCTTCATTAAAGTTGTAGTTGCACTCTTGATCTATATAAATCTCTAGTTTAATTTGAATTCTGCTATGTTTTCCATAATTAGCTTTGTTGATTCAATTCCTAGCATGAGTGAGTAGTTAATTAGGCTTGGTCATGGGGTGATTAGCACTCCATGGCTTGAATTGATCATGCTTTTCTCATTAAATCTTCAGGTTTAGTTTGGAAATCAAGGTAGTTTGTGTTTGTCTATCAAAACTTGGCAGTGTTAATCTCTTTGATCTTGTGTAGGCAAGAGCGAGCCTACTTGCCATGCATGATGCTTGGAGCTATGTCATCCCTTGCGTTTGCTAGATGAATACTAGAACTCGTTTGGTATTTTGACTCCTTTTCTAGAAAATGGTCTTAATGATAAATATTCCGGTTTGGGAGATCGTTGACGCGTATCTCAAACCGAGTAATTAAAGAGAAAAGCTGGTTGATTCAAGTTATGGGTGTTGAAACCCCTAGACGTAGCCGCTTAGTTAAATAGTTTTTAAAACCCGTTTTTATCACACATTTTCTCCGTTTCCAACTATTTCTACAGTTGGCCGTCTCAAGGCAACGAATCTTACTTCTATAAATCCAATCGAGCCGTGATGATATTCCCTTGGGTACGATACCTGGACTTCCGGATTATTATGCTTCAAAGGACGTATTAGCCCTACACTCTGGGTGATCAAATATATAAATATATCGATGATGAAGCATTTTTGGTGCCTTTACCGGGGATTATCTTATTATGGCTTTCTTGGAGGTTCGACAAATCACTGTAAGTATCCCGCTTTACTTTAGGTTTAGTAGTTTATGTTTGGTAGCTCATATTTAGTTTAGCGGATACCTCTAATCGATCTTCATATCATAACATGAGGTGTAACGAAGCTAAGCTAAATATTGAGTTTGTCTTTAGTTTGTTTTTAGTTGCTTGCTTTGCTCAGCCAAGGTGGTGGCTTAACCCCTCGCAATCTTGTTGAGAAGAGGTGACGGCATAGCCCCTCTAGCCTGTTTACTTTGAGTAGCAAGGGGTACTATGGTCCATTTTGCAAGGTGTTATGGAAGGTATGCAAAACAATTTGATTGTTCAGTGTCATTTCCCATATTTTATGGCTTGGCCTCAGAAAAAATCCATTTTCGTATGTTGATGACCTTGAGAAAGTTTTTGCTAGTGATGAAAAGGCTATTTTACGAGAATTCCCAGCGTCTTTGCGTGATAGTGCTCAAGATTGGTTTTATTCTTTGAGTCCAGGATCGACATGGAAAGAGATTGCAAACCAATTTTTCAAAACTTTCACTCCTTAATATGAGACTCATATGCTTTTACAAGAACTATCCCATTTTTATCAACAAGACGATGAGTCTTTTTTCGCAGTATTGGGAGCGATTTAAATGTTCTGTATTCTCTTGGTCGAGTTTTAATTGTGAGCTTGGCAGTCGTCTGACTATCTTTTGCCATGGTTTAAATCCTAAGACATGTCAGGTTGATTTTATGTCCAATGATGAATTCCTGGATAAAAACGTTGAAGAGGGTTGGGATTACCTTGATGAATTAGCCCAAAAGCTCCAATTTTGTGAGTTGACTGAAAGTTTGGAGGATTCCAACTTGGATGCCATGAAAGAGGAAATTGAGCAGCACATCTTTGTTGAAACTGTAAGTTTAGATTGTGACAGCTCCTCAGAGTCTGAATTGAGTGATGAGCCTATTGATGAACCTGATATCCAGTGTTCTCCCCCTGTGGATCCCCCTCTATGTGATGATCCGTTGGAACAACTTTTCACCGCTAAGGAAATGGATGCCGAGGTAGATTACTTACACTCTTTGTTAGAAAAACAAGATGCATGTGGACATAATCTTAAGAAGTTACCAATCATAGAACTAATTGATTTTCTTGGTGTTGACAATTTTCTTGTGGTTTATCATCCTTATATATTGGATTTTATCAACAGTCTGAAAATTGATTTTGTTTGGGCTATGCACTTGGTGGAATTTAAGTTTTTAAAACGAATTTAGCAATTGCTTTACTCTAAGTATCTTATCTCGTGGCATGGTCGAATTCAATTTTTGGCAAAGAGTGTAGCTTGGAGTGCTATGTTTCTTATAGTTCTTAATGGCGTGCTAAATGTTCGAAGCCTTCGCATGGTTGAACACACACTCTTTTTCTCTCTCTCTTTTCTTTTTCTCTTTTAACAGTCTAGTATAGCCACCCATTTCTTACCCCACCGGTAGGGAATGGGAAGAAAAATATGACTCGTATGGATCGCGTGATGATCGGGTGATATATTTTATACGCTTTTCATGTTCTTTTATTTTCCTTAAATTATTTCTTTTATGTTTCATTTGGTTTGAACCGGATAATACGAGCCGATGGTTCTAATGTCATTTGTCTTGTGGAAGGTCGTTGTTTCTTAAGTCTTCTGCAGGGTTAACATGCTACCACACCAGCCTTGGTGGTTTAGGCCTAAAGCCAGGGTGAGTGAGGAGTTCAAGAGCCCTAAGCATGGGTGCGGCTAAGTGTCGCGGTTGTTAGTCCGATAAAGCCTTGGCCATGACCCTGTGTGACTAGCTATTGTTCTGAATGAGAGAGCTGAAAGAGTGAGCCTTGGAAGCGTCAAATTGGGTTGGAGCGAGACATTGACATCAAAGCCTCCAACTTGGTCGAGTTATTGAGGGGTTGCCATTCCCCTTGGAGGTACAATAGCTAGTTCCTTCCTCGCTATACTTTTGTTCTTCATGCTATGAGGGCATAGCATCGCTTTAAGTTGGGGGGAGGGATAGCTATGTACTTTTTGTGAAAATTTGAAAATTTCAAAAAAATTGAAAATTCAAAAAAAGAAAAAAAAAATTCTAAATTTTTCAAAAATAAATAAAGTTTTTACATGCAATCCTTCCCTTTTTCATAGATTTTTAACTCTTTTCCTGACTTGACACATGCTCATTAAATTCTTAATTGACAAGAGTTTGGTGTAATCTAAGAGTTTGTGCTTCTTAACTAGTATGCATGTTTTCGATTGAACGGTCTAGGTGTCAGGTGTGGTTTTGAGCAAGTGTTGTCCATGTCCCAACCTGTCTTTTCTAGCATGTTCTTAGATTAGGTCAATAATCTCATGTCATGCTGAGTGTGTTAATTGTGCACCTTGAATAGTCATGGAATTTGTGGCGCATTTAGGAAAGGATACAAGACATTTTTTTGTGTAATAAAGCCACATATAAGTACCATTGTCCTTTTGAATAAAGCCAAGTCCGAGTCATCTTACTATTAACCATAGGGAACCAGATGTTTGGTTGGATGTGTGGCTTGTGAAGTAGGAAATAATGTGGGTTTGCAAAGCTCCGGGTGTTGTCTAAGTGCTCGTTGGGTGTGTTTCAGGTGCAAAGGAGCATTTGCATGGGCAAAAAGGGGTTGGCAAGCTGAGAAACAGGGGAAAAGGCCTCGGGATCGATACAACGTCCTGCTGTGTCGATACCCGTTTACAAGCAGAAAATAGTGAGTTTCAAAGACAACCGGTATCGATACAGCACTTCCTTGTATCGATATCGAGAGCTTATCTGGCGAATATCAACATGTTGACGGCCGATCTTCTTCACTTCTCCACTCCTCTCTCTCTAAACCTCCATAGCCACCATCTCTATTCCGAAACCCTAACCCCAAAAATCACCCCAAAACCTCCAAAACTCAGCTAAATCCCACTAAATCCTTCACCAAACCTACCCCTAAGTCACCTCCTCTACACATTTCAAGCATCGAATCGAAGGATTTCAAGGTTTTTTCAACCCAAATCCGAAAAAATCCAAGGTAAACCCATCTCTCTCTCTCTCTCCACGAAATTTCCCCCTTTTCTCTCCATATATTCAAAATACCCCACTCCACTACACATCTCTACACCAAATCCCCCATATTCCCACTCCCCCACTCTTAAAATCCCCCAAATCCGAAAATCTCACAATGCCGAGAACAAAAACTATTGCTCAAAAGGCCAAGCATGCACCTCCCTCCTCTCGCCGACCTGAAATCAAGGAAGATGACACCATCCTAGATGAGTTTGAGGAGGAGAAGGAAATGATGGAAAATCCGGATAGGGCGGGTTCATCCGGGGTCCGAAAGAAGAAGTGAACATCGGAGGAGGTCCCAAGGGATAGGCAAAAAATAGTGGATGGACACTTTGGCGAAAAGGATGGGAAAGAATGAACACCACATCGATGTGACAAGCATTGGGGAGAATCATCGGAGCATCCGGCGAATCACTGAGATAGGTTTGTCATGCTACTTTAAGAAAAATCCGGGTTATAATAAGGCCTTAGTAGTAGAGTTCTACAAGAACATGCAAATCCCCGAAGCGGGTACTGAGCATCAACCCGACGCTAGTGTCACGTCCAAGATTGGACGAATTGAGATACAAATAGACCAAGATGTGATTGCGTCTACTTTAGAGTATATACCATCGACCTCCCGCTCATACCGTAAACCACCCCCGCCTCCAATTGCTCAAGAAGAGGATAGTGACGACTTCGGGGGTTGATGAGCCAGATTGGGATGAGGAGGATTGAAGAGAGATGGGAAGGAGCAAGAAGAAGAAACACCTAGAGGCTGGAGGCCAGAGGCCTTGGATAGAAATCCCCCAACTTGGTCGGGTCTAGGAGGGTTAACATGCCGTCCACTCTATCTTCAGTATTTTATTTTTATTGAGTCGGTGGACATTGTTTAGTTCATGTTTAGCTTAGTATTTAGTATGTTAGTAATCGAGTCTAGTAGGTTAATATGTTCATGGTTAGTTACGGGTGTGTTGGCGGCCAAACTTGGGTAGTTTGCCGAGCTAGTATAGGTCGTCGCCACTTTTGCAAGTTTTCCCCTTTTTGCTAACCTCGGTCAATATGCTAATTAAGGACCTTAGTTGATCTTAAATGCCCGTTTATTCCATTTGTGATTCAAGGTGTTATGATTGGCATACTTAGTTTGTGGCATGTTTCCCTTTCCGTTATTCAAGTTTTCAGCTGTTAGTTAAATTTCCATTCAATAAGTGTTTTCCATAAAAGCGCATGATTTTGCTTTTCATCATCGTCTATCTTCCAAGCACTTTTGTGGGATACGGTTACTAGCTTTTGTGTCACTTTGATGTGAGCCGTATCCCCTTTCTTTTATGGATACGATTCCTTTTAGCTTGCTCATCACTCGCTTTATGCTTGGTTGTTCAATCAAGTCTTCGGCTGCAAGTTATAGAATGCAACGAATGATTAGATTTGCAAACTCTTGTTTAGTTGAAAATAAATGCGAGCATGTGTTTAAGTTTTGTCGGAAGGATTGTACAGTTTTAAATGCCTCTTTTTGTTTTTCAATTTCCGAGGGACTAGCAAAGTTCAAATTGGGGGGGTGTGTGATAAGCACCCAATAATGCATATTCTTAGTGCTTAAGTCCTTAGTTTTATCGCTTTATGTTTAGTTAAATTAGCATTTTATTTGATATTGTGCGTAGGGTATGTTATTTAATTTTGTAGAAAAACCGCTTACTAAAGAGGGTTTTTAAAGTTTAAAGCGAGCCGGAGGCGTCCAAGACTCAAGATGATCAAGAATGGAGCGACCGGGCACCCAAGAATGAAGAGTTAAAGACTTGTCGAGTGGCCAAGACCTTTGGAAGCCAAGCCAGAGGCCGGAAGCTAAAAAGCTTGAAATAACTAGGGCGGGATCGATACAGCGTTCTGCTGTATCGATACCCATTTGCAAATAGAATCCAGAGGGCCAATTAATATTGGGTATTGATACAAGGTTTTCTTGTATCGATACTGAGTTGTTTTGGCGGCCAAGTGGATTCTACTTAAAGATGTTCGGTAGCGATACAAGAAACCCTTGTATCGATACCTAAGGCCTTCACAGCGGAATTTTAGGGCATTTTTGCGAGATTTCGTGCGCGAAAGTGGGCGAGTATATATTCCCCATTACATCACATTATCTAGAGAGTACATTTTTTCAGATCTAGAATAGGATTTCATTTCTTGTTGCTTACTCTTGCTTTGTTCTTCATTTTTCTTAGTTAATTTTGCACTTTTCTACCTTAGTTAGTTGTTGTTTGCTATTTTATTCTTCATTAAAGTTGTAGTTGCACTTTTGATTTATATAAATCTCTAGTTTAATTTGAATTCTGCTATGTTTTCCATAATTAGCTTTGTTGATTCAATTCCTAGCATGAGTGAGTAGTTAATTAGGCTTGGTCATGGGGTGATTAGCACTCCATGGCTTGAATTGATCATGCTTTTCTCATTAAGTCTTCATGTTTAGTTTGGAAATCAAGGTAGTTCGTGTTTGTCTATCAAAACTTGGCGGTGTTAACCTCTTTGATCTTGCATAGGCAAGAGCGAGCCTACTTGCCACGCATGATGCTTGGAGCTATGTCATCCCTTGCGTTTGATAGATGAATACTAGAACTTGTTTGGTATTTCGACTCATTTTCTAGAAAATGGTCTTAATGATAAATCTTCCGGTTTGGGAGATCGTTGACGCGTATCTCAAACCGAGTAATTAAAGAGAAAAGCTGGTTGATTCAAGTTATGGGTGTTGAAATCCCCTAGACCTAACCGCTTAGTTAAATAGTTTTTAAAACCCGTTCTTATCGCACATTTTCTCCGTTTCAAACTACTCCTAAAGATGGCCATCTCAAGGCCGCGAATCTTACAATTACAAATCCAATCGAGCCATGATGATATTCCCTTAGGTATGATACCTGGACTTCCGAATTATTATGATTTAAAGGACGTATTAGCCCTATGCTTGGGGTGATCATATATATAAATTTATCGACGACGAAGCAATGGTTTCAAAAAATTTGACATCTCGACTAACAAAAAAAATTTTAGAATCCAAGTCATAAAGTTTTCAACCTTTTTGCCCAGCAGGGTACCCAAGAAAGACACAACGCCATGCACAGGAGTCAAACTTTTTAGCAGGATGAACAAAGGTAGCATAACACAAACAACCAACAACACGAAGATGTTCAAGAGTTGGTAGTTTCTGATAAAGTAATTCGAATGGAGATTTATTTGCCAACAAAGGTGTGAGTAAACGATTAATGAGTTACACAACGGTTAACACACAATCACTCCAAAAAGACACGGGAAGATGAGATTGAAAATGCAAAGCACGAGCAACATTAAGAATATGCCGGTGTTTGCGCTCAACCACCCCATTTTGTTGAGGGGTGGAAACACAGGAGCGTTGAAATTCAACGCCATGGGTGAGAAAAAAATCCCGCGTGGAAATAAATTCGGATCCATTATCACTTCTGAGAGTTTTGATGGTGACATTATATATATTGATTACAGACGAGAGCAAAAAAAGATTTAAGCAAGGCCTGTGTTTCAGATTTGTATGCCATCAAGAAGACCCAAGTACACCTGGTAAAGTCATTCACAATTGTAAGGAAGTAACGTGCACCAGTATGTGAGAAAGTACGATGTGGACCCCAAATATCACAATGTAATAATTCAAATGGTGAAAAAGTTAAAGTTGTACTCAAGGTAAACGGGATTCGTGTTTGCTTAGCCATAGGACAGACAACACAATCATTATTAAATGGAATAGACATGAAGGAAACAATCTATTTAATAAAACGGAAGGGTTGTCCTACGTGGCACCCTTTGTCCTAGGTGGCACCCACCACGCACATGCACACACGTTCACTGTTCACACATTAAAAAATGTAATTAAAAAATTAAGTGCTCTATTTTGTCAATCCGATTGAACCGGTGCGTAGTGCTGTAGGCACGGGCAAACACTAGTTTAGATAATAATTGAAAACGAGCTAATGAAGGGTGTCCAAGACATTGGTGCCAGATTGAGGACGGTGATGAGGCATGACAGGAAAGTGGGGCTTTGGTTAATGGTGAGATGTAGTAGAGGCCGTTATTCTTCACTCGATATGATTTTTCCAACAACAATAGAGCTTGCTCTCCTTAGGGGCACTGTAGGCCCCCAACCTGCTATAAATCTCTTTATCTTTCAATGTTAGCCAAGTATGCACTTTCTATTAACCTTCCACTGATTTGGTTTGGTGATTTGCCAAACTGGGCTGAGAGGGAAGCCTCGTCGGATGTTTCTTTGGTTGAGTATTGAAAAACGGAATTGATCTTTGAGATAAATACAAAGATTAAAAAACCCACGGCATAACGACATCACAACAAGAAGCATATATACAGCCCAAATTATGTTGGCACCTATACACTCCGACAATCATGTGCCATCCAGGGTCCAAAGGAAACTCCGCAAGGGACTACCCGGCCAAAACCAAAACACCTTCCACCGTTAACTTAGTCAACATTTATATGTTACTAAAATAACCAATAAGCTCTGTCTAGCTTTGAGAACAGGAAACATTTCCTACAATATTGCATGTCAAAAAGTGCATGCATGTCTAGAGCATATGCTCCTAAAATATTACTAGTATTCACTTTCGCATAGTTAAAACCATACGACAGGTTTCTTATGTTTCTCTAAATTGCAGGACATTTCTAATAATGTTTCCACTTTATTTGACTTTGTTTTCCACATTCCCCACTCAGTGGGGCCGACTAGTTTGATCATTTTATTTATCTTACTTCTTTTTCGATTCTCCAAAACACTGCAACTTTTTTTTTTCTTGACATTCTCCCGATCGAGAACATAGAAAGAGTAAAGGTTCTTATATTATTTTAATGCATGCATAATGCATAAAATAAAACTTTTTAATTGGTAAAAAAAGAAAAAAAAAGTGTTATTGTTGTGGAGAAACTTTTTATGATCTTAATTACATTTTCTATAAAATATTCAAAAGTATAAGACCTTCTATTAGAGGTATCATTGGAACAAATACTTTAGATAAAGTAAACATAAAAGGGGAGGTAGCCATAGTAGCATCGAAACGCCAAAGTAACATTTATAACTTAGAAAGGCTAGAGATGCCAAAATAATTGTTTGAACCTTGTATGACACGTGTCGACCCCATGGGAGCACAATTGAATAATGGGCACACAAAAATCATAAATCCATACAAATTACAGTTAGGCCTAGTTCCACTCAACTTTTAGAAAACTAAGTTGGTTTTGTCCTTATTTTAATTTTTTCCCGCACTTGTCAGGTGTAAGGGGGCCTGTTTCAGTAGCATTCTGTGAGCAGTCACTTTGTGCATATTGCCAAAGGTTACATCTGTCTCCAACCCTCTCTCACTCATACCTTCAATTAGTGGCGGGGACTAAATGGGTTTTGTTGTTATTCTTGTTTTGCGCCAAACTTTTACGGATTATTGATTCGTCTCGATGAGAAGAATTGGAAAAATTAATTTTTTTTAGTTTTACCCAAATATTTTGGGAAATACTAACCATTTTCAGCAAAAAAAAAAAAAGAAGTCAATGGATCGTACAGAAATAAAAACACAAATAAGAAAACTAACCTTATTATTCAGAAAAAGGCCGAAGCCAATATTACAACTGGAGGGGGAGGAAGAGTACAGCGGAAGTGGAAGAGCTAGGATTTGAGAGAGAGAGAGAGAGAGAGAGAGAGAGGGTAATCCCGAACCTGCCTAAAACTAAAACAGACGCGTCCTTTAAATAGAGGACTCACAAGACATAAAACAAAGAAAAGAGAATCGTCGGGTACGCAGAGGGGCCCCATCG
>JAOTQK010000001.1:6353236-6369433 GCA_025642025.1 Rhododendron ferrugineum
ATTTTTTACAAGAACTCTTAAAAAATTATTTTAAAAATAATGAACGGTTCGGATCATATTGGTGGGACCCGAGGTGGACTCTATAAAAGTGTATGTGCAAGATATATGCACAAATGTATGTGCAAGTAGCATTACTGTTTTTACACAGCATATAAAGCTAAAAGAAAAACTCAGTAACGGTTATTTGTTTCATTCTTTTTTCTTTTTTCATTTTTAAGTCGTAGGATGCTGCCTCTCTTTTTTTTTTTGGAAAGTTAAAGTCACAAACAATGCTAATAAAGCGTCACAAAAAGGCTGGGCTATTAATGCTATTAGGCAGTTCAAATTAACCTCCTATAGATCAATCACTGCTATTAGGCCATGTTTGACAAGTTTAGGTAAAATGACGGCCCAGAACGTATTTTGATAATTAATACCCGCTAAGGACATTTCAGCATGTCCTTGGCGGGTATTAATTATCAAAATATGTCATTGGCGGTCATTTTCCCATAAGTTTAAGGTCTACTTCTCCTTAGCTTTTCCGGCTTTCTGGAAAAGTTGTTTTTATTCAAGAAATTTCCACATTTGTTAGTTTTGCATCAAATTTTGGTGGGTTGTTGATTTGTCTCAACAACAGGAATCAGAAAACCCAATATTTTTTTACTTTTACACATACATTTTTATAAATATCTAAATATATTTGGGTAAAAGAAAATACTTTTTCACTTTTCTAATTTCTCTTGTCGAGACAAAATCAGTAATTCATAAAAAATTGGTACAAAACTAACAAACGCAAATTTTTTTTTTAAATAAGGAAAAAATGTTAAAAAAAAACTAAGTAGAACAAGGCCTAAGACCCATCCATGATCTGGAATCACTTGTTTATATGTGGCCTACTTATAGCAGAGGCCTGATCCAGTAAGGCCCACGATCTGGACTCACTTGTTTATATATGGCCCACTTATAGCAGAGGCCTGATCCATTATTAATTACAACGACAGAAGCCCACTTTGTTTTCAGTCCAAGAAAGATTTTATTCCTGCTGTATAGTGTAGGAAGTAGGTGTGAAATAAATAAAAGTTAGGGAAAATGACGGCCCATGACGTGTTTTGATAATTAATACCCGCCAAGAACATGCTAAAAACATTTATTAATCCTGAAAATGTCCTTAGCGGGTATTAATTATCAAAATACGCCATTGGCCATCATTTTTCCTAAAAGTTAATCCGAACCGAGAGAAAAACCGGATCAAACCGGTGGTCAGAATAAATAAAGGCCCTCATGGTTTCGGTTCGATTTGGTCTTTAGAGGTAAATCGGTTTGGTGTGGTTTGAGAAATTATGGAGCCAAAAAAAAATGGTCTTAGTTTGGTTTGCCACCCCTGGGCCATCTCTGAGATTTTAAATCACAAAAATAATAACATAAATCAGTAGTTACTATTGACATTGAGGTGAAAACATAATCTAGATCGAAAACTAACTTTAAATCTCAACAAGTTGTTGCAGTGGTAGTCACATGACAACCGATACTTCAGAAAGCCTATGATTGGAAATTTGACATCTAACTTGTGTGCTATCATTTCTTGGGTAGGGAATTGATGCGAAATTTGTCCCAGCTTTAAATAAGTTCCCACTAACAGACGACAAAATTAATCTTTCAACTTTAAATAAGTTCCCACTAATAGACGGCAAAATTAATCTTCCGACTTTAAATAAGTTCCCACTAATAGACGGCAAAATTAATCTTCCGAAAAAATTATCAACGGCACCATTTTTTCACTCTCTACCTAACAACTCTCTAACACACAATTTTTGAGTTCCACTTTAAACACTTTTTGTCATACAACAAGCATTCTTACAAAGTTCAAATGTTGATGCCCCAATCACACTTCTAAAAAAGCGTGTCTTAAAAAACACGCCTTTTCTATTGCTTAGGCCGTCTTATACACAGAGTTTAAGTTAATCATAACTAACCTTTAAACGTGATTTTGAAAATACGTTTTTTCCAGTTCCTTCAAACTCTTGTTTTCTAAGCACGCTTCTGGACTTATAAATTTTGGAGCAGAGCAAGTTCCCCCGGGGGTTTTAATCCAAGGCTAACCCGAATATCCTGATACTATGTTAGATGGGAAAATGACGGTAAATGACGTGTTTTGATAATTAATACCCGTCAAAGACATATTCAGCATTAACAAATGTTCTAACCTTGTCCTTGGGGGGTATTAATTATCAAAACATGCGATGAGGTGTCAGGTTAGATTGTTAACAGTAGTGGGCCGGAAGGTGGTTCTCATACCAGAATCGTTCAGATGGGCAGCCCGACAGCCAACACCCCAAACGGCCATATGGGTCGTTGGGTCCGTGACTTTACAGATGGGCTGAGGTGTCAGGTTAGTTCACAAAAGGTGACTTGTACCGCAGGTCGTATCCGGCCGCTTAGGTACTAAAGTTAGATTTTTTAAAGGGTTTCAACTTAAAATTAATTGGCAATAGGTAGAATAGCTTCTAAAATTTATTAACCAGGTTTGGGTGGTTTAGATGAGCAATGTGAGACAAAGTCTAACACTCCCCCTCACGTGCTGCCCGGATGCACGTGGAGGTACGAATTGAGGAAACTAAGAGATTTTACTCGGGCGATCTCTCACATGCAGCCCGGATGCACGTGGAGGTATGAATTGATGAGGTGATTGACTCGGGCGATAGAGACTTGACCACAAGAGGTGAGGCCATCCAAGACATTACTCTGATACTATGTTAGATTTCTTGGAGGGTTCCAACCTAAAATCAATTGACAATGAGTGGAGAGGTCCCAAATGTTATTAAGTGATCACTCATTCCACTTCCAAGTAATGTGAAATTCTATTTCCTTAACATCCACCTCACGTGCAGCCGCGTTTGAAGTCTGTCACATGTGGCCACTTTTGAGTCCTATCATCGTGCAGCCTTTTTGCTAGTCTGTCATCGTGGGTTGTGTGGATTGTAAATTTTTAAAATGTGGAGTGGAATGAGCCCCGCTCTGATACCATGTAAAAACTTTATATACATCTCAAAACTTATTGGCAATAGGTGGAATAACCCCTAGAATTTATTGTCGATGTGTTAATTTTGCATTCATGACAATAAATCTTTTTTGGGGGTCTAGTTAGCTTATAAAATTATGGACAAAGCTTTAAAAAAATTCAACTACATTGTAAATCCCGATAACTTGAATAATATTCCTTCAAATTTAAGACTACGATAGAAAATCTCATCATGTCATCCTAAAAAACATATTTTCGAGAAAGTCAACCCCAACGTACTCGCTACAATTTCTTTCACAATGGTTGTAGTAGATTAATACGCTAATTAAATGTTGGAACAAAATATGAAAACTCAAATTAGAACAATTGTAAAAAAAATTCCCCTTACATTCTTGAAACACTGTCTACTGCGAAATCCAACTTTCAAAAAAAATAATTTTTTTTAGGGAAAATGACGGTCAAGGACGTGTTTTGAAATTAATACCCGCTAAGGACATTTTCAGCATTAACAAATGTTCTTAACTTGTTCTTGGCGGGTATTAATTATCAAAACACGTCCTGGGCCGTCATTTTCCCTTTTTTTTAAGTTCTCATTTTGCCTCAATGTTAATTTTTTTAGAATAGATGTTATGTTTTTTTACCGTACTATTTATACAACTATATGAGATTGTATACATATATTATTGGTTAATATATCAGCTAGTAGAGTTGAGGTAATTTTTGAACATCCTATCACAAATTTCTGGAGCCGCCACTTGGCCGGAAGGTGATTCTCATACCAGAATCGGTCGGATGGGCAGCTTGACAGCCAACACCCCAAACGGCCATATGGGTCGTTGGGTACTCCGTGACTTTACAGATGGGTCAAGGTGTCGGGTTAGTTCACAAAAGGTGACAAGTACCACACTTGTCAAAAAAAAAAAAAAAAAAAAAAGGTGACAAGTACCACAGGTCGTAGTCGGCCGATTGGGCACTAAAGTGGTTCCTTGTCTGGCAGAGTTAGATAGGGAAGAAGGAGCTCAATCTAGATCCGAGTCAAGAGATCCAAAGGAGGAAATACAGATTGAGGAGCAGTTTTTTAAAAAAAAGTAACTTTTGGAAAAAAAATATAATTTGAAGCTCAAAAATCATGTGTTTACGTAAATAATTTTTCTACCAATATGGATTTTGTTTTATAGATTTCATCGAGATCTTTTATACGGTGTAAAAGAAATTAAAAAATTATTTTTCATTTTCATTATATTTGAGTTTGAAATTTGAAAAAAAAAACTTTTAAAAAAAGAAGGGAAACTGAAACGGCTCCTGAACACCACCAAGCATTGTCCAATAACTAATCTAATTAAACGCTTCTGTCAAAGAAAATAAAACTAAACTAAAAACTAATTAAACGGTTAAGGGGCAAAGTAATTTTATATCATTTATATCCACAACACTGTCAACACAATCACTCATTAAGAAGACAAAAAACAAGAAGGATTTCAAGAAAATTACAACAATGGATAAACAAATGGTTATACGAAAAAAAAAAAAAAAGGAACTCCAAACAATTGCAAAAACTGAACTCCAAACAATTACAGAACTCCAAATTTTCGGTTCTCTCTCCTTGACACCTTCATCAGAACAATCTGAAGGGCGATTAATTTACTGGGGTAGACTGGCTTCTGCCGCAGCACCGATTACCGGGCGCCATGCTAGAAATTTCTGCAAAGATTTCCATGAAGAACTTGTCGACAATGGCGATATAAGCAGAGCAAGTAAGCCGAGAGTAGTAATGAAGAGCCTCTTCAACGTCCAACACGTGCTCTATATTTCCCTTGTCCATCATCTCCAGTTCCTTGAGCTTTTCTTTTATTTTCCCTTCGCACGCCTTTGCCTTCTTCCCTTCCGATTCCTCCCCTATCTGTGCTTCACAACTCTTTCCCAAACCCCATTTCACATACCCTTCTTGTCTGCTCTTCGCCCGCGGCGACACGATTTTCGTCTTGCTTCTCCTCTTCATCGCCGTCTGTTTGTCGCGATCCAACCGTTGAGTGAATTCGGCGTAGAACATGTCCATTTCTTTAATACTCTGGCTCAAGACCGGGTCGATGGCGCCGGGGATTTGGAAAGAGAAGGGACTCGATTTGAAAGAAGGACTTTTGGGAAGCCTTCCGTAGTCTTGAGATAAGAAATGCTTGAAGCCTTTGAGGGTTTTTTTGAAGAATTTCTTGGTGGCTGAAAGGGAGGATCTTAGCAGCATATTGGGACTAGAACTTGTCCTCTAGGAGGGATTTTGTTGTTTTCTCTTTATCTGTGGAGACACTGACCTCTGTTCTCAACTTGGGTTTTTTCGGTTGGGTGATCTTGGCGAAACTTTCCTTTTGAATATAGGAAAAGGGTTGTGGAGGTAGGGAAAGTTTTTTGAACTTGGCAAAAGTTAGAAGAAAGAAATGAAGGTGTGTGAGCCTTCTTCTCTTTTGGATTCCTTTCTATTCTTTCTTTTGTATTCAAACGCTCCTTTGTGGCTTTTGTGTTCCCTTGTTGCGCTCTCTCTCTCTCTCTCTCTCTCTCTCTCTCTCTCTCATTCATGAAGAAGGCAAGTGGAAAAAGGTTATGGTTTAAGGTAATTTTGTTACTTTTTCATGATGGGTTCGGTATGTGGCCTGTTTATGATGATGAAAGGAGCGGCTAAGTTCTTTTTCCTTTCCGAATAATTCAGGATATTCGGGTCAGTTTATGATTTTATGTACAATTCGATTAATTTTTAATTTTTGATTTTGGAAAAAAAAAATACTGAATTAGCCCAAAAAAATTTGTCTCGTTTGATCTTTATGTCTACATGAAGATATTGGAAAGAATTTTTTATTTTTTAGATTTCAATCTTCAACATGGGTATCTAGTCCAAAATTAATTGAATTCAAAAATCAAGCCCAAATAAATCGTTTGATCCAAATGGTGCTTAAGTATTTAATTCCATCGTCAAAAATTTCGGAAAAGTGGAAATTGAGGAGTCAATTAACATTTTTACAGCTACTAAACTCCTCGTACATTCAATATTTCATTCTCTCTTTTTTAAAGAAAATTCCCTATATTTGCTGAGTTTGAATAGACCTCTTTTTCTTTTTTCTTTTTTTGTTATTGATCGTTTGTATAGATTTACCTTTGGTGCAAAGAACAACAAAATGTATGTTTTGTTTTTATTTTTTTGAAAAAATGCAATGTTCTGTTTTGAAAGTACAAATACATATTTTTTCCCAGAGACCAGGAAAATTTTTCAGTGCCGAGCGGGTACCACGTGGTGCCCGCTCGTGCATCCGAGCTGTCCATTTCGTGTTTGAATAGCTCAGATTTAGAGAGAGAAAAATGAGAGAGAAAGTGTTGGGGTGAGAAGAGAGAGAGGGTTTCAATCTGAACCGTCCAAAAGTGAATCAGACAGCTCAGATGCGCCGAGCGGGTGCCACGTTGACAATACCCGCTCGGCACTGAAAAACTCCTCGATGCGACCAATATAACAACTCTGACTTACTTCTTGACCATCCGGCGCTCCGTTGATTGGGGCATGATTATTGGCTTTGACCATTTCCAAATACTATAAATTCATTCAAACTAATCCTGAGGCTAGCTGAATGTTAATTCGGGCTTAAAGAATGTTAATTGGGCCCGAAAGGCTTGAGCTAATTAAACCGTTGTTGAATGTTGGTTCAAGGCCCTGTTAATCTGGGCTAATCCATGAACAAAAAATCTGCACAGAGAAAGCTCCTAGCATGCAGTACCATAATTTGTAGTACTTTGGATGATGCACTTCACCACATTTCACCCCCAAGTCAAGCAACAACGATATATAGTTAAGTAAACAAAAAGGCAAATGATTTTGGCACTCCAATTTTTAATGATGGCACTTCAAAACTTGTCTTTTAGTGTGAAAAATATACATAACAAGGTACACTAAAAGACAAATTTTGGAGTGTCATCATAAAAAATTGGAGTGCCAAAATCATTTTCCAACAAAAATAGTAAATTCTTGATTCTAGTGGGCCAGGTTGATGGACCATATCCATTCAAGCCAGGAAGACCCAGCAACCCCAGTAGCTGAACCAGGCGGCTAAAGGGTCGTTCGGCCTGTGTCACGTTCTCAATTTTTAATATAAATAAATAATCTATTTTTAATAAAAGTCTCTCGCATAACATAGATAATACCCAAAAGAGTTTTCCACCTGTTTAATTTACAAAATCGAATCCCTAAGATTTAAGTTATACAACTTAGGCATTTCGGCCCCAAATAAACATAAATACAAGTACGAACATGTTATCAAGTATTAAACTATTTAGTCAAGGGAAATCTAGAATAATTAGTTTCAAATCCATCTTTATCAAAATAAAGGCATTACAAAGATGTTCAAGTAACTAAACAATGTTAGCTTCCAAAAAGTATTCTTCTTCATCCAAACACTCAATGCATGCGAGCTATTGACCGGAATTTGAACCTGAAAAGAAGGATTTTGTTGAGCTACACTAGCCCAGTAGGTAATTCTATACTCAAGATATATGTAAATGCGATAAAATATGCAATAAGAGTGAATGAATTTCAATAAACGACTTGAGAAACGATGGAATGTCATGAAGAACCGACGGACTAAGACTACAAGATTCTATACGTCTTAAAGATATCCCTAACCACTCATTCATCAAACTAGAAGCAGCAATAAACACCCATCAATCTAAATAACCTACAACAATTTCTCAAACCATTCAAAGACTCCTCAATGAACACCACAATTAGCTTCCTCATTTCTTACCATTCGTTATTAAGCTCATTTTCATAAAGCATTCCTTTTTGGTTACAAAAATAATTTCGAGAAAACTCTCGACCTTTACGGGTCAAGCTCCGTTAATTTGTGCCCAAATACCAAAAATTATTGATTCGCTCAAGAATAGCCGGAGGATTTCATAAAAATCATTTTTCCAAAAGCAAATTCCTTCCTTTTCAAGAACTTTGATGAAATCAATCGTTTATTCTCATTTCAACAGTTACAATCTCAGGCATATCACAGCCCAAACAACAACATGATCTTTCATAATCAATCATAACTTCTTTCATCAGGAGAGACATTCAACTGTATTACCACACCTTGCGTTACAGAGAATTCTCTCTACCTGGGTTTCCGCATTACCACACCTTGCGTTGCGGGCCTTCTAGAGTCTCCGCATTACCACACTCTGCATTGCAGGACTCTCAATTCAAATTATCAACTCACACATATACACAAGCACAATCAATCCGAATACGAGAAGACAACATTTTTCAAGTTCACTTTATTCCTGAAAGTCTATCAGGATGTCCTTTTTCACGCACCGAACTCACAATGACTCATCGACATACCATCCGCTAAGTTCTAAACGAAAATCTTATAGAACGAGTGCCAAGGAACCTAGGGAGCTCAACAAGACGAGGCACAAGGATACGAGTCACAATACTACCAATCGGATCACTAGACAAGCTCATGTCTACTCGTAACATTCACCACGTAACCCCTTATAGCCCACGGTACTCTTATTAACCTTATGGTTCATTCTCTAACCAACGACACTAATATTATACTCTAACAGTGCGAAGAGACAAGATTGAACAATGAGTCATTAGGACACAAGTAACCACATTCGAGAGTGACTTAAATACATTCTAATTATATGGGGAGTTATAACACGGAACGAAACAATCTTAGGAGTAGCCAACAGATATTGATAGACCGACACACCTCTTCTCAAATAGTCATAACTTTCTATGTACTAAGAGTTTTCAGGAGATTCCGGCGGCAAATGAAAGCTAACTTAAAAACCTTAGAATCGATATAAAATTTGCATGAAACGAACATCGGACGAAGAAGTTATGGCCGTTTGAAGTTGGGCTGAAACTAAAAATTGGGCAGAATTTCCAAATTCGACCAAAATACAAAATCCAACCTCAAGCATGAAACAAAGTAAGATCTAGGTACATAAACATCATATAAACGTATAACAAGAGTAAGACATCCCTACCACAATAGGTTTTGAGCAAAACCCTAAGTACACCGAGTGCTAGAAGCTTGAATCTTCCAAGAACAAGCTCCTCCCATACTTTGCTACAAAATCTAGAGTGTATATAACCCAAAAACAAGATAAATAAGCATGGATCAACAAGTGATTGAGAGAAGAGAAGGAAAGACGTGATTGAGAGTCAAAGAGTGAGAACAAGAACACAAAACTTATCATTTGTTCACCAAATGCGAGAATCAAGTGAGTTTGAGGTAGAAAACCCTTGGATCTTGAAGATTTGAGGTAGAATTCAAAGAATTTGAGTGAGATTGGAGTGTGGTAGGTGAGAAGGGTTGTTTCTAGAGCTATTTCGTGGGTTTAGATGTGAAAAATGGCAAATGGGGGTATTTATAGAAGTCTGAAATGCGTGCTGAAATTTCAGAAATTTGACATCGGGTACCCAGTACCGGTACTGGAACCCCAAAAATGTCAAATTGGCCACGCTCTGAACACCGGGTATCGGTACTGGGCAAAAGGCAGTACCGGTACTGCCTGGAGAAAAATTTAAAATTTGCCAACAGTCACCGAATCGAACCCCAATCGCTACCAACACTTCCAAACATCACTACATTATCAAAACTTCAATTTCACTATTCTTCGAGTGTCCGATACACAACGGTAGACGTATCCGTATAACCTCACTAATTAACATATAATTTAATATAAATACGATCTTTTACATATTAAACAATTAAAGAAAATAGACAAAAATTTACGGGTCTCTACAGCCTGTGCCGTTGCGGGCAAGGCAAAGTGTTTTGCCAAGGCACTTCAGGTCATGCGTGAGTGTACAGGGCCTCGTCACACGTACCTACGTTGCACTCTACAATTGTCATGCAATACCTCAATCCGCGAGGCGGTTGTTCGATCAGGAGCGGTTGCAGAATTTTAGCTCACTAGTGACAAAAATGTATGAATTTTTGTTTTCCCCATATAGAGAACTACATAAAACAAAGATAATTCATTTGGTTGAAAACTTATCGGGCCTAGTTAATTTGGTTTTGTTGGGCCATACAATCTACGACCACATAAATCTAGGGAAAATGACGGCCAAGGACATGTTTAGATAATTAATATCCACCAAGGACATTTTCAGCTTTAACAAATGTTCTTAACATGTCCTTAGCGGGTATTAATTATCTAAACACGTCCTGGGCCGTCATTTTCCCATAAATCTAAGTAAACTTTCCTTTACTCTGGTTTCAAATAAATAATCCAGTGCAGACAATATTAAGAAAAAATCAAAGTACGTATTCAAAATTACAGAATTTTTGAACATTTTAAAGATCCGAGGCGTTCGTTTGAACCGGCCCCTCAAATCCTAACAGAGCCGCCCTTGTGGTTATTCGTGACGTTTCAGGAGGCATGAGTTCGGCAGGAGCTAACTTGGAGACTAAGGCAACTGATCCCCTACACGAGGTACAGTGCGAAACCTGAAGAGTTCGACAAACTCACTAAAATTGCCTTGTTCTTTTTACTTTTCAAAAAGCATTTTTCAAAAAATTCCCCCTAAATTCTCCCTACTTCCAACATTTCTCTATCTATCTCTCTCCACTTATTACCCCTACTATTTTTCAAAAAAAATTCCAAAACACAAACCAAACACAGCATTAACGGTTCAGATCATTATTGGGCGTCCCGATTGGACCCACAAAATTCAAAACTGGTCCAGACTTGATGGAACCAAGACTGAACTGGACGTGATCAGTGCCAAATGCACAGATCCTTCGGTCATGATGTGCATGTAGGCCTGCTGCCATATGCATTGCCTGACCCTGTGAGATATCCTAGGCTCCCACTCCCCCAGCTGCAATCAGGTACTATAATAACCAAAGAGAGAGAGATCACCAAAAGTTGCAATCTTGTTTGTCGAAACTTGTTTGCATCGATCTTATATTTTAAGTTGATCTTCTCGAATCGAAATTTCAAATAATCTTAAAAAATGAGAGGAGCAATTTCTTTCCAAACATGTAGAAGGTGTGGAATCCAATGAATCTTACTTACAAGATCTTCATTAGGCTCCCAAAATGGATCCATATACTGAAAATTTTGAGCATCTTCAACACAATTTATTCTAAAGACAGATTTTATAAAACTGCCAAGTACTTCTAACAACGGCATCAAATTTATATTTTTCAATGAGGAACTTGGATCCTCTTTTTTCTTAGAAACTATCTCATACCTTTCATCAACGAATGGTTCTTCATCATAAATTGGCGGTTTACTCCAATGCACAACAGGATTTGGAATAACTTTGGATGTGAAAGGCCACCGAACTGTAGCCTCCTCTATGAAGGAGCACGAATTCAGTGGGTAGTACGGTTGATTATCAATGATTAAGGCGGCTCTCTTGACCAAAGCTTCATGTGTATCCTTAATCCGTTGAAACCATACCTCTAGTTGTGCACTTCGTGCAGCCTCATCACCTTCATTCACATCTTCGGCAACAACATAACAACCATCACGAACTCCTTGTCGTGCCATGATCCGAAATCAAGCGCAAGATCTGATACCAACTGATGCAGGGAAGCGTGTTAAAAAAGGAGATCTTGCGACAAGATTGCAACAACTCTTCCTTAAACCTGTTTAGTCTGACAATACCCAGGAATAAATGCAACAACAATTGGTTGATTCACAATAAATACCCAAAAGTTGACATAAAAGATAACACTCTTTATAATTTTATTAATCATCAAAAATTGAATAGCCCTAAGGCTTACAACTCAATTTATAGTAGGAGAAATCCTACACACTAGGAAAGAAAGAAAAAGGAAACTACCAAAATTAGAATCGAGTCTTCTTGATCAAATAATTCTTAAAAGGAAACTAAATAAACTATTTTGAAAAACTAAATAATGTAGACACTTATTTCTACAATTGCAAGATTACTAACAAAATAACTAAAACAAAAATAAGGAACTTTATATTCTTTTTGTAAATAATATAATCTTTTCATTCTGCATCAGCAAGGCAAAGTGTTTTGCCAAGGCGCTTCAGGTCATGTGCGAGTGTACTAGGCCTCGTCACACGTGCCTACGTTGCACTCTGCAGTTGTCATGCAAGACCTCAATTCGCGAGGCGGTTATTCAGGAATGGTTGCAGAATTTTAGCTCACTAGTGACAAAAATGTATGAATTTTTTTTCCATATAGAGCACTACATAAAACAAAGATAATTCATTTGGTTGAAAACTTATCGGGCCTAGTTGATTTGATACAAAATTACAAAAATTTTGAACATTTTAAGATCCGAGGGGTTCGTTTGAACCGGCCCCTCAAATCCTAACAGAGCCGTCCTTGTGGTTATTCGTAACGTTTCAGGAGGCATGAGTTCGGCACGAGCTAACTTGGAGACTAAGGCAATTGATCCCCTACACGAGGTACAGTGCGAAACCTGAAGAGTTCGACAAGCTCTCTAAAACGTAAACAGTTCAGATCATTATTGGGCATAGGAGGAGCTGTAGTGCACCCACCGCACAACACCGCGTAGTGCGGCCGATCCGACCGTTCATCTCGATGCGGACGACTTGGATTTAATCCGAACTCTTATAAATCCTAGCCGTCTATTGTCGAGATGGACGGCCGAATTGGTTGCACTACACGTGTAGTGTGAGGATGCACTACAGCACCTCCGGGTCCATTCCGATTGGACCCGCAAAATTCAAAACTGGTCCAGACTTGATGGAACCAAGACTGAACTGGACGTGATCAGTCTCAAATGCACACATCTCTTGGTCTTGCTGTGCATATAGATAGGCCTGCTGCCATATGCATTGCCTGACCCTGTGAGATATCCTAGGCTCCCACTCCCCCAGCTGCAATCAGGTACTGTACTAACCAGAGAGAGAGCACCAAAAGTTGCAATTAATGAGAACTGTTTAAAGCCTAATTAATAATTTACTGCTACTATAAGTAGATAGTAGAACAGCACATTGTCCAGCCACACATTCTTTTAAAATTCGAATCCCCATTAATTGGGCATCAACCTGTCTATGGGTACACGGATAAAATAAAAAAATAAAAATAAAAAAAACCTATCTATGGGTACTGATGGGGTTGCACCGACAGTGCTGCGCATGATTCGTTTTTATTTTTCACACAAATTATTTATGTCGTTTATTAACTTTAAAATAATTTTTCAAGTAGCCCGTAAAATAATCTCCTCAATTAGAGAACCGTAATGCTTGATAATGTTTTATTTTTTCATTTAGAATCAAAGTTGGTATATTAAATCAAGTATTTATAGTTATTCGATTCAGTTGATTTTTCACGAGGCTAATTGAATAGTTTATTTTAAAATTAATGAATAACACAGATTATTTTTACAAGCCAAAGAAGTGAGCTCACGCACTGATATGTGCATGGTTAGTCAAACCCATAGAGTTATTCTTTTGGGAATCTATCTAACCATTGTTCCAATCTTTATTCCGTTATTCCGTCATTAAATTCAAACTGGAAAAAGTAGAATGTTACCAGCACCCTAGGACTAAATAATGAAGAGAGAGAATCTGAAAACACCTCTCTCTCTCTCTCCATATATGGATCTGGTCAATCCCTCGCCGCTTCCCGGTTCCACTGTCTCTTCCTTTTCAATTCCTCAATTCTCCTATTTTCTCACCCCCTTTGTAGCCCTCCCACGAAACAGAAATATAAAGTGGTTCTTCAATTAATTGACATTTCACTTTCAACATTCCATTGTCCAAAAGTGGCTCAGAACTCTTTACTTGTTTTTGGGTACAAAGCTCAGAACCCTTTTACAATCTCCATAAGAAACACCTTTTATCACAATTTGAAGATTTTCCATCTCTTTTATAAGGGAAATAATTTTGCCACTCCCTTTTTTTTGTTAACGTCACTCCACTGTAAGTGTATTTTTGGTGCAAAAATATAGTTGCAGATGAATGACGTTAACAAAAAATGGAGTGACAAAATCAACAGCCTTTTTCTAATAGTCTAGTTCATTGGATTGTTTGCTCCTCACATAATTGATTAGAATTTGATTCTTAACGTCAGGCCGTAAGATAGTGTGAATTAGTTCTGGAGTTGATGACCCCTGCCTTTAACCGGATCGAAAAGAAGATTAGTTAAAGTATGCACGAGCTGGCTCGAACAATCCTAACCTTAAATTAGCAGTATATAATACAAACAAAACCGCTGCTCAATGCTGGGGGTGTACGTTTGGGTCTGTGTTTTTGTTACTTTAGTTAAGTGGGATTTGGTGAATATGCATACAAAATGGATGTACCTAACACATGATGTCACAATGACACATTTTGTCCCTTTTTCTGTTTTTACCAACAAGGCAACAGCAATTTATACCAATTCATATGTTGGGTCATTCTTGTCCCCAGGCATCATTTCAGCTGTTTGAAAATTTTCAATTTGGGAATTTTTTTTTTTTTTTGCTATTTGCAAAATGCTACATTTTTTCATACTGTCTCATCTTACAACAGAACCTTCTCGTAGCTAGTTTACCATGGTACAACTACTATGAATAATTTGTTCAAGCAAATACATACATTAACATCAAAGCATAATTATACCAAAAGAGAAGAAGAAGATAGAAACATCACTTGTTACATTTGTAATTTGGTCCTAATAAAAGTGACCATTGTTTGAACAAGATTCATGGGAAAACTCAAGTATTTTCCATAAATGCTCCAAGCATTGCAAACAATGAAGATTAAAAATGTTTAAGGAAATATGTATGTAGGCATGTAAAATTTTCGAAATTTACAATGTACTCTAAAAGCAAAGAAACCACGAATTTTACTGTCATTAAACAAATTAACCATTAAACCACGAGAGGTACATTCACAATAAAATCTATCATCGCGCAAAACTAAGAGATAAGTACTCAGTCTTTTCTTGTATTATAACCGCAAACGTTAGGCTTTACGGTGCTCTATCGAGATAGTCACTATACCGGAAGAAAAACCTCTCATCATAACCCTACTAAGGCCACACAAGTTAAAAAAAGAGCTCTAACATACGGCATCTGGTTCACGAGTACTATTTTTTATTACATACAAACGAATTTAAACTCGGCAACCGCAAAAAAAGATAGAAATTTTCACCCCACACCTTTTTTTTTTTTGGCAACCCGAATACCATGGTCCTCTATGAACAACTAATTTCAAAAGCTAGCTACACTTTTCTATCTTCTTTTGGTGCAATAATAGTGTTGATAAAGAAACCCAGCTAGAAGTCCAACCTTGATAGAGGAGGAGAGTACTATTTTTTTTCTTGAGAAACAAACCAAACCATCCCTTCTACCTTTTCATATATAGTACATCATCAATATCGATCGTAAAGTCTTGCAATTTCGTATCTATCTTAAAAAGTGTTGGGGCCCAAAAGGTTTTTTTGTCTTTGCTTTGTCTTTTCCCTTATTGTTTCTCAGTTCAAAACCATCGCACATATGCACAAAACTTTCACAAATCTCACATCACATCATAAAGGGCAAATGAAACCCAAATACAAGAACTGCCAAACAAATCAAAACACAACTTTGAATTGAACACAATTGTGTCCGGAATTCTTAAAATGTACACGAATCCATTTACATCTAGTGGTTCCGGACACAGTTGTATCTGGTTGTGTTTCAAAGGTGTATTCGTAGCATTGCTACAAGAAGAACTACCAAACAAATCTCACACAAATTATAAAGGGCAAAAGAAACCCAAATACATGAAGGAAAAGTTTAGGATCACACCTTTAAAACACACCTTGCTACAAAAGTGTGTCCGAAATCGTTACATGTGTATGGATTCATTTGCATCTTACAATTTTGGACACATTTTTGTCCCCGGAGTTGTGCGGTGTCGGAGGGAACCGTTAAATGTATATGGATCCATACATATCCAACTGTCTACCAAACAAGTAGCCCAAGTGTACATTTTACACCAAACACACATTTTCACTAGCTAAATCTTGACGATAACAACACATCAAATAACTCTAAAAGATCTAGAGACTAAAATCAGCCATTAAATAAAGCAAACAACAGTTAAATACACCCTTTTTTTTGTTTTTTCAGAAAACAGAGACGACACTAGTTCTATTTAATTAACTCAAGACCAGTTCGGAAACAAAGCATCACAAATCTCAGTGAACACCTCAACGATAACCCTATGATGGTGATGAGAAT
>JAOTQK010000001.1:6602472-6614698 GCA_025642025.1 Rhododendron ferrugineum
ATGGTCGGCAAGGCATTTCTGCCGTTACGACGAACGAGACCAATCACATTCATCACAGTCCCACTCAAATACACATATAAATCCAAAGAGCAACGCTACAGCGGCGACCAAAGTATTATTGAAATCGAAAACTATTCACATGACGTGTAATTCCTATGGATTGATATGCATCTAAAATCAGATGATACATCTAATCAGAATCAAGAGGCAGAGATTAGCAAAACCACTAATTTAAACATACCCAAACAGAGAGAGAGAGAGAGAGAGAGAGAGAGATAACCTCATCGCAGAGGGCCGCCAAAGGACTATGATAATGGAATCCAATCGACTGTACTTATAGAGAGGCGGTGCGGGAGAAAGGGTTATGGCGGGGCTAGGGTTTTATTGCGATGCGTTGGACAATTTTATCCATTTTTCTTATTCCTGGGACAAAAATGTCCCCAGGGTACAAATGCCATCTCAAACTCTCTGTTTGGAACTTATCCAAAAGGAGTGGAAGAGTAGAGAAAATTTTTAACTAAAAATTTCCACACTTGTTTGGTTTTTAAAAGTGTTCAAAAATAAAGAATTAATCGGTGTTAATTGCAGATTAATCCCTGGCGGAACCTATCCGACTAATTGTTATACACCAATTAATCGCCGATTACTACAGTAATTGATATGGGCGGATTGATTTTTAATGAAAGATTAGGGAAATTTTCAAATACAAATAGGACAATTTTTCCTCCAATTTATTTTCAAATTTTCCCCTCATTTCCCTCTTAATTATTTTTCCTTATTTTCCATTCATTATCTCAAGTTCCAAACAAAGTCATGTTTTAGTTCCCCGAAAAACAAAGCCAATTTTGTTGTTCCTATTCAAATTTTTTGCGCAATTATTAATTTTGCGTCCAACTTTTGGAAATTATTAATTCATCTTGATGAGAGATATTTAAAAAGTAAAAAAAAATTGACTTTTGCCCCTTTTTTTTTTTGAAAAAAGTCCTTAGCTTCCATGCTACAAACGAAAAATTCCAAACTTGCAAGAAAGCAATTGCTTTGACTTCTTCCTCCCATTTCATCAAATCATAATAAAGACTAATGGGCTGCATTTGCATCTCCCATTTCATCAAAAAAATCATGTGGTTGTCGGAGTTTGTTCTTGTGCGTGCTTCATTCGCCAAAGTAGGAGTACTTGACTTTTATTTATTTATTTTTTTTCAATTGATAGAAGAAATTATTTTTACATCAGATATAAAGTACATAGTACAAATTCGCAACACTACATCAATTGTGAGAGATCATGAGACAACCAAGTCCAACAACTCAACCAATATAAAAAATAAGCTCATTATAAGGTAAAAACAAAGAAAGAAAGGAAAAGCCCTTTAAGGACTCCTGACCACCGAGTGAAATGCAAGAGTCCTGGCCAACTGAGTTAGTCCCTGTTGGTTAGGAGTGCTTGATTGGTTGGGTGTTATTTGTGAGGTTTTATTTCTGTTGCTTTTCAATTTGTTTTTCTGTTTTTCCCTCCGGTTTCTTACAATGAGTCTTTCTTTCGGCTGAGTTTCTCCCAATTCGGTGATTTTGTTGGGGTTTTATTCGTTGGTTTTGGGCGGTCCTCAGAAGTTGGCTGATGATCAAGGGATCGCCGTGTTAGTTTGTGAAGTTCTGGAGGTATAAGCTTGCGAATCTAGACATCCTGGTAATTGTCTCTTCTAGAATGGTTAACCCTCTTTGGTTGTCTGTTTATATCGTATCAACAAAATCTTCTACCATTTTGTGGGGGAAAAAAAGTACCCCAATTAAAATGTTACAACTAATAATGATCGATAAAGCCTTCGAGGTTGATGCAAAAAAATAAGTCTGTTAACACATAACAAAATCAACACAAATCGCACACAGATTTTTTGTGGGTCCATTATGGGTTCCACACAAATGATTCAAGCCGTTCATCAAATGTAAAATATTTTTTCAAGGGCCTCTGCTTAAAATTAGCTCAATCCAATACTTATAGTTGCTCAATCCAATCATCTAATTTTTCATTATTCTGAAATTTAAATGAAAAGTTAGATGATTGTATCGAGTACCTATAGATATCGGATTGAGTTGGTTTTTTGCAAGAACCCTTGAAAAAATGTTTTACATTTAATGAACAGCTCGGATCGCTTGTGTGGGACCCATAGTGGGCCCCACAAAAAATTTGTGCGCGATCTATGTCGATTTTCTCTGTGTGAATAGCACAGTTGATTTCAAAATATCGCTGCTACCCACACAACAATTATGCACAAATTCTGTGCACAGATCCGGTGTGGGGCCCACTACGGGTTCCACACGAATGATCCGAAACCGTTCATTAAATGTAAAAACATTTTTTTCAAGGGTCCTTGTAAAAAATCAGCTCAATTTGATACCTATAAATGCTCGATCCAATAATTTAGTTTTTCATTCAGATTCTACGATATTGAAAAATTTATACGGTTGGATCGAGCAACTATATGCATCGGATTGAGCTGATTTTTGCAAAGGCTCTTGAAAAGATATTTTACATCTAATAAACGGCTCGAACGCATATCAAACACTCCTTTTTTAATACGATGTAAAAATCAATTCCTAATTTAATACGGTGCTACTCGACGGACTGTCTGAACGCATATCAAACACTCCTCTTTTAGGCCAAGAATTTGAAAAAAAATAAAAATTCACTCTCCATTTGTCCCCGCACAGAAATCCATCCATGAAATCGAAATCCGCACACAAATGTGAAAAACTTCTCCCAGTTCATATGTACTTGAAAATGGCATGATTGAATTGAAACTTCTCCAGCTTGTCTTCACACATATAGGTCAAAGTCTCCTTCAGAAAACAACAGAAATGTATTCGGTCCTGCATACGTTTCAAACAAATCTCTCTAAAGCCCATATAGCTTACGAAGAAGAAAGTTGTTCTATGCACTGTCCGATCTATTTTATGCGCACTGACAGTGTGTTCCCTAGGCTAGAATTAGAGGTGGCAAACGGGCGGGTCTGGACGGGTTGAAATGGGTCGCGGGTCACATATGGGTCGAAAAGTAAACGGGTTGGACGGGTCGGGTCGGGTCGAATATGGGTCAAGCCAAACCCAGACCACCCGACCCGACCCGTTTTTCTTTTTTCTTTTTTCTTTTTTATTTAAAAAAAAAAACTAATTCCCCTATATCGAAACTCAAACTTGCTAAACAAAAATACCACATCTACGAACCTTTCATAATCAATAAGAAAAAAAATCTCAAGTCATGTCTTAAAAAAAACACGAAATCGTCTCTGGTTTTACTATTAAAATCAATGATGCTTGTACAAGAATATGGTTAGTTTATGTATGCAGAGAGAGAGAGACTTACGAAGAGCAGAGGCCAACGCTTAGGTTTGGATTAAAAAGTCAGGTGACTTAATTTTTTTTTGTCTCTATTCAATTTTTTTTTTTGTATTTGCTTGTTTTGCGACAAACGTTTTACTCCTATTAATTCGTCTCAACGAGAGAATCGAAAAAGTAATTTGGATGAAATGGAAAATTTGGGTCGATCACGTGTTCCCTGCACAAACCCCTGTGGGAAAAGGCTGGTATCTACGAATCAATAATTGGTTTGGTTTACTCGATCAGAAAAGATTGCGAGTTGGTGATTAAAGTTGCGGAGAAATGGTGTCCAGAGACAAATTCCGGTCTATATTACATACTATATTTTTTAAGCGTTGTTGCGTGAATTGTGTACTTTAGAAAAGTGAAGTTATCCATTATGATTAGTTTCAAAAGTATAAGGCAGCATTCTCTTAAACTTTTTTGGTTAAAACTTTTTCTGGTATTTTTTATTTTTTGCAATTTTTTGTTGAGTTTTTTGTACTAATTTTTGAAATTAATCATTTGTCTCGACGAGAGGAATTAAAAAAAGTATAAAAACGTGGTCCGATGTTGAAAAAAATTCATACAAGACGAAACTTCAAAAAAAAAAAATGTTTGCGACCCTTGACCAGGAGGAATTCTTAAACCTGGCAAGGTAACTATAATTAGAAGATTCATTCTATGGAACTAATTTCGTCTTTATTGAATTTTTTTTTTAATTTTGGGTATAATTTTTTACTCCCTTCGTCTCCATTCTTTAGTCCATTTTGGAAATTCTTGCCACTTTTCAATTGATTATATCTTATAATCTATAATTTTGTAGGTAATTTGAAAATATCGTAGTACCAATTAAAAGTTATAATTAGTTTTTTATCTGGTTGGAATATGACGAGGGACAAAAGAATTGGAATGGAGGGAGTATTTTTTAGATTTTTCTCGTCGAAATGGATAATTAATCCAACAAATATGATGCGAATCTAACAAGAATTCAACAAAGACAAACAAAACAAAAGAAAAAGAAAAAAAAAAGTTCACAAAATGCGTATGGTCTGTATACACGTGTCAAACAATCTAAGCCCATACAAATTAGTCTTCCATGTATGACTAGAAATGTAAAACGGAGAAGAAAAAGGTTTACTAGAACTTTGAATTTGGAGAAACTTCTAGACTTGTACTCCGAAATTCCAAGTATAACTGGAATCTGGGATACCAGGAAAAGAATCTCAAAGTGCAGGTGTCTATTTGAGAGAGAGAGAGAGAGAGAGAGAATGTTGGAAGGAAAAGGATTGGTGAAGGAAACAGATATGGCAGTGAAAATGCAGATTGAAGCCATGGCTTGTGCTTCTGAAGCTCTTGATCTCTATGATGTCTCTGACTGCATCTCTATTTCAGCCCACATCAAAAAGGTACTACTACTACTACTTCCACCCAACTAGGCCCGTCAATGGATCGGATTCGATCCAAAAAATTCGATATCCGAGTCCGATAACATTGATCTGATAATCCGAATCCGGTAATCCAAATACGGATCTGATCGAATTCGGATCGGATCCCGTTATCAATCCGATCCGAATGTTATTTTTTAATTTTTTTAAGAAAAATGTTTAAGAAGTTGTATTTTTATTTTTAATTTTTTTTTGAAAAAAAATTTGAAGTAAAAAAGTTTTTAGATTCGGATTTTCAAATCGGATATATAATTTTCGGATTCGGATTACCACTATCGGATTCAAGTCTTATTGGATTCGGATCGGATTAAGATTTTTCGGATCCGGATCGGATCCGTCCCATTGACAAATCTACACCCAACTCTTGAAAATCAAAATCTTATATCAATCTAGCTATACTGAAATCTAGACTAAAGCACATGCACAAGCAGGTTCAAGACATATACTGCATATATGCAAAAGCAGATCAACGAGTCGGATATAGGACCAGTTAAAGATGAGGTAGTAGACGATTCTGAAAGGAAACCCAGCTCAAACCATGAAGTAGGCACAAACTAAATCTAGAAGAAAGCCACTCCACAATGGGACGGGAAGGAAATCCAACAGAAAAAAGCAAATAAATCAAATACACCCCACTTATTCGATCTCTGCCCAGAAATTAATCGAAGTCGTAAAATCTGTCGTCGAGTCGACAAAGACCGACTCCAAAGTCGCCGGAGTTGAACCACGTCGCCGGAGAAAGCGGACGGCGTAAGTAAGATTTGACCTCAAGGGTTTTTCACTAGAAATTACATGACCATGCACATTCAAATATACTAACAAATTAATATAGCTAGAAAAAGAAGTTCCATATATATATATGTACAATATCATATATATCTTAGGTTCTTAATTTCTACTAATCTATATATAGATAATTGGGATTCATAAGGAGATGAAATTAAGATTGAAATTGGTAATGAGAAAAAATTGGTAAGGAGATGAGATTGGTAATGAGTATGTTTGTTTGAGATGAGATTATTAATATCATGTTTGTTTCACATGGGATAGGATTGGATTGATAGTATACATTTCCGTTTTTGACCTTCACATGCGATAGAATTGGTAAGGAGATGAGATTGGTGAAGGCTATTTTCGTATTTGTGCATTGGCAAGGAGGGGATTGGATTGTTAATACCAAGTGGGAGAGGCCATTCTCAATCCCCCCTAATACCCACCTTGCTAGTCCTAAGGACTAATAATCCCAACCCATTTTTCGGTTACCAAACTCAGTATTAATAATCGCTTGAGATTGGTAATCCAATCCCAACTCCTGGAGGTTTATCAAACGGGCCCTTTCCTAGCTTGATCTGTTTGGATTGATCTACGTACGTGCATGCAGGAATTTGACAAAAGATATGGGTGCGGATGGCAATGTGTGGTGGGTACAGACTTTGGTTGTTTCTTCACTCATTCAAAAGGGACTTTTATCTACTTTGGGCTTGAGACCCTCAATTTACTTATCTTCAAGGGTTCCTCTTCTTGAATGCTACTAATTGTACTGATGTGAGAAAGAAAAGAGGAATTTTGCAGTTTTGCCTGTGCTTTAATTCATGATCATTAGATTAGATTGGTTTGACTAGTAGTTATAAAGTTCTTATCTTCTGCTCAATCATTCTAGCTTTCAAAAAGATCATCAAATACACAATTCCTTTCAAAAATCACAAGTACTAATGGAATTATAACAGTTATACACGAACAATTACCAATAATATTCAAAATCAGATATATATACAAAATAAATTTTTTAAAACTTGGGGGCTCGGAGGCTGGGCCCCGGCCCCAACATAGCTCCCGCCTGGCCTCCTGCGTACTGCATACAAAACATAAAAAGATTGAAGCCTTCATAAAAACATGTCAGACATAAAGGAAGTCGATGGATGCACTGATGAAAACGAGGCTGGCATCTCGGCGGGAAAAGGGATTCAAACTGAAAATGACGAACTGCATACGGTGGTTCCACTTGCAACAACCATTAGCCTGAAGAATTAACCGAAGACTTGCCGAGTGACGGCCACCTAGGTAAATAGCGCTAATTTTGTTCTTTAACTCGATCAATATGATCGGTCGAGAAGGACAATGCCCATATATTTTCTGGTATGTGGGAAGTAGTCTTGATGGTTGTTGAGAATAACCAATGGCTTTTGTAAGTACTGGATGGCGCCTGATTGAATAACATTAGCCCAACTATAACATTTTCCTCCGATCAAAACAAAAGGTATTGGAAAGGATATTAGATGTAGTAAAAGTTTGCTTATGGAATACTGTTGAAATCTCATGACGTGAATTTTGCGGCTCCGCAATACAAGAGTATGTCCTGTTCGGTTTGGATTTTGAGGGAGGTTTTTTAGAGTAATAAGTGGAAAGAGAAAAATAGAGAAAATTTATTGGAGACCGTGCCAAGAGGTTTGGAGATCCCAAAACAAACAAGGCCGTCCAACAATTCTTCAGATTCAAGGTTCAAATGTTATTATTAATTACCCGGCCTCGTTTTGATTCGGGGATTAAATTGACAGGATTAAGAGTTCTGGAATTAGTAATCCTGAATTACTTGTCCTAGTACTAATTTAGTCATGAATCCAATACAATCCCTTGTTTGATTCGCGCTGGATTAATATCGGGATATCCCATGCTGAGGCCAATCCCATGTTTGGTTCTGTCACTAATTTTTTGGGATTAATTTCAGGACTATTTTTCTCTCCCCCCCTTCTCTCAAGCATTCCAATCAATTTCTGGGCATTCCAATCAATTTCTCAAGCAATTGAACCAACTTCTGGGCATTTCAACCAATTTCTAAAGCAAAAAAATCTGGACATTCCAATCAATTTCTCAAGCAATTCGTAACCTATTAAGCCAAAAAAAAAAAGAAAAAATTTGGGCATGTCATAACCTGTGCGTTCCATAACAAGTGTAGATCTCGTGGTTGGGGGATTCTGTTGGGGATTCGAACGTCCAAACACCCACAAGCAAACACACACAATCGAAGAACAAACCAAGAATATAAAACAATCTAAAGCAATAAAAGAACATGACACATAGATTACGTGGTTCCGACTTAAGCTGATTGCTTAATCGTACGTCCACGGCAAGGGCGGAACCAGAAATTAATTCTACCCTGGGCTGACCGAAATCATATATAACCATATTTTTATGAGAGCTTTAGAGACAAAATTTAATTATAAGAGTTCTAGAGACAAAATTTAATTTTGACCCTCTAGTAATATGATCAGAATAACAATATTTTCGTACCGGTTCAAACGAATTGAAAATTGGAGCACTTCATTTTTTTAAACTGTTATATATTAAAAAATATGGTTAAAAAATTAAGTGCTCCAATTTTTAATCCCTTTCAACCGGTGCGAAGATGTTGTTTTGTTGATCATATTATTTTAAAAGATCATAATTAAATTTTGTCTCTAGAGCTCTCATAATTAAGTTTATGCTCCATATGGTTCCAAATAAAGAGCAGAAACTTAATTATGAGAGCCCTAGAGACACAATTTAATTATAACCCTTTAGAATAATATTATCAGGATAATAAGATCTTCGCACTGGTTCAAACAAATTGAAAATTGGAGAATTTAGTTTTTTAGCTATATTTTGCGAAACTCACTCATCTATTACTGTTATCAAACGAGATCTAAATAATCATAGAATCCGTTAGAAAATTATCCTCCATTTTGTTACAAATATCAGTTTTCACATGCTTCATAGTTAAAAATACTCTTTATGTAACAAAAATGGGTTGGGCTAAAATTTTTGGACCAAAATTTTACATATAAATTTTACAATTTTTTATTTTTTTTGTGTGTTTTGAAGGTCCACATGGGCTACAGCCCAAGGGAGCCCTTCACTGGTTCCGCCTTTGGTCCACGGGGTGCTGAGGTGTTTCACTATGATGAAAATATGTCAGAGTTACAATAGGAGGCAGCCCTAGCTTTGCTTTTACATTCGCAAGCAAGCTAATACACAGAAAATCCTAAAAACGCCAAAACCCGCGTCTTTTTTTTTCGTGCCCGACCGCCCAGGCGGGACCCAAAACCGTCCGTGCCATTTTTACTGCGACTCCAAAATTGTCTTCACATGCATCTCAACAGATTCCATAATTCCCAAGATTATACACAATAGAAGTGGTATAACCTGGGCATTATAACATGCTAAAGCCAACCAAACAAAAAAAAATTGTTGTTTTTAATCTGGCCCGAATGCAAATTTTTAACCTTGGTTCAAAAGTTCATGCAACAACTAATGCAAGTTTTTAATCTGGCACTAGATTGGTCCAGAATATGGGCAAACGGAATACAACTACCTGGAAAGTAGATTCGATCTCGATTTCGGAAGTACCATATTTATTCTAGGGTTTCAAAGAGAGAGAGAGACACGAAAACAAAGCAGAAATCTCGAGATCGAGAGAGAGGGGGAGAGAGGGAGGGAGGGAGAGAGAGAGGGAAGGAGAGATGAAATACCAGTCAAATCGCCTCATAGCTCCTTTGGTGTAGAGGGAGAAGGTGCGGCGAGAATAAGAAGTGTGAAGAAGCAGCATGAAATAGAGGCTTTTATATCAGTGGCATTTTTGCAATTCTCACAAAGTTCCCTTCCATGTTTTTTAATCCCAGCGTGCAAAGGGAAAACACGGGATTAGATGTGTTTAGTCCAATCCCAGGCGCCTAATTCCCGAATCAAACAAGGCCTATATAGCTTACACTATATGATGTTTTCATAACTTTTTTTTTGTATGCCTAAACACTTGAGTAAAAATATTTATGTATACTATATGATAAGATTGCATGTGGGCGATGCCTCAATCAAGAGAGCATTCTTAATTATTCGTGCTATTTATACAAATTGGGTATTGCATAACCGGAAAAAAAAAAATTTGGGGATTGCATCATGGGACTGTGCTAAGCTTGATTAGCATATTTTCAACGGCGCTTGATGGGTCCGATTCTGAACAAAAATCACAAGCCTTTTATCTATTAAAGGAGATACAATCTTTTGAGTTTGCATTTAATTTTCATTTGATGAGCTCTATCTGGGAAATTACGAATGATTTGTCACAAAATCATTGCAAAGTTGCAACTTTTTCCCTAATATTGACTTGGTCACTCTAAGTAAAAATTTCATATATGCACCTCAAAAGCACAATCTATGAACACTACCAAAACCCTCGTTATATTTGTATATGGAGTTTTGATGATGAGCTCTTTGTGGGAAATAAAAGATACGGCTCCGTTTGTTTCGAGATAAAATGTTTTACAATGTAAAATACTAGAATTGCTCGTGCCTGAAGGCACGACACAACACATTTTTAACACGACTAAAATGAATTAACTTTTAAAATTTGAAAATTGAGGAGTGCAACTGTGCCCCTGCCTGAAGGCAATAATTCAAAAGCATTGACGTAGAATAATAAAAAACTTTCATTCACCGTCAACACTAAAACTGCTTAATCTCAATAGAAGATATTACCCAAGGAATCAAAGCACATGCAAAATTGTTTAAAAAATTAGTGAGTCTTATTCAAGATTGCATCAACAAAATCGCTATTTTTTTCGTAAACATGTCAACAAATTTGTACATTCTAAGAGAAACACAGTAAGAACACAAACCGTGATCAACGCAAACACCATCGGTATAATGAAGCTTTCTCCTTCATCTTCAAATGGTAACTTGATATGGAACAATTTGTTGATATGGAACAAAACCTTCTGTTTTTACATTCAAAAATTAGTAACTTGATATGAAACAAAACCTTCTATTTTTACTTATCGATTGCTCTCCTACACATGAGCTGACGCCTCCTAAGTAACCCAGTCCCTTTAAAGATATAACATCAAACATCTAGACATTAGAGAACCAACAAAGCCAAAATATGAGGTACAAAATATTCTATACATTCACAAATTTGGTCGAAAAAGAAATAGTCAAAATATCTATAATACAAATCGCGACGGTATGGTGGCCCACATATTTTCCCTACATAAATCTTGGCCGTTGGATTTAACACACATTTCCGTACATAAATCTCCACCCTCTATTCAACCCTTGGCATTGGGTGGCTCAGATTGATTTCATCCGACAATTGAGAGTGATTTTATCAATTTTTGAAAATGCATGATTTTTTCAGTTTGAATGTTGAATTTTTGAAAACGTTCAGTCATTATATTCAGGCACTTAATTTACAGGAATCTTGATTGGCATGGCAAATACATATACAAAGATTTGATTGGGTGAAGGAATATAATGACAAAATTTTTGGTAATGATTTTTACGGGGAGCTTGATTGGCAAATACATATACAAAGACTTGATTGGGAAGCTTGATTTTTGGTAATGATTTTTGATTTGCCAATTTTTGGGTAAGGGATATAATGATAAATTGACGTTTATTCTCATTTTCACTTCCACTTCTCTCTCTCTGTCTCTGTCTCTGATGAGAATCCAATATTGTAGATATTTGGTGCGACTAGTCCCGTTTTATGTGGTTTTATCTTGCATTTATTTAGCTTTTATTGCGATATTACACTTAAGGTAGGTTTTTGTGTATTTCAGGTAAAACGTGCTAATAAGGCGGTTTTGAACTCCAAGGAATGCTCCGGATGCAACCAAGTGCTCAAGACCATGTGCCACCCCGTTGTAGCACCTGAAGAGTCATGAAGAGATGGTTTGGAGGTTGCTCGGGTCGCCCAAGGGTCAAGGGAATTGAAGGAGATGCGAGGATTTTACCAAAGCAATTCATCTTCCGACCAGCTGAGGGTAGATCTGTCATATCTTTTGATGTACAAAGTACTTTTGATCCAAACCACTTGGATTAGAAAGTAGACTCGACAAGCTTTCCAACGGTCCAAAGAACACCCAAATCCAAGTTTGGGAGTGTCCGGAGCGAGCCCGTGAAGTTTCCCAAAAAATCTGTCCAGTTGGTATCGGTACCTCAAAAACATGGTATCGGTACCTTTGTGCTGAAATGGAAGACAGGTCGTTTGGTACCGATACCTCAAAAATAAGGTACCGGTACCAATGCCCTTCGACCAGCAATTTTTGCTTTATTGTTCAACCTTCCATTTAAGGAAAGTTTCTACTTTAGGCTTGTTTTTGGGATATTTTGGGGACTTTTTGGTCCATTGTAAGGCTGATTTGTAAGCCATATAAATAGGCTTGTATGCCATTTATGGAAGGTATGGCCATTAGTTAGTTTTTAGGCCTAAGTTTTCTAGGTTTTGCTCTAGGTTTCTCCATAGCTTTGTTTCAAGCTTTTCTTGTTATTTCCTTCAAGAACTCTTCAAGGTACTAGCTGTTTGTCAAATCTTCATGTATGTTGTAGCTACTTGTTGGATCTTCATATAAATCAAGTTTGTTTTCGTTTCTATCGGTTAAATCTAATGTCTCAAT
>JAOTQK010000001.1:6682722-6695187 GCA_025642025.1 Rhododendron ferrugineum
GTAAAGTCGTTCACAGCACAATAGAAGACATGACGTAAGATGAGGAAAAGCTGTGAAAGAAACGTAATGGGTGTATCGAATACAGCCACCCAGTAAAGCTGCGGTATTTATATTAGGGTTAATGATTTGTACAATAACATAAAGACCCTACAAGAATACAATAAGACTACAAGAATACAACAAATACAATAAGACCCCAATACTAGCTTCTACACTATCATGGTACAATCATTTCTTTTGTAGATATACTTAACACATCTCATTCCAGCAAAAACATCCATATTGATTTGGGAATTGAATAATCTAGCAAGATATGCATTATGAGGGACCACATCCTTGTTATTAGCTGATTGACCCCTCACACCTAAAAAGTATAACACTATTTAACCTTTATACCAAAAAATAACAATGAAAGAATGCAAATAAAAAAGTATACATAATTATGGATTAAACATGAAATTGAGTAAGTTGTTCTTACAGTTTCTCTACTTGGTTTGTCACATGTACCGCTTATAGAAAGCTCAAAACTTGATAGGGAAACAACACAACTTGATAATACCAGTATCAACTAAGTCATACACTTCAAAAAAAAGTCCTAACCCACAACTTATTCCTACCAGCATTTTTCATACACCTTCCAGCATTTTTCATACACTTCAAATACCATTATGGTAAATAGACCAAAGAACACATCTTTGTCATTTTTTTTAATTCCTGATGTTAGATTTTGCAAACATCAAACAAAGAAGGGTACATTAACATTCTTTTGGTTTTATCTACAAAAAAGAAAAAGAAAAAAAGAGAGGATGAAATAACAAAAAAAGAACTGGAAAAAAAGGGAAGCAAGATAAAACCATGCATTGGGGGTATACTGAAAGAAAACAATGAAATACACTCACCTCAATTCTTTCGGAAGCAGAGTGAAATACAAAGCGTATATATGCTCAACTTGTGAATAATTGTATTCGACAAAAAATCTGATCCAAAAAAAAAAAAAAGAACCGTGAAATAAAAAAAAAGAAATACAAAACCAAACTAACGGCAGTATTAAGCATGTGAAAAAAGATCTGAAAAAAAGGGAAGCAAGATAGAACCGTGTCCATATGTTGGGGGTAAACTGAAAAAACAATAATGAAATACACTCACCTCAATTCTTGTTGTGCCGTTTCGGAAGCAGAGTGAGGGGGGGATGGGGGAGGAGAGAGGGAGGGTAAAACAATGAAATACAAAACCGTATATTGATTTGTCTTTGGTTTGCCTTCCTACCAAACAAAAAAAATTCTGTTTGGTAATATTTCTTCCCTTTTATTCCTCCCTTAGTTTCGGAATTTAGCATTCAATCTAAATTAATCGATAGCATTCAACCGGGAAATTATCTCATTACCAAAATCGGAAATCCATTTATTCCAGAAAATGCAAATTACTTACGAAAATGCCAAGGATTGAATAAATGGTGGAGATTTATGCAGAAAAATGTGTTGCAAATCCAACAGTGGAGGGAAAATGTGTGGACTACCACACCGTCATGATTTGTATAATAGATGAAAAATGCCTAGCTCGCCTAGGTTTAAAAATATTTGCTATGTTTTAAACTTTTTCAATATCAACCCACAATCGATATATCAACCCAATCAATCATCAGACAGCAATAAACAGAAGAACACCAAGATATACGTGGAAAACCCTAAACGGAAAAAAACCACGGGAAGGAATCAAACACTATAAAACATTGTGCGGTTACAAGTAATCTTACCCTACGATTCTGAATCCTCACAAATCGCCCTAAGACTTACTTGCCGAATCCACGTTCACCACACCCAGTGCTTGACCGCCGCTGCCTTGAATCTACAAGCCTTCCGTTTGCCTTCCGGAATCCACCGAAGGACTTTGTTCAGAGATTAACTGAGTTGATGTTGTAAACCTCTTGAAGTTGTATTGAACGCTCAAAGATCCACCGATCTTCTTTTTACTTCAAGATTCAAATATATGTATTGCACGTACATCACACTTCTTTTGATATTTTTTTCGTCTCAAATATAATGTGAAGTTGCTGAGTATATGTATATGCCGTCCAACACACAAAGCAATCCTCACAGACTTGGATAAATATCTGACGCAAGTGTAGTTGCTGTGAAGATATATGCCAGAAATCAACTTCCTTGATTTTTCTTTCCTTTCAAAAACGCTAATTGTCAAAACCCTTGATTGCCTTGATCTTCTTTGATTTTCTTCCAACTAAAAACTCAATCTCTCAATTACACAATATTGATTTCCTTCCACTTCCTAAACAAACACTCTAGAAACAAAAATAAGTAAGTACAACTCGATAAAAAGGGATACATATAAATATGTGTTTTTGTCTTGGAATTTGCCAACACAGAGAGACCGTGACCCGTGGTCCTAACAATAGATATAGACCCTAGAAAGTTGTACCATAACTAGCTACCTGAGGATTACGGCCTAGCATTTTTCATTTATTTAATTAGTTATATTGCCTTTATTAATTGGTGTTATGTTTGGGTCCCAATTAATTATTTTGGGAGCGCTATGAATATTGATGTCACGATTGTAATATTTGGGGTATGAGATTGATTTTGGATAAAATAGTGGTACCGGATGGTAATTTTATAAATTGTGTTGCGTTCTATCTAAATTCAATTAACTAATTAGCTATAATATACGGAGTAGTGGATAGTTTTACAAAGTTAGGAGATATTTTCACGGTGTAGGGTTTTATTTGGACTGAGCGTTTGAGAAAAGAAGTTGAGGGAACTTTGAATGAGAGAAAGAGAGAGCTAGCAGAAGCAACGGAAGGTTGTTAGGAGATATTTTCACGGTGTGAAAGTCGAACCCCTTTTCCCGATCTTGTTCTCGGTTTTGTTACGGTACGTAATCTTGTCTTTAATGTTTCCATTACTTTCCACTGCCGTTCGGAGGAGAGAAGCAGCTTGTTGGGTTGCACAATCTCTTTGTGGTATTAGAATTAATTGGGTTTGATATGGATGGAGTGAGTAGGTGGGTACGTGAGAGTGTGTCGTGTGTGCGGCAACGGGTTAATATTATATTGGACGTCGTGTATGGTGGTGATCACTGTTGTCGTGGTATGGGAATTGCTAGTGTTAGGAGTACTTCTGTGGAATGATTTTAATAATTGATGGTGGCAGTAGACTTGGATAGTTTTGGTGTTGTACAAGTTTCACTAGAAGTTATTTTCTTTTAATGCTATTAGACAGTGGTGTGTACTTGTGGTTGGAGGCATGGAGTTTGGTTTTAGTGGTGGTGATTACAGAGGGTAGTAGACTAGTAGTTACGATTAGGCTAAGTTTTATTTTGATGTGGTATTCTATATCTATAAAGTGTATGTTTGCGTAGTTAGTCATTTCATGCTTTGTTCTTTTATTCAGGTTAGCATCTTTTTGCGCGTTCAATTGCATTACTTTTGGATTCAGGTGCGTAGTTAAGTATATTACGTATTTTCGAAAGATCCCTTTGACCCTTAAAAGTATTTCCTTCATAAATTTATATGAATGTTATTTGGAGACTCAAAACTGTTTATAAGTTCTATAAATTGGCATGCGATGAATTTTCTGAGATCAATTGTTAATATTCTTTTTGGTGAGAACTTGATGGATATTAATGAGAACATTTATTTCGTAAGTCCAGGAAAATTATTCCTCTTCGTGTTGGTGACCCTGGACATTGGGGAAAAGACCGTGTTAGGTCGGTGACCCCAATGCTCAACGGTTTTCTTTTGCAGGATCGTCTTAGGGAAAAGTACCACGGGGCTGCCAACCCTGGTGACTCTAAGTTCGATATTGGATCCAATTTTGATGAGATTTATTTTGGCCATGATACTGTTTGATTGTGGTTCCCCATTGTTGATGGAGTTAATGTTATGATCACCACTAAGAATGTTTATTGGTTAAATGCTTCATTGATTAATTTATTTTTCTGTTGAACACCTCGTATGCCAAATTATGATTTAATGGTAAATTATTTTAATCTCCATTTTCAACTTTATTGAATATACATACTTGCTATTCACTGAGCTCGTCAGCTTACGGATTTATTCCAACTTCTCTTTCAGGCAAGTTGGGAAGTTAGGCAAGGACTCTGGTGGCACCTCGGGGATTCTTTTGTTTGACCTCCATAGGGTGTCTCATCTTAGTTTTATTTTAATAAATCGCTTCCGCATTCGAAACAATTGTCAGATAACGACTCATCTTTGTTATTGTTGGATCACTGGATATTGGTTGGTTCATGGGATGATTGTGCCCCATACTTTTTGTTGAACTTAATTGGTTGGAGTTGTTCTTAATAAAAAAATGTTTGACCGTTTATTAGTTCATTGCCTTGGTTTTTAATCAAATTTCTTTTTAGGTTGTATGTTCTACGAGTTTCAGTCTTGTGGTTCATGGCCAGTCACTTTCCATTTTGGGGTGTGACACCTAGAAAGTTGTACCGTAACTAGCTACCTGAGGATTATGTACTTTTTCCATCTCTACTGACTTAGTCATCGAAATGCGACCTAAAAATCGGCTAGTAGGCACTAACTAATTCCCTTGTTTTGTACTTGGACTTAGGGAGTAAGAGAGCAAGCTACAAAACCATCCCGATGTACTGACTTTTCGAATGAAATCACCATGTCCTGACTTGAACCTCAACATTTCATCCAAAAAATGTGGTGTAGATCTTCCATCCACATTCTTTGTCCAACCTTCCGATGTTGAGACGTCACATTGATTTAGAAATAAATTAGGCTTAAATCAAACCAACAAAGAATTACTTGAAACCAAATAAGCCTTACATCCCAATTATTAAAGTTCCGCAATAAGAAACGACACAAGAATAAATAAATCGATCCAAAAGCAGCTTGGATTTCATCTATCTTCACTCAGATTCCAATCCAACTGTCAATTTGAACTCAAGCAAGTTAAACAACACTTCTCAACAAATCTGAACAGCCAAAACAAAGCTCACATTGAAATGTCAATAAACACAAGGCATGCCACTCTGCAATTAAATTCACGAACAACTGAAATTGAAATGTCGAATGTCTTGCTTCATCTTTCCTATCTCCATTTCTCTAGGGGTCTGTTGGCCTTCCATACTCAACACTAGTGGAGTTGTTGTACTCGCTGCTAGCCCCATACTCTTGGCTTCCCAAAGCCATCTTCCTGAATTTCTTCATCTCCTCGTTGTATTGGCTCGTGTCGTAGTCTGAGCTAGTATGAGAAACGTAGACCTTGCTGTGTTCTGGTCTTATGCTTTAGTTGAGATCCGATAGAGATAGGTCTCCTTCGAAGGCCCGTACTACCTGTGTAATTTCAGTAATGCTTGTTACCTAGAAATTAAATTATAACACTACACGAGTTTGAATGCAAGAATGTTCTGTATTTCTCTGGCAGTTGAAAGCTATTTTAGTTTCTGGGTTTTTCTCGTTGATCAAGGTACTCACAGTACTGGCGACCGGCCCATTGTTTCTGAGAGCTTTCATTTTGGTAGCCGAAGGAAAAGAAACGTTTAAATACGAGGGATATGCACTCGTTGCATGCCTCTTCCTTGGGAAATGCTTCGAATCACTGTCAGAGTGGCAATGGAGCTTTAGAACTAGACTTATTGGGCTCCAAATAAGGTCCATGCTAACTGCAGCAATTTATCAGAAGCAACTAAAACTCTCAAACGCTACTAAGACAAACCATTCTCCTGGTCAAATAACAAATTATGTCATGGTGGATGCTTATAGAATAGGCGAATTCCCGTATTGGATCCATCAGACATGGACAATAGGCCTTCAAATCTGCCTTGCTTTTTTTATTGTATACTACACTATGGGGACTGCAGCTATTGCAGCGGTGGTAGTGATTGTATTGACCGTGTTGGCAAATTATCCAGCAACCAAATTACAGCATAAGTATTTGGCAAAGCTTATGCTGGCACAAGACATGCTTAAGGCTATGGCAGAGGCTCTGACGAACATGAAAGTGTTTAAATTATATGCTTGGGAGACTCATTTCAAGAATGCGGTAGAAAAAGCAAGGAGAGAAAAATCAAACAATTTGTTAGCAGTCTTGTCACAAAAAAGGGTACTATATGGTTTTATTTTGGGTATCCCTAATCATGGTATCAGTTGTTATTGCTACTTACTTGGGATTCCTATCAATGCCAGTAATTAATGTGTTCACATTTCTTGTGGCTTGCCGCATTCTTCAGGAGCCCATAAGAATGATCCCTGATGTTGGGACAGTGTTTATTGAAGCAAAGGTTTCGTTCTCTCGAATCATGAAGTTTCTCAATGCACCTGAATTGCAAAATAGATATGCCAAGAAAACGCGCGAAGCAGAGGGACTTAACCAGGCTATATCTATTAGTACCACCAGAATTTCATGGGATTTTAGCTCTTTAAAGCCAACTCTAAATGGTATAAACTTGGTGGTTCATTGTGGTGAGAAGATAGCTGTAAGTGGAGAGGTTGGCTCGGGTATATCGACCCTTATAGCGGAAATTCTTGGGGAGGTTCCAGACATCAATGGCATAGTAAGTCTTCAATTACTTCTTTTACGGCTTGAAATTTAGCAAACTATGAATCGGACAACCTATACATATGATGTAGGATGACTTCAAGTTGCTCGGCTCATTTGCAACCGTAAAGATGACAGCCACCATGATCTTATATAACAGTCTAGCCTTTCATTTTGTTGACTTCAACATTAGAATTACCCATGGCAAAATTCAAGATGATCAGAAATCACTAAAGGCTAATTGAATCACATATGTTTTTAACGAAGATGGATGATAAGAGTTTGACCATTCATTTCTCTTGAGAAAAATACGATTTTTTTTTTTTTTAAACATGGTAGGATACTTTCGTTCATTAATAAAAAACCATAGTAGTACATCGAAGATGATGATTTTCGTTTCACAGAAGATTCAATAAATAACCAGGAGGTCTAGTTTTCCAAGTACGAATACCAGAACCTCGCAAACATGAAGTTTCCAAAGTGTGAGTAACTACTCTACGAGTAAAAACAAAATCACAAATCCTAACCGATCAACTCCTCGGCGAATATCTTCAATGACAACTTCCACTTCCAGTTTTTTGCAACCGAAAATGTGAATCAATGGAAAAGCTGATCTAACCGATCTGATTTGTCATTGAACCACCATCGCTGCCAAAGGACCATCAGTGCCGCCATTGTCAAAATTCAAAGCGGCACCTTGATGCCGAAGGAGAAACCGAGATAAATGATAATAAAGGAACAACACCAAAAAACTCTCAAATCGAGGGAAGAAAAACACCCATCAAGTTTAAAACCCTCCGAAGATAAATAAAAAAAAAGTTTAAAACCCTCCCGTCTCGCCGCCGCATTAGGGTGGTGAAAATCCTAGGAGGAGTGAGGGGAAGGAAAAGAGAAAACGACTAAGGTTTTTTCCTTCAGTTTCGTACCTATTAGCATCTACAACCCATCCTCCAAAAAGTATTTTGACATCAATCCTCCAGAAAGAAAATGTTTTGGAGGATGGATTGGAGCAAACACATCCTCCAAAACAGTTAAAATTAACTATAGAGATATGGAGGAATGAAGGATGGATTAATGGGGATGCTCTTAGCAGGCTAAAAAAGTTTAATATGATTCGTTTAAATACACCGATTCCGGTTAATCTATCAACACATAAGACCGTGTTAAGTATTTGTTGACCTCTCTTCGCCGTGCAAAAAAAGTCACACTAACTTCACATGGGAATCGTATTTCTATTATAACAAGAAAATTACGTATTGTTCGAACTGAAAATTCACCACATATGTGTATTCATATGTATCACTAGCTACAACCATGTTATTACTCTTCCATGGAAGAAATTCACTCTTTTATGGAAGAATTTGTTTTAAATTCAGATTGTTAATTGCTGAGACAACAGCTAAGATGCTCACTATAATTCTGTAGTGACTTTGCTCACTATAGAGTCCCCAGATCCCTGTGTATTGGCTGTATGTATGGATACATGGAATATGATTATACAACGTGTGATTTTGTTCACTTTCTCAGATGGGTTGAATTTCAGGCCATGAGTCTATGACAACTAAAACTCACATGGCCGACTACAATTACAATTACTAGTTTTACTACTATAATATATAACCACAAACACTATATTCACATATTTAGGTGGGTCCCACACACATTGGAAGTGTAGTGTATGTGGGTCTCAATGTGAATGTGATAAGTTTGTGTAAGTGTTTGTGGTTGGAGAATGATTGATGATATTATTTTATTCTTCTCATAATTGGTGGCTTGACATTCGCTTGTCTAACTACAAAAAGGCCAATATCCAACTTTTCAGGAATTTTTTTCTTTTATTCCACGTATTTTAATAAGTGTACGAAAAATAGATTTTCAGTCAATAAATTGTTCTTGTTTTGAGCAAATAATTAGCACTTCCAAATAAGAAACAATAACACAAAAGAAAACAAAAAGTACTCTCTTTTTTTTCTTTTCTCTTGATAACTCAAGTATTTGGGGTAGCGTACGCACAACTCAACTAATCTTAAAGAACCAATTCATTATCCACTAAAAAAAAGTATGTTATTCCTTTTGTGATGCCGAACTGCTTAGGCCATGAACAGCTACAATATTATACGTAATATATTTCTGGATGGACTTTTTCTTTGAAATTTTCAGCAAGTCATAAAAAAAAGGAAAAAAAAAATCTGCAGTGGAAAAGAAGAGAGAAGTATGTAGGATATACAAAAGTATTTCTGGTTATACGTAATATATTTCAATTGATTGTGAATCCCTTTAATTATGATGATAAATTGATAATAAAGTCATAATCCAATGGAGGGAAAAAATATATGGGGAAAAACTGAACTCTAAAACTATCTATAATCCTTCAACTTCCATTCTCCTTTGTCCATTAGCGTTGTACGGAGTATATATTTCCTGGTTGTTTTTGGATGTGCAGGGAGATTTGGGAAAAAAATATTTAAATAAGATAACTAAAAAGTAGGGGTGAGCAAAAAATCCGTCAAACCATGAATCCAGTCCAAACCAATCCAAACCGAAAGATTTGGTTCAGTTTTTTAGAAGTATGGTTTGGTCATGGTTTAAAAAAAATTAGAAACCACGTTATATGGTTTGGTTTATGAATTCACATTCACGGTTATGGTTCCAAACCAATCCGACCATACAATACATATATATATATAATTTAATTATATATATAATTTAATTATATATATACAATTTAATTATGATTCACCAAATAAATATGGGAGCCTTAGTCAAATATTTTCCTAATTTATTGAGCCTATTAAATCCACCGCAACATATTTAGTTTTCCTCCCTACCCTTATGCTGCCTCATTTCAATTCAAAAATAATTTTAGGAATTATCTTTGGCCTTTTATTTGATTAAACTATCTTGAGATATTTAGTAATTGGTATTCTTAGTTGATTCATTTTAATGACTTGCCAGTATTTTATTTTCTTAGTTTAAAATTTGAGGCAATTGTTGGTATTCTACACGTAATTAGTTGGTTGATGTTAAGTGTATTTTGGTAATTTGAATGGAATTGGTTTTAATATAAGTTTTCTTGTAATTTTCTTTGTAATTTTAAGTACTTTAAATATTTTTTGAAGATGATAGCTTAGTTTAAAGCAAACTGTGGTTTAAAACCGAAACCGAACCGTAATTTAATGGTTTGGATTGGTTTGGTTCTATGTCTTTTGTGTGTTGGTTTGGTTCTCAAATACATAATCCATAGGTATTGGTTTGGTTCTAGGTTTACTATAAAACCGAACCATGCACACCCCTACTAAAAAGAGCAAATGAGTGTTAAATTTTGAAAAAATTAAATCGGCATCCTATTTAGAGGAATTGTTTAGGTGCCCATCCTAGTGGATTTCCTTTTTTTTTTGGGCCAATATTGTATACATTAGAGGGGGTCAGTGAGGGTGTTAGAGTTTGCACAGAGGGATCCAGAAGCTATCTATAGCCTTAGCACCCAAAGCCCGCCCCAAATCGAAACTTCTTGAGAGGGGAAAGTGAAGTAACACTGTGAGACCAGATAAAAAAAAAAAAAAAAAAAAAAGTGACACTGTGAGACCCTTTATTCCATTCATTTTCATCTTTCGTCACTACATTTCTATTCATTTGTGTCCATTAACAATAACTTTTCACAACTCATTATTAGATGCTTGAATGAAAATACGCATTCTAGTTTTCCAGTTATTATAGTTAGACCCGCTAAACAAAGAAGGTCTATTGCTCAATTGGCCTTCAGAGAGGAAACTGCCATAAGAGGTTATTGCCATAGATCTTCCTCTAAGAAGATTTGAAGTAAAAAAAAAAAAAAATCAACTAGAGCCTTAGCAATAAATACAAGTATTTTTCATTTTGAAAAGTTGAAATCCAGTGGGGGCACATTGGATGAAAACAGGAGTAAGAGAAGTTGAAATCTCACATGCCACCAGGTGGAGCAGAAGAGTGAGTATTTGTCAACGTTGAATATTGTTACTACTAAATTGACACCACTTGACACCAGGTGTCGTTGCCTTTGTGAATCTCATCAGCCTCGTAAATCAGATCAATCGCCCACTTCTTTACTAACGTGGTACGATGAGTTACATCTATTGGGATCTCCACTCCATCAGGGCCAACTTGATACATTTCGATCTCCACTTCATCACCGCCTTCTAATTGCAATCCTCTGCAATCCTGTGGTATATAAATAAGCCACACATGATCTACATCGGTGGGATAGACGAAAGACTTGATTGATTTGAAACATCGGATTTTATTGCAGATCACATCTCCAATCACTATGTAAGATGTTTCTCGGGGAGCCCAGACTACTAAGCGTAGAATCCAACCCAACATTTTCTGGTTCACAGACGGAGAATGCGGTACCACAAAAGATACATTTGGCCCTCTACCATTATGGTACGGGAACCAAATACGAAGCTCCTCCTCCCTTGCTGGAACAAGAATTCCAACAGTATCCTGAAGTTCAGAGATCCCCTATTCAAATAGATCATGAATTTAGTCAAAGTCTAAATATCTTTTTCTCAATATTTGACCTAAAAATATTCAGACATACGAAAGGACTTGGGCTTACTAATCTAAGCGAAGTAGACATAGAATTTAATGAAAAAATAGGATTCATGTAGCCGACCCAATAGATTGGGAAACAAGGTTCGGTTTGGTTTGGTTACCGCTAAGGGATTTTTGGATTTTTTGTTTTGTTTTGTCCTTATTCATTTTTTTTCACGTTGGTTCGTTTTGCGACAAAATTTTATGAATTATTGATTCGTCTTGATCAGAGGAATCATAGAAGTAAAAAAAATATGACTTTTTCCAATTATTTTTGGAAATATTCAAGGTAAAGCCAAAAAAGCCATATTACAAAAAATATTAGGGCAAAAGTAAAAAAAAAAAAACTACTTTTTCAATTCCCCTCGTCGAGACGAATCAATAATCCACAAAGTTTGCCACAAAATAAACAAACACATAAAAAAAAATTGAATAAAGACAACGACAAAAATAAAAAAAATCCCTTAGCGGAACTCAACCTGATACTACAATGGCACTTGGAAGATGAATAGAAATCAAGGATTATACCGATCATACGACTTTACAAAAACCATGATTTTAGCTTCTTATGGAATCCCGTTCCGCTAAACTTTTTATCTTTTAAGTACTTATTTATCCCTTTACAAGACATGTTATTCTCTCATAATACATCATTTTTAATTCAAAAAATACTTATTTAAAAAATAAGTACTTGTTTTGGTTATTTAAAAAAATTCCAATACGTGAGAGAGACAGAGTGTACCTTACTCTTGGGGAGTTGTTTTAAGAGACTAGTTAAATAATTGTTCTCAGCTAATTTATTGGATCCCGAATAGTCCGCTATCCCCCCTAGCTGATCCAATTCAAGTGGTAGGCTTTCTAATGATGGGCAACGCTCTGCATACACATTAATATATCTTGGAAGCTTTGGAACAGATCGGAGCTTTGCACAATTATTCAACCAGATGGAATCCAAGCAAGGGAGGTGCCTGATACTATCTGGTATGGTAAGCGATATGTTATGTCCAAGTTCCAAAGACTCCAATGAGATCAACCTATCAATTTCACTGGGCAGATGAGACAAGTTGCACTTATTCAAATTCAACCTCCACAAGCGTACAAGTTTGCATATACTTTCCGGTAAGGCACGGAAACCATTATTACCCTCAAGTACCAAAGTCTTCAAAGAGTCCAAATCCCCAATTTCACTAGGAAGATGCGAGAGCTTGTTATTTCCCACCCACAAATCCTTCAAGCAAGACAGCTTACCAATGGTATCCGGTAGGGTACATAAACTGTTTCTTGAAAGATACAAACTCTCTAACGAGGTCAACCTCCCGATTCCACTAGGCAGATTTGACACATTGTTTTCTTCCAAACGCAAACGCTTCAA
>JAOTQK010000001.1:6845433-6856280 GCA_025642025.1 Rhododendron ferrugineum
ATAATTCTCCAGCTATTCCTATCATGTTATTTTGGTTGTGGCAGGTAACTTGGATAACATGGTGCTGACGGGTCATTCTGTGTGTGTGTGTGTGTATTGGCAATTTAAACCCTAACCTTGCTCCATTTTTGGCAATTTATGCTTTAGTGTGTCCTGATAATATTTGTAAATGTTAATGTTAATGATAAAGCATCCAACTCAAAACCAATTGGCAATGTCAATGAGGGGAGAGGCTGCCTAGGCTCATATACTATTTTTCGAGGTGATAATTATCCGATATGGGACAAATCCCAACAATTAGCAGGGTACAAGGTGGAGGGTCTTTTCACATGATAAAAAACTTGTTCCATGGGTTAGATAGGGAAAAACTTGTTACTAGTGCCTCGTGGTTTTCTTGTTTGATGGAATATGGATCATCTATTAATTATGTAGACTTAGTGTTAGTTTTCACCTTTGTGCCAAGTTGGTGTTAGTTTCTATTGTTTTTGGTTATTTGCAGATACAATACTCATGTTAATAACAACTAGATATTATAAAGATACTTATTTTCCCCTTGCCGTGCCAGTGTCCCTATTCTTTTGAAATTGCCCGTGTCCCTTGTCTGTGTCCTTGCTTCGTAGATGGTTGGTGCTAAAATCATGTTTGTGTTAAATTAGGTTTCCTTTTGATATATTATTCACTTTAAAGCTCTTTTATATATTTGTTTGATAACAAGTTTGTTCAGATAGTAAATTTCTGCCATTTTTTCCCCCTCTTCTCTTCCCTCCTTTAACATAAATTTGAATGAGCGTATTAAATTGTTGAGGAAGCTCAAAATGTGTGACTTGGAAATATTAAAGGTTTGTTACTAAGGACATATACTGAGTACTGACATCTCATTACCGCCATTCTAACTTGTTTTGAGAACCTTCATTCTCTACTTTCAGTGTTCTGTATCTTGATGTTTGAGCTTTCTGCTTAACATTTATGGTTTTTCGTTGACACATAATCGCCCTTTAACTTCATGAATGATGATCTCTGACAGGTGCCAAATGTTACTGATATCGGGCTCAAACCAAGGTCTGTAAAGAGAGTTGCTGTAATCGGCGGGGGTCTGATGGGCTCCGGCATAGCCACAGCTCTGATCCTCGGCAACATATATGTTGTCCTAAAGGAAGTTAATTCTGAATATCTACTGAGGGGAATAAAAATGGTAGAAGGTAAGTACTCTCTCTCTCTCTCTCCATAGAATAGCAGCATATTTGCGTACGCATGTTGCGTGCCATACTGTTTCTTGGTTGAAGAAAATTGCATGTTCTTGTTATGTAGTAGTATACGAAACCTACGAGTCGAATGATGTAGGCATTGGCTACTATTATGTTTTATTTCTTTTGCGGAAATTGCCTAGCTGGCTTTCATTTTGCTTGTGGGGCATTGTTTAAAGAAACAGCTGCCTCAAAAAGTAGTAATAAATAAACAAGTATTTGACTGACACTCCATAGTATGCTGTTTGGTATGCCTTCTGAAAGGGTTGTAATTCCACATGAATAACTTATTAGTCCCTTTGTCCCATTTTGTTAATCTTGCTTTGTCTAGAAGTCCCCTATTCTACGTCTCCGAATTTGGTCGTCATTGCCCTTGGTTCAAAGCCAATTCCCAAAACAAATAATCACACATGGAAAGAGTAGTTTTGTAAACGTATTATCCAAAGATATTTCATTTAGACTTTGTGCCTCGTTGTCCATGCCACAAAAAACCAGAAAAAACCACCATATGTGTTTGTTCCATTTCAATTGGTTTCCGCATATCAACATTCAGTGTTTTGCATTTGAGAAAGATATAACTAACACAAATTATTTCACAGGAAACGTACGGGGCTTAGTGGCAAGAAAAAAGTTGGCACAGGACAAAGCGGAGAAAGCCCTCTCAATGCTCAAAGGTGTATTGGACTACTCAGAATTTAGAAATGTTGATATGGTCATAGAGGTGTGCTCTATCAAGTTTCAATTTGCCAAGGAGAAGTTAGATTCAAAAGTTTGATATTTATCATGTCTAAATGTTTGACTATGTAGGCCTTGTTAGTGTTTTAACTTTATCTCCCCTTGTTATTTCATACTTATGGTAAATGCCCATTATTTTACGTTGGTGATGCCATTGATTACTTTTCTCACTGGGAGTTTTACAAGTCTATTGATAGCTTTGTCTCCTCATTGCAGGCTGTCATTGAAAAAGTTCCACTGAAACAAACAATCTTCAGTGAGATTGAGAAGGCCTGCCCTCCCCATTGCATTTTGGCCACAAATACATCTACTATTGACCTCAACGTAGTAGGAGAAAAGACCAGCTCTCAAGACCGCATTGTTGGGGCACATTTTTTCAGGTTGTACAATTCATATTTCTTGACCACCAAAACATTTTTAAGGACCTTATAGTCTTGTTATTATCCTTGGAAGCAAAGGATGTAAAAGATCTTCAAATTTCCAAAAGCGAAAGAATGTAACAAAATTTGCATAAATGTGTCCTCAGAAGAAAGGTCTCTTTTTTTTAACACTTCAATTTCAGAATCACGTGGTCCTTTTGGTCTGTCAGGTACTAAAGTCCATATGTCCAACCTGGCCTGGTATTTGTAACCACTGAATGTAAAATAGATATTGGGAGGAATCGAAAGAAAAGCACCTAAGGAAAGAAATAGGAAATTAGGATTATGCCCTTGCATAGGAAGAGAAATCAGGTTACTCTCCCAGTTGAAATTGCGGAATGTTATCTACTTATCTTACCCATGGAAAGTTGTTTTCGGTCTTCATATTTAATTTTTAGAAAACTCCCACGAGTCCCACCCCACAAATAGTAAAGAGATCATTGTTCTATTGACACATGAAAATGGTAAGCACTTTGTTTTTCTCTTATTTCTAACTTGGATTGTTATTGGCAGTCCTGCACATGTGATGCCTCTCCTGGAGATTGTTAGGACAGAGAAGACTTCTGCACAAGTTATTCTTGATCTCATGGCTGTTGGGAAAATCATAAAGAAAGTTCCCGTTGTAGTGGGAAACTGCACTGCCTTTGCTGTCAATCGAACCTTCTTCCCCTACACACAGGGCTCTCATCTTTTGCTAAATCTAGGTGTGGATGTGTTTAGAATTGACAGGCTGATCAGCCGTTTCGGTTTACCTATGGGCCCATTCCAGTAAGCTTCTATCCTTGTGAATTGATTCTTTTTAAAGAACACAACAACAAAAAGATGGCAGGAAAAGGAAAGGGGCAGGAGGAAATGGAGTGCATGTTTATTGATGTTCGCTTGCATTTTTTGTTCAGCTTTGCTGTTGCAATGGCAATTTTCAATGCAATTCTATCATATTGCAAATTGCTACCAAGAATCATGAGATTACACTACTTCACCAATAGTTAACTCTACCTGATTATATATGTCTTGTAGACAAAATGGAAAATCATGCATGCATTTCAAAATTAGGTCATTTAATAGATTGTGTGAGGAGCATGTTTGTTAGTACCTCAGATGTCAAGTGTCTGGACCAAGTAATTATGCTTCCTGGGTATGCCCTTAGTAGCATTTCTGAGCTTCAGAAGAAACGTCCTAATGCATGCCAGTGTATTTGGATTTTAGAGAGGGTTCTGCATAAACGTTAAGCGATCATCGGTCATCCTATTTGTACAATTCAGAACTTAGCTGGAAGCCCAAAATCCTTCGAAAAATTAGGACACTAATGGGAGTCCAATCCTTAACATTTTTGTGGTCAAAGCATTCCAGCCTCTGTGTTTTTATGGAGGTATTTAGACAGATAAGGATGAAATGTGCCTTCTCGTACAAAGAAACTCATGAAACCAACTTCATTCGTAATTCCAGTGGTATTGTTTTCAAATTATGCTTACAGGCTCCAAGACTTAGCTGGATATGGTGTAGCTCTTGCTGTTGGCAAGGAATTAGGAGCTGCATTTTCTGATCGCTCATTCCGGTCTCCTTTGGTTGAACTTCTAGTGAAAAGTGGGCGAAATGGTATATGCAAAACATGGTTATTCCTTCTCATATTTTTGGGTGTTGCTTCAGGCTGCATATTAACTTTTGTGTTTTAGGTAAAAACAATGGAAAAGGCTACTACTTGTATGAAAAGGGAAGCAAGCCAAAACCAGATCCATCAGTGCTTCCAATAATTGAGGAGTGTAGAAGGGTTACCAATGTTATGCCTGGTGGAAAGGTACCTCTACCGATACTACATATGAACAACATATATTTATTTTTTACTTTCTTCACTCCTGCAAGTGATACTTTTACTTTGCTTGCAATGATATAAAACAGAATTATGTATATATGCACATTTGGTTCCAAAGTATCTGACACATCTGTTGAAATGTGGATAAAAGCCGATCTCTGTTAGTGACAACGAAATTGTAGAGATGATACTCTTTCCGGTGGTGAATGAGGCATGTCGTGTGATGGATGAAGGAGTTGTAGGACGAGCATCAGACCTTGACATTGCATCTGTTCTTGGAATGAGTTTCCCTTCTTACAGGTGGCTGCGACTTCTATCTCTAGCGGTTATAGATTGTTATTTTTGTTTTCTGTCATCTTTTTTGGGGGCTCCTTTTGGTGAGCATTCATGAAAAGTATAACACTGTTTTTAAAATCTCAATTGGAAAGCATCTTGTGGGGTTTAAACTACTCAAGTTAAATTAAAGCAGAGTTTTTGGAACTGTAAATAGTTCACATAAATACATTTGAAGAAAACCATCATCTCTATGTGACATACAAAAACACTATGTGGTCATACGCTTTAGTGGGCGGATGTTCTGTCATCTAGACCAACTGGATGAGTGACTATCAAAGTCATCTGATGGTTGAACTCCAATTAATCATCAACATATATGTCTCATACATTGTTGATTAAACGTCAATGAATCATCGAACTTTGTGTTGAAACCATTTTGGCTCATCTACAAACTTGTAGTCGCAAATTTAATAGAGAAGTTCTTTGTACCAAGAAAATTTTGAACTCGTACCGGATACTCACAGTAAGCTTGCAATTATACAACCATGGTGTGGTTGTGGGTTGTTGAGTATCGAGTCGGATTACTTAATTCTCTTGTCCAAGGACTCTAGGACTCTAATTTTCAAGATTGAAATTGCTTTTTTTCAAACTACGATGTAGAGCATTGTTCGAAAAATGTTTGTTTTATTGGCAGGGGGGGTATTGTATTTTGGGGTGATACTGTTGGGCCTAACCATATCTACACAAGTCTGAAGAAGTGGTCAGAACTCTATGGTAGCTTCTATAAACCTTCACGGTTTTTGGAAGAAAGGGCAACGAAAGGCATACCGCTGGTGAGTTCCTTTTCTCGTTCCTTCTTTCCCCCCCTCTATTTTTAGACTTTGGAGCATGTATAAAGATAGAGCCATATAGGTACTATACCCACCGATCATTGATTAATCCGACTCATAGAAGAGCATGTATACGTTCATAGAAGTATAGAAAACATGTACAGCTGGGATACGTTCATAGAAGTATATTTTTAGAATATACTGGAGTGCTTTAGTTGATTAATCCAAACTGCAAACCACGATCGACTGCCAACATTATAGGTACACACCAAAGATCATTGCCGTTACGTTAAAGAACCTTACAACCATAGCTTGATTGATAAAAGCATGCTAACCATGTTAAAATTCTCTTTAAGCTAATTTCATCTATCTGTATGTAAATGCTGGCCGGTGATTTCATCTCTCTCATATATATAGACACACACACATATACAAATATTATGTAGAGAGGTATGTGTATGTCCATGTGCATGCATGCGCACGCATGGGTTTAATGTGTTGACATGCTTACCATTTTCTGCAGAGTGCACCTGCGTCAACATCTCCAGGATCAAGGTCACGGCTTTAGGCAAATATTCCTTGTTGGTCAAGACCTCAGGCATATTTGTTTCTGTGAAAATCAATTGTGTGCCATTTTCTCTTTTGTAATTCACATATTTGGAAAACAATAAGTGTCCTCTTTCACAAAATGTGAATGTTCCCCTTAATTGTCTGTATGTGTAATGCACTAATAATGGACAACTTAGGCGTTGAAGTTTTTTTTTTCCCTTTTGGGACGGAAGTACAAAGTTCAATTCTTGGGGGGTGTTTGCGAGCCTCATATTTTTACTTTTTATACTTTTGGCCTTTTGGATTACAACCAAAATGTATTATGAATCTGTAGAGTGTTTGGAAGATATATGCAGAATCCGTTTTGCAATACCAGTAGTATTTGAGAGATATAAGCAGAGTATGTTTTTTAGCCTTAAAAATTGACATACAAGAGAAGGCGGCAGACCAGGAAAGACTAGGACAGTAACATATGAGCTGGAACTAGCAAAGCGTTATTCAGGACAAGATGTTTCATTAATTACGCTAAAAATTCTACTATCATACACTTACACAAATACTATGCACTCACACATCCATGTTGAGGGAGATATGATAAGAGGGTGGGTGTATATATATGTAGGTGGAATATGAGATAGATGGTTTGTTTGAGTAATTTATAGAATGGGTATGCATATGCTCGGTTGGTTTTGGGATGGATAAGAGTAGGTGGATTAGAATTAAAAGAGGACAGTAACATTTTGTAATTTTGAGAGCAGATATGATAACACACACCACCTCTCCCACCATTATTATTATATCCGCCTATGGGTGGATATAATTTTTGGAGATATTATATTTGTGGTCTATATCCGGTGTTTGCACACCGGATATAAGCGCTTCAGATATACAATCCTGGATGATAACATATGCTCCTTAGATTCCGTCGGCAAACGGGCCCCTAGTGTATATGTGCCGCACACACTTACACACTTTTGCACCAATAGTGTGTATAGGTCTCAACATGAATGTGAGTGTGTTTAGTATTTGTGTAAGTGATTAAAAAGCGTTGCCCAAGAATTTTTCTTACTTGGGCGGACACATCAGTATCCTTATTTGTGCACATCCATCCGTGTCCATAGAGTTGCTCCTTGCCAATTTAGCATTTTACTACCATCCCAGTAGAAATTGTTAACGAGATTTTCTTGCTCTAGGATGATTCGGATTAAACTAACTACCAACTGATTCTTTGTGAAATATACATGAGGATCCAACTGCGTGACTCGTTGCTATTTGCCGTATATCGTCTCAAATTCCTGCATTTAGGTCCTGTTCCGCTAAGATTCTTATTTTTTAAGTATTTATTTTCTACTTTACGAGACAGGTCATTCAAATCAATACGTATTTCCCTTAGCGGAACGGAGCTTATTTTTTCTTGCAGCTAACCAGAAGTCAGTTCAAGTGGGAAAAAAATGGAAAAAGCTGATAGATAAGGCCATGAACCCTAATGCGTCTGCTAGTAAGAAGAAGCACATAAAGCATTACAACTTCAAAAATTAGAAAAGCATATGGAGTATGAATGAGAACGAAAACCAGTCTCGTACTACTGGAGAAACGTAAGAATGATATACAAAGTTTTGTTGGTTCCAAATAATCACTCACCATGCATAGGAAAAGAGCAAATTTCTCGACTCGGATCCTCTATCCCTCGTCCCTGTCCCACTCCTCAAAAGACAACGCGTGTCCCCCATAGCTGAAATCAAAAGATCACACCACACCCAATCCCTCGTTTGTCTTCTCTCCTACTACCTCTGCCCCAAAAATTTTACAAACACCCGCCACTGCAAACTCTCCGCTTCGACCTCCCCCAGTTCTCCTCATCTCTCCCCCCTCCCCTGCCCCTCCACTATCATATCCTCACCTTCAAATCTCATGGATTTGCGAACGAAAAGAAATACGTGAAGACAATGAAGTCTAGAAAGTAACCAAATGTAAACTAAATAATTTGGTTTCTGTATCCTTTTCTTTTGTCTTTGGTAAATCGCTTCACCAGTCCGTGATCGAAATGCATCCTTAGAGGGTGCGTAGCGTAACATCTCATTAATAAGCAATAATCAGCATCCAGACTAGAACGTAACATAAATAACCATTATGATACTCTTGTGAGGTATTCTCAAGTTATAAAACCATGATAATCATAAAACTGCTGTTCTTTTCCTCAGCAATGTGAATTGGTAAAAGGTGGCCCTAGAGAGGAGCGGTACAAGCTAAAATGGTCACTGGCATCTAACTATATCTAAAACATTTATACAACTCTGCATTCTACGCAAACTGTTAAAAGAACTGTACTCAAGATGCCCAAAATTTCCTACAAATATAGGTCAGTGAATAATGTAAGAAATGGATCAGACCCTAGTGAGTTGTAGCGAAAGGGGATCAATATGGTCTTGCCGTTGCCGATGAAAGGATATGATCTTGCCGCAGCATCAAGGGCAAGCCGACAATGACCTAGGTTACAGAGATGCAACTGGCATGGCTGTGGCCTGTGGGTGAATCTTCTTTCCCAAATCTTTTTTAGATCTCTTTCTGTATCGTCAGTTTTACGTCCCCATTTTCCACAGGGGATGGAATTTTTGAAAGCATAACCTTGTTTGAGGCAGTGGTTGCTGCAGAAATCATTTGAGATGTCCCAGTTCTGAGTGGAACAGTAGATTTTACAACACCGTTGCCGATAGGTTCTTGTTGGTTCCTTGTTTCTATTCTGGTATTTGCAGCACCATTGCTTACAGGATCTTTTAAATCTCCTGAATCGGTCCTGGCCAATCGAAAATACTTCGTTTCTGCAAAGAGAATGAGGATGCCCGTCTTTAGTTATAAGACTACACCATAGGATGGAAGAAGTAACTTGCTTCAGCCCTTCCAATATGAGAGCGTACAAAAATATACCAATTATCACAAAGGCTGCATTGAATTAGTGAATTTGTGTGCATGTTCGTGCACGTGTTTGAGGCATGATTACATGATATGGGTAAACATGGGATGCAAGGTGTCTCCACATGGATCCAGACGGCGCCACGTGTGTTCTATTTGGTGGTTTCAGTCAATAAAATGGACGAATGTTGAATCTAGGACCTCCACGTTGACAAAAATTGGGTAGTTTAAAGGTCCAGTTGACAATTGACATAACTAAAATGGTAAGAAGCACAGACATGGATACGGGATATGGACACGACAGGACAGGACATGGACAAGCGGACACGTCATTTCTATGAAAATTAGGACACGGACGCGTCGGGGACACGTCAAACGTAAAGTGTACTTGTATTATAGAGGTATGTTATGATTGCATATAAACGTCGGAGACATTTTGCTTAATGTGTCCTTAGCATGCATGTTCAATCGAGTGTTGCCAACATGTCCTAGAGTATCCACAATGTGTCTAACTAAAAGAAAAATACTCCCTCCGTCCCATAATGTTTGTCCGATCCGCAAAATGAGAACATAAAAATAATACAATTTTTGCAGGAAAAACTCCAATTTTTTTCAACAATTCACTAGATATTGATGAGATCTTTAAATTTATGAAAAAATTTGAATTTTTTCTTGAAAGAAATGTATTATTTTTGAGTTCTTGTTTTGCGGACTGGACAAATATTTTGGGACGGAGGGAGTAATAAAGTCATTCGACAAGTATTTAGACATCTCCAATACGTGTCCGCAGAGTGTCGTATCGTGTCCGCGACCGACATGTGTCGAGCATGGATACGTGAGGCTGGTAGACGTGTCCGTGCTTCTTGGCTACAATGTTGAGAGCCGAATTAGGAATTAGAGCAAACATCATGGGGCAGAATTTCCCGATTGGTGTTTTGGATGGAATTTGAATGGGGAAGAGAAAGTGATGTAGTGTAGGGTTTTGACTAGCACTTTTTTAAGTAGGCAAACTGGGATTTGATTCGAAGTGCAAGGGTGCAAAGGGAATTTTCACTAAAATAAGAGCATATTAAAGTGCCATTCTCTCCAGAAAACCACTCTGCTGATGCCAAATTTTAACGTTGGTGGCGACATATTGAGCAATGGAAACACTCCTACTGCAGATTGCTTGTCATGTACCAGGTATACAGAAGGAGGTGATTCGTAGTACAGGAACAATCATCCAAAACACAGACTTGAGAACTTAATGATATAGCAAATCAAACGGTACTAAACTCTGACCTATCTGCTTGTTCTAAGTTTCAACAGCCAAAAATAGGTGAATATTGTGGTCTCTGAGGAAAGTTAAAGCATTATACTAATGTCATAAGTTTCTGGGCATGTTTTCTTTAATGTCACAAATGATAGTTGCCAAGTTATTTTCATCCCCGATGAATAGAGTTCCAAATGTTAGAATGAAGACAGAAAGGAGGTAGACAATTACCTTTTATTTCTCCTAAAGTGATAAGCCGTTTAAGACAATCTCGAAAGTTTGTCAAAATTACCCTTTCTTGCTCTGCATAAACAGCTGTCATTCCATGACGCAACTGTGAAGATTTGTTATTGCAGCCATGGCTCATCAAGCATTTAGGCGAAGCAGAATCCATGAACATGGTATCACGTTCATCACACAACAATGCTCGAGTTCCAGGAGACATTGGCCTTCCACTGGATAAATATGCGCCATCTGCTGAATTGGACTCATCACACAACAATGCTCGAGTTCCAGGAGACATTGGCCTTCCAGTGGATAAATATGTGCCATCTGCTGAATTGGACTCATCTGCTGCTACAGCTTTCTCAACTGGAAATTCCTGCCGGCTTTGCGAGTCTTGAGCTGGTGAAGCAAGGGAACTTTCCATCTGATCCTCTGAATGCCTCTCCATTGCATTTCTTTGGTCTGGAAATTATTAGAATCCGGCATTAAAGAAAAAGTTCTGCATTTTTTTTCCACCTCACAGAAAAGGTCCAATAAAGCCCCAAAAAAAAAAGTAAATAAAACTTCATTGTAGCCAAAACTTTCAAGAGTATTTTT
>JAOTQK010000001.1:6921787-6933165 GCA_025642025.1 Rhododendron ferrugineum
CGAAATCCCACAAAATCCTTTCTTTTTTCTCTTGGTTTAGTTTCTACCCAAGGAAATTTAAGCCCGCCCGGCTTTTGGCCCGCTAGCCCGTCAATTGGGCTAGCCAGGGGCTTCAATTTATGGTAGGTAACCCGGCCCGCCCGGCCCGCAAAAAAGAAAAAGCCCACTCGGCCCGGCCCGGCCCGGCCCGGCCCGATGATGACCCTTACCTAGCACGATGATCCAAAATTGAAGATTAACAATTTCTCTGGGGAAAATATATTTATAATGTAGTTATTTCCTCTGCAAATATGGTTACGTCCAGCGGCTCCAGCCATACCAATTCGCATACTATTTCTCGCCCTACAATGGAATTAACTAGGGAAAATTTTATAATCAAAATCACGGTGAAACGATGCAGATTTTGCCAAGATTTCAAGTGTATGAAATCTCTAATGTTTTCCGTAGTATTACTCAGCATATAAGAAATTAAAAGAAACAATGAACTCTCCTACCAATGATGATCTGCAATTAGTTCTCCGGCAGACTTTTCTCCACTGGTGGTGGTAATAGTTGCATGACTTGCATCTGGGTATTGGGTAAAGGAGTGGTTTCCCCATATGATAACATTCTTCACATCATTAATGTGAACATTTAGCCGCTCCGCAATTTGGCTCAAAGCTCTATTGTGATCAAGCTTCGTAAGGCATGTGATGTTTTTCTCTGGGATTGAAGGAGCGAATTCTTTGAAAATGATTGCGTTGGTGTTTGCTGCGTTGGCGACTACTAGGACATACAAGGACAACAACACACTGATCAAATTAAGACTTGTATTTCAAGTCAGAAGTGAAGAATGTGTAAAAGATTTCAAAATCATGAGATTATTTGAACCCGAAGAAGAATTATCTCCGAATGTTATCACTAAGAAGATGACAGTTCCGCATTTCAAAGTCAGATAAACTGACAACATGCACAATTGCACATACAAGCAGGAAACTGGAAAAACATTAACAAGCACTTTTAAAAGATTACCCTCCAAGATAAGAGTACATTAATACCGTAGTAAGGGATAAAAATGAATTTCTCTTTGACGGAAATCACTCCCAGCTGTGAAGAAAAAACACAAATGGTGCTAGTAAAACAAAATCAAGGCACTCTGGTAAATCCATTTGTTCTTGCAAGAAACTCTTTTTCATTGACTCATTGAGAAAGGTCACATATTGAGGAGTCCCTTTCCAATAAAAAGTTTTACTACATCAATCATGTGGACAAGAACAATGTGTTAAATGACCTCTATTGCCAAAGCCATTTTTTCTGCTTGCCAAATCTTTCTCTGACCATCTCATGACTTGGCAAATTTTGAGATAAAACTCGGCAAAACTATTTTGCCACATCTCCTAGAATAGCTGTAATCTAGAGTCCTGATTTGTCTATGGATCAAGAACAAAACCCAAAAAGTGATCAAGAATCAACGCATCAGCAACGCAAGTCCCTGACTAACAGGGAAGGCCTTTTGCTTGCTTATGTGATAATTCTTGATCACTTTATTTAGTTTAATTCTCGGTTTCTGAACTCATTCTTCGTTTTGTGGCCACAATATACAAATCTTCCATTCACTGAAAAAAACATGCACACGACAAAGAATTACCAACTTTTACTAATACGTGAGCGAAGCAGCTACAAATTCAACAATTTCCTTACATTTTACAGGTGATGAGGTAACGAGGCACCTAACACCGTTTTATTGTACAACATACACAAAAAGGTGGCGTACTCAACATCGGTGTAAATGAAAACTCCGAGATAAACCACAATATTTGCAGCAATTATTCATCTCTTGATGATTGTTGCAAACAAAATTGTCCCATACAATATCTTCCTAGACCAGGAGGCAAAATGGGAAAAAATATCGCATGTCAACACATCCTGTAACAATGACGAGAACTTCTATTTACCTTTTCCCACAAACAAATCGTGAGTAATTAGAATCTTCAGTGATCAGTTTGCATCAGAAAGCGATCGATCTAGAATGTCCTCGAGTATTTCTTGATTTCGTACATTATTGAAGATATGGAAACAAGATCCTTATTCAGGGAAGACCCACCGACGACCCTCTTTATGCAATCTGAAAGCCTTGTATAGTATAGCAGCAGCTGAGTCAATGAAGCTCTTAAGATCTCCATACCACACAAGAAGTTGCTGAAAGAAGTGATGACATCATTGTGCATCAGCTCTATTGCTGCTTTCCATCTACTAGAAAAGTCCTTCACGAGCGGCTCAACTTCAGAAACAGTTATTGGTCTCTCGGAACCAGAATTTGGGTCCTCCGCTGATGAATAACATGCAAAATAAGTCCAAGCTCTACCGTCAGAAGACTAACATCCCATGGTAATTTTATTCTTCTTTCAAAATAATACTTACATGGTCTGGTTTTTACAAACTTGATAAGATTACTGAAATGCTCCAGGAGTAACTCTTCCTGCAATGAACAATGAGCGAAATTAAAGAGTGAACTAAATGAAAGCAGTGAAGAAGATTTGGAATCCCAAAAACCTAATCACATGACAATAAAGGACTAATGACTTGCCCGTTTGGTTCCCCTTCCTTATTTGCTTGTTTTTCCAAATCTTTTTGTTCACCCTTTTTTACATGTCCGTAGACTATTTTTCTTATATTTGCTGAATGGTCCTTTTCCAAATCTGGTCTAATTCTTTTTCACTTCCTAATTCCTGTCATCGAGACCTACCAGAAATTTTACAAAATGACCAGATTACGAAAAATGTTCAATAAAAACGGCAAGATAATAAAAAATATAAGCAAGGGGAACCGAACGAGCAGTTTGAAATGTACCTAACATTAAGTAAAAAGGAAATTTGGCAAAATATCCAAAGTGAAGGACCGCCCTTAAGGGCCATCCCGACCTGCTTCCTTGTACAATGAATATCTTTACCCTGCTGACATCATAGTCTCAAAATGTGACTTGGCCAACTTAGAAGATTATGCTAGTTACCCGATTTTCAATGAGTTTGCCCATGCCTTGGATTTCATACGTGAATTCAATGTCAGTCAGTCATGAAACCCATTTGTTGCCACCAGTAAGAAACATTGTTTGGTTTATGGGCGTGTTCAAATACAAACGATTGTCAGTGTAATGACCGTAGATAAAGAATTGGTTTTAAGCCTTGCATACAACAGCAAAACCGCATTTGCTAGAATGCAAGCTTTAAAGCCATTGGTTAGCGGTTACTCACCACAAAAATTGTTGTGTTGTTCTTTAGAAGTTCCTCAAAGTGCAGTTGAATCTTCCCACCTTCTGGACCAGCTTCCTGGGAACCAAATGATAAATTTCTAACCCACTCCACAAAAATTGGCAAACTTTAATCTATCGTTTTATATATTTGAACTAATTAGACGTGCGTTGCATCATGGACATTGGCTTTGATCGAGGCAACCTCCATTTGAAACACAAAGAATACAAGGAAATTACCTTCAGTACAGAAATTGTCATGTCATAGTTGTTTATAAGAAAAACAGTCTGCAGTTTTGGCTTCCGAAACATTTTTGCGAGCTTGACAAGCAAGTCATCAACAGCAATTCTCAGTCTTTCCAGGTTCAGTTCAAGCTGGAAATACAGGAAGGCAGCATATTTCAGCAATCATTCTCTAAGAAGCACGGACACGGATAGCATCCCATGGGCGGCTCTATAGCGTAAGTTGAGGGGGGTTCAAGCGGACCCCGAGTTTAAAAAATGAATTAAAATTTTACATTTTAAAATAGATTCTAATTTTTTATATAATATTGTCTGCACTGAATTATTTGTATGATACTAGAGTGAATAATAATTCACTTACATTTGTGAGTAAGTAGACAATAAAACTTAACAAAACAAAATAAATCAAGTCTAATTAATTTTCAAACAAAATAATATCATTACTTTATTCAAAAATCCGTATACAAAAAAAATTCAAAACATTTTTGTCACAGCTGAACCAAAATCCTGGAGCAAGCATCCCACATAGTTGTCAAATCGTGAACCAAATTGAGAATCGAAATGGCTTTTTCGTTTGAATCATGAATCGAATCAGAATGTGAATTGCTCGGATACAGTCATTATTTTTAAGATGGAAAAATATATCTATGCATTTCGAAGATAAAGATAGGATGTATAAAGGAAAATTATTTGCCTAAATTGATTAAAATTTTTCTTAATGATTAATTGATGATCACGTGGTCACAATAGGTAAGACAGTGGCTTCTATTGCAAGAGATGTAGATTAATCGATCCTATTTTGGCCCTTTTTTGGTGGCGAAAGGTTATGTAATAGACAACCCTTTTAAAGGTCTTTGGGGTCATATTTTGTCTCGGCCTCTTCCTATTTACTATTAAAAATAAAATTTCTTTTGAATGCAAAAAAGGAGCAGAAAACCAATTTAGCGAATAGCCAATGAATCAAACAACTGAATTCATCGATTCACCAATTTACTCCCTGACTCGTTTGAAACGAATCGTGGATCAGACAATTCTAAAGACAATGTCATTTCATTTTTCCAAAAACTAGAACACAGACATGTGAGAGGAAAAGTTGAATGAATATCATTTTGATCACTATAATTTTGTATAGCAATTACAAATTGTTCCCTCGAATTAGGATAAACACAAATAAAAATATCATGAAATATACTCCCTCCGTCCCAATTTACTTGTCCCAGTTCTATTCTAACTGGATTAAAAAACTAGTTATATCTTTAAAAAGGTAATAAATTTTATATCCAATATGGATCTTGTTTGATAGATCTCGATTTGTTCTATAATTCAATGTTTCAAAATCACCTAAAACATTATAAATTATAAGATATAATTAATTGAAAAGTGACACGAACTTCCAAAACTGATAAGTAAATTGGGACAGAGGGAGTATAAAGAACAGCCATTAGATAATATACATGAACTAAGCGTCGAAGACAATTTTAAGTTTTTAACCTCAACTTTTTAAAATTGCATTTTGACCTTCTAATATGTGCCCAAGGTTTCCAACTAAGGCAATTTAATATAAAAAGTCATATCGAACATATATCTAGGCGTGTCTGACACAGAGTGTATCGTATCTTATATGTATAAATGAGGCCTGTAGATGTCTGTACTTCTTGATCATTCTAATCATAATTGCACAATAAAAAGTATCGTTGAACCTGAAGTATGTCTAACCTGGCCGTCTCCATATTCAAAATTAAGATGAATAAGTGAAGCAGTAAACTCAGCATAGCGTCTCATTACATAATGAGGATGAACATCATCTTCCCACAATGTCTTCACATTTGCATTCCGCAAGCTGCTGAGGTGCATATCAAATACAACCTTGAAACGAGGCCATAAAGCAATGTTGACCTGCTCAAATTCATTACAGAGGACTTCTATTGGTCTATATTGAGCTTGATCGATAATCAAGGTAAGCAGAATCTAAGGAAATAACCATTCCCTCCATCCCAAAAAAAAAAATAGTTAGGAAGATAAGAGCATTCATTGATTTGATTACAGACACGAGTAGCACAACTACTTTTGATCGGTGGGAAAACTTTCAAAAAACTGATTAATTCCCAAAAAATGCACTATAATTGATCTGATTAAAGGCCGACTAACGAAAATGGACAATAGGAGTATATGACTTTACACAAACATCAGGTTCGAAACAAACCATTAGTTCGTTGAAAGCAACTCCTAATTCCATATTTCATGAAACTTTCTGACTTTGTGCCTGTTCAAAGGCTTCTAATGGTTCGTCCAAAGGCTTTATTGTGACCAAAGGAGGGCACCCCTCAAGGCATTTCACTACGTATCAAAGTGCCCTAGCCACTGCATATACCAATATATGGCTCTTGAATATAAAGCTAAATAGACAAGCTACAATACAGCGGCTTCTTGTTTTAACTATCAGCGTCAAAATTAAGAGAGAACCAAAGGCCAGTTGTAAAAACAAAAGGTTAAGCACAACACACACACACACCCCCACACCCACACACACATCATCATCATCCAGATAAACTAGAAAGATGCATACCTTATCCAAATATGAATCCAGGCATGGAATCCGCCTTCGAGACATAACGAGCTGGGAAGGAAAAGAATATGAGTGAAAACAAGTGTTACATTGCCACTTTGATCATATTCAAACACTCATTATAAACAAACCATCATCAAATTGACTAATAAATAGGCTTCTGGCCAACTCAGAGTTCAGAAGTCTTTGATCCAGAATTACAGAAATTTTTGAATCATCTAATAGAGCATCTCCAAGGAAATAAGCAAAATTTTACATCAAATATGTACTTTGATGACCCATGTGGCAAGTTGGAGAGTTATGAACTCCAAGGGACTCTTTAGATATTGATTATTTTATCACTTCATTTAACTATAAAGGACCCACTTTGCCTAAGAAATCAACAATTCACCAATAATAAGCATCAAATTTGATGATGTGGCAATTTGGATAGTGCTTTCTGTCTCTTCAAAGTTGGAGAGAGAGAGAGAGCTACACCAAAATAGTGTGTCTAGCAATTTTGCTTTCTCCCTTGGACAGTGTTTAGCTTATGTGGCTCTTCAAATGTAGTTTGCTTTTGATTTTGCTACCTCCCTTGGAGATGCTCTTAGTTCTTGCTTTGCAATAGGTATAGTCTATAGGGAAAAGCTTTAAGCATATTTTGTGAGGAATATGATGAAATTGGATTCTGGCCAATTACATATACTATTCGTGTAACTCAAACGAGGATTACTTGAGTGTCCAATGTTACCTGATGCTGGTGTATAATGCGGATCATAAGCATAAGGCCAATTGCATCAAAACTATATGGAATGATCGAATTGAAGTGTTCATCAACTACAGCAAATGGACCTGATACCACAGATTTAAAGCATGTGTCAAGTAATCATCATAATTTGAAATATGGCATACTGTTAAATATATTAAGGGTCCGAAGTATTGTTCTTTGCTTAGAAAACCATTTTAATTGCAAGAAATTCAACCAGTCAATGAAAACTTGCTATAGTAATTGCAAAAAAGCTCCAAACTTCAAGCCTTTTTAAGAAGATTAAAAACATTTTGTAGGGCATCACTTCTCATCCATGTATATGTATGTGACAATTTGCAAATATTTTATTAAACACCAGCACTTGCAATTTCCTGAAATGAAATTGCAATTATGGATCATTTCCATTTTTATCTACAATAGATGAAAATAAATGACAACTTAAGGCATTACCTGCAAAAATTTCATAAAATACAGATTCTTCGCCAAAGAAGTCATCACAGAAAAGATACCTGTAAATGAGTGAAAAGGGTCAATATGCACATCTGGTGCGCTAAATCACTGTAGCAATGTGAAGTCATTGACTAGCATTTCAATACGATATCCAAAACAAAGAAACCGGATGTATACTCAGAACAAGCAGAATCCATAAGCAGCTTGTGCAAGCTCCGAAATAGCACTTCATAAGGATACTTGCGGGAGCTGGCTTCAGCTATATGTGGAATCAATGCAGGTTCATCAATTTCCTGCAAGGGTAAATATATTCAACTACGAAGCCAATTTCACCTAAAGTACAATCAAATACCTGAACTTTGTCAGTACATCATGCAACCGACCCAAATTCCAAATCCTAGTTATAAACAAGAACTTTTAGGCTAAGCCAAGGGAGCAAAAGGAAATGATAGGTAGACAAAATCATAAGACAAGAACCTCCGTATATTTCTATATGATTCTGTCTGTGGTTTAACTGAGATTAGACTGTTTCTATTCTGTTGCCCAGTTTTCCGAACCATGGCTATAAGCGAGAATTTGTGCTCTTTCATCATTAGTAAATAGAATGTCAGCAGTTGAGTTGGAGGAAGTAGAAAAAAATTGAAAGCCAGTAGTTCGGATTCAACTGAATATATGCTTTGCTCACAACGTGTATACTGGACACAAAACAACCTGCTCCTTCGAGAGATAGTTAGAGAAATGAGTTGTATATTTGTTGTCACTCTGTGCATCTGCTAATCCTATTAGCCATGAAGACCACTCCTCAAAAACTAAGAAAGCAGAGAAAAAGTTGGCAAAGCTGGTACACACACATTATGATCCTTCCTCCATGGATCATGTATTCATGTGCCCCTTTTTTTGAATCGAAATACCTAAATAATAAGAAATTCCTTGTTGACAGTGATATATGTTGTATATGTAAATCCTATATGTGAAAATATGTGGAATTCGTCTATGAAAAGAAAAAATGAGTTGATATGATGTCAAGTTTGTGAATGTATATATGTTTAGCATCTTTAGTGCTCCTGTAAATTTATTTTATTTCCAAGGGTAGTTTAGTCATGGTGTTAATTTGGGTTTCTCCTTTTATATTTAACCTAGTGTGCTTTGTTATTCATTGTAATCTTTCATTATGCAATAGATAGCACTACGTTGTTCCCTCTCCTTTGCAAAGTACCAAATTAAGACAGCTCAGCATGCAGTTCCACGAAATAAAACACCGATGGTTAATAATGACTAGTCAAAAGGAAATAAACACACTTAGTGCAATCATATATAACTGCAACATGTTTAGTATATAGTATCATTATGGCATGATGATCATCAGACACAAACACAAGGCCGGCCCTGGGCATAAGCCCACCAGACGGCCACCTAGGGCCTCCACTTTTGGGCCAAATAATTGGGCCCCCAAATAACAGAATATGTTAAATATTATATATGTGAACTAGTTGACAACTAACCTAATGTGGTGCGGTGGTCAGTTGCACGCGCTTTAGGAGGGTGGGATCGCGAGTTCGATCCCTGGCCCATACATGTTTAATGTAAAATTTTGGAACCTGTACAAAAGAAAAGGCTTTTAAGCAGTGTTCTAGAGTCTCGAACTCTCGGCCTACGGGTTCTAAAGAGAGTAAAACTGCTTTGCCACTGAACTACATGGATGATTTGTTTTCTTTATAAACAACTAATAAATATACTTAATAATGAGAGGCCCCATTTTCAAATCCCGCCTAGGGCCTCCGAAATCTCAGGGTTGGGACTGCACAAACAAAAGCATTGCTCCTGTTATCTACGCAGGTATGGTCGTGTGTATATGTATAGCGCTTGTCCTATGAATGGAAGATAGTGACAGAAGCTTAGCGGAAGGGCATGACAAATTTATGCAAAAGCAGTGACGATGTGTAGTAGATAAATCATGTCAAGATGAATTAACATCGTAAAAATGCTTTCAAGAAAATAGCAAAGTTACATATTTCTAATAGCAGCATAAAACCTTTAGAATGCTTATTCTCTCTCCTAGAGCAAAAACAGCAGATCGGTTCTTCAACAGTTCTCTCCCTCTTGAAAAAAGACTAGTACTTCCGGTTTCAACACCTATCAAATCATTAGATGTTGCTATATCCAATTGCAATTTCTCCAACGCTTGAATATAAGCACGAAAGTGTGCACTTAAAACCTGCATACATAACAACTACCAAATTAAAACATACGGATAACAAATTAAAACATACAAATGTCTAGTTTTCTTATAATAGATTTGTCTAGGATAATGACAATTAGAAGTTTAAAACCTCTAAGAAGTGGAAAAGAATAATAGATAACATTGTTCTTTATCAATAAACCCGCAGTATGTCACAATGTCAAACAACCTGCTAGCCATTAAGGAGTGAATGAAACTTTTAGTTGATATTCGTGTTTAGTCAAGAAGAATGACATGATAGTAGTGGATAGTCGGGCTAGGGGGAAAGGAAGACCTAAACTGACTTTGGATGCCGTGATACGAAAGGACTTGGGCTTACTAAATATGAGTAAAGAGGTAGCCCTAGATAGAGCTCAATGGAAAAAAGGATTCATGTAGCCACCCCAATTGATTGGGACACAAGGCTCGGTTTGGTTTGGTATTCATGTTTAGGACTTGAGAATATTGCAAACATTCATCATAGCACCCTGCTTCTTTCTTTAGGTTTCTAGGTACTAAACAAAATGGCTTTGCATCTTTGGAGGGGGATTAGTAGAAAAGAATAACTCTTTTGTTAAGTGAAACTATGACGAGGGGCAAGAAGACTATAACGATGAATTTCGATGTCATAACAGAAGTCCAATCATCTAACAGTGAAGAGTATGACCATTAAGAGACTCTATATAGGTTGTATACAGTTTTAGAACCGTCTTCCGTTGGACCATTGTCTGATATGCATCTTCCACCCCAAGGCATGCGTTGCCACCAATTAAAATTGAGAAGTCAAACATTATACACTATCCGTTACCAAATTAACAAGGAAAAATAAAGCAGGTAGTAGTCGTTTACTAATCTACTAGCAAGAACATGAAGCATGAAACTGAAAAGCATTTTGCAATGACACCATACTTTAATCCTCAAATCAAGTACGCAGCATGAAACTGAAATAAGGTTCTGCTAATTACTGAAGCCCAATCATCAACTAGCAGAGAATACACCTTTTAACAGTCTCAGTGTAGGGTGCTCCAATTAAAATTGAAAAAATGCCATCTATTGCACTGCTCAGTATGAATTTGAACGACGAAATACAGCAGGGAGTGTTTCATGGTCATTCATAGAGAGTTCAGAACAATCCCGGCTCTCAAAGAACATCAACTAATTTACTTCAAAATGTAAGTCCGCAAACCACAATGTACAAGTTTTAAAATAATTTCGTGTTTACCTTGTTCATCGTATCAACATATGCAACGCGAACTTCAGTATATACCTCCTTGCCATGCTCCTTGAGAAAGGAGATAATATACCTACATTTTCAATAAATGAGCACCAATTTACTCGAAAGAAATATTAAAGAAGCAAGTCTTAAATTGTGTCATTCGACTAACAAAGATAAAATTGCTCAACTAGCAAACCTATAAGCCCTGCATTCACAAAATAAAAGAGCTTTTCCGCTTTCACCCAATGATAACCTAAAGGTGAAATTTACACGGTATATCAAATAGTTGGGTGTCCTGATTTAATATAGCTCCAATCATAGAAAAATCCTTTGACTCGACAACTCCATTCCACCCTTAGTCTTGGCTCAAACTGGCTCATGAGAATACTAAAAAGAAACTACGCTAAACTTGGACACATCAAATAATACTACACGGGGTTAAAGAAATTATAGGATTGACCGCTTTGGTCCAGAGGGAAGCATCCATCACAGGGAGTCGAGTCCTAGTTAATGTACTTAAGGCTCCGTTCCAGAAACCTTCTTAAAAAATAAAGAAACTACGCTAAACTTGGACACATCAAATAATACTACACGGGGTTAAAGAAATTATAGGATTGACCGCTTTGGTCCAGAGGGAAGCATCCATCACAGGGAGTCGAGTCCTAGTTAATGTACTTAAGGCTCCGTTCCAGAAACCTTCTTAAAAAATAA
>JAOTQK010000001.1:6933265-6945772 GCA_025642025.1 Rhododendron ferrugineum
AAGGATTGGGGCCTAAATACTTCAGCAATTTGGATGGCGTCAGAGCCCAATTCAGTTAAGCTGTCCAACATTGGTAGTTGAAGTTAGTAAGGAGTATTTTGAGAATATATCATAACAGGGCAATAAGCAAGGGGAGGACATGATGAAATAGAGGAATGGTTACTGAAATGTTCTCAGATCTTTTTGTTCTCTAGTCATGAGTGAGAATTACAGGAGGTCCTTATCATGCAGGCTTACTTAAAAATCCAGGTTCATAAAATGGCGGTTTTCTTGTTGGGACTTAATTTTCAACTCCAATCTTAAGCTTGCTTACATTAGGTGAATTCCCTTCTTCCCAATTGGTGTTGCATGTGTAGGAAAGCAGAGAAGTCATGTGGAATCATTAACTCCTTCTCTGGGATGTAGTTAGAGATGTATAACAGGTTGTTTTAAAGGTTTGTGTCTAGAAGTGGGTCATCTCTAAGTTCAGTAATCCATCAATATATGTTGGCAGCAAGTAGTAACCCTTCTCAGTTGTCCAACTATATAAACTATAAAGTCATATTGGAAATTCCTAAGAATATTTTGGGGTTGTGCATTATCCATCTATTCTCAGTTCAAACAGCACTTTTCTGGTACCAGAAACTGAACATGTACATTCTGTGAGAATATTTCAAATGACGACCTCAATGAGAAAATTTGCTTCATTTGCCATGAATTTTTTTACAGATGATATTGCACAATTAGGTCAGCAGTGGAAATATTAGTGGGTAGATTTATCTACAAATTGGAGAATGCAGAAAATAACCATAACCATGGCCCTAATTAAGATGAGCACCACTGAGAAGGAAAAGATACAACTTACTTGTATTTTAGAAGAACACTCTGTTGAAGGATCTGGATATTAGTTTTGGGTTTTCTTAATGCATAAAGCTTTTGAACAATGAACTCGAACACCTGGTAAATGAGGACAAGGTAAAAGAGAATAAGACATCTGAAAAATACTATAATACTTTCCCATTAACTGACAATAGACAGGCAATTTTGACTAGCTGAATAAAAGACCATCCAGCACCCTATGCAAGACTGACATGAAAATCATAGTCAGCTATAGATCTAAATTCTACTTAAATTCTTAAGCAAGAAAATTAAGTCTCTGCTCATGAAAACTTCATAATTGCGTAGGATTTTAGAATTTTAGAAGAACTGTCGTCATAAAACTATAGAAGTAATTCGCAAAACAAACTTGACTATCCTGACAAAAAAATTCTCAGCGCAACTGTTATAAGAGACAGGCAATTAGGATAACCTTGCAGTTACTTCAATTGAATTATATCATCTCATAAACGTAGCCAGAATAATTGGGAGGATTTAGGAGAATACGACATGAGAGCTGGAGATGACGAGGAGAAAGAGCCAGAAGAAACCACAGTGAGAATAAGAGTAGGGCGACCAATTTATATGTAATTGCCGGTAGTGAGGAGGATAAGTTGTCGGCTTATGATCTTATATTTAAGACCTAGACATGCTAACTCTGTGTATGTCTCGATCATGTACTGGTTGATATGATTTACAAATCATGTTGCTCTATGATATCATAGAATGATAAAAACGATCATTACTTCTATTAAATCCTTGAGTGATCATTGGCCCAATATGTCCAATTTTCGTTTTACCTATTTCCTCAAGGACTTTACCATATACTTTTTTCTTATAAGACACTGATATACACATATATTCTGTAAGTGTCTAGAATGGGGGCATGCAGAAGAAACAGCAAATTTTAGGTACTGTTAAGGCATGAACATAACTCTTTCCCGTGAAAAGATCTAAATCTCCTCTTCCTCCAAATACATTACATCATGCAGAGAGGCAGCACCACACTTTTTATCACCTCTCTTAGGTATCCCATATGCCAATAATAGATGACAGCCTTCATCGAACAAGGCATGACCCAGGCTACACCAAAAAATATCAAAAGGAGAAAGTCCCTAATCTATGAGGTCAGTGGATAATCCGATGCAAGATGATTCACCCACTTCCTCATGCCTAACAAATACAGCACCAGCCGAACAAAACCTTTCCTTGCTTTCATATGTCATCAAGGATAAGAATAGTCTCTTAAATAGCAGTCCAAGCAAAAAAGGCCACACTCTGAACGGCCTTACAATGCCATAACCTTTTGCATAGGAAATTAGCATCACCACAATTATCTAACCTCCTGTAACAAGAAGGTACCAAGAAGACTCCATCAGAGACACCATTCGATGCTCAGGAATGTCCACCTCGGGTAGCAAAACATTCTCTTAGATCCCCTAGTAGCTCCCACCTAATTCACAATATGATTTCCCCAAATTTGTTTCCCTAATTCATGTTTTGAACTAGCGTGTGGAGAAGAAACTGGTTAGAAAGTTTTCATGTCAAGTTCCAAGGAAAGTTGCCGTAACATAAACCATTCATAGCTGTGGGAAATTTTAACCTAATGAATATGGAAGATATTTCCACATCCACAAACCTTTACTTTTCATTCATCCCAAGAGAGGCATAACTTAGTCAACAAGCCAATCAGAAGCACCTTTCCTTTGATTTATAGTAGAAATTTGAGAAACATTATAAAGCGTATCTTAAGATTTTGAAACAGTTAAGGAGGCGTTGATGAAGTGGCATAGGATTACAAGTTTACAATTATACCACAACTTATCCTGTTTGTGGCTGATCCTTATATATATATACACACAAATTTATATAGGTGTATGTATGTATATATCAAGCTTCCTACACCAAACACTAGATTTCGCTTCATTTCCTGCATTTACCCTTAGAGGAACTTTTGTGCATGCAGGTACTAGGAAAAAAATAAGTCATCTCAGTGATAATCATGCAAACGGGATAGCTATTAACTTGATATAAAATATGATATCTGCAATAATCTGGAGATCATATGGCACCAAGTTCCTCAATAATCAACAGCAATCAGTGGACATGTTTACTTAATCTAGTCAATAACCTTTGAGACTGCTTTCTGCCGAAGTCTTTCTAGCTCAGGCTGTACATCTTTTAGAGCTTTTGAAGTTTTAAGCATAGGGTCCACTTCAACAAATTTCAGCTTCTTACTCAGACTCTCAAGAGTCTTCGTATATTCTTCACTAACCTAAAGATGAAATCCACAACATCTACGTTAGTAGCTGATGAAACAACACAATATTTCTAGCTTTTTAATGGGAAAAAATTCAAGGTGTACTGTACACTTGGGAAATCTACGGTTACCAGTAGAAAATTACCTCTCCATCAACAATGATGTCAATCATCCTCGGTGGAATGATAATATCTTCCACAAATTTTGCTAGTTTTGATTCTGCCACCTGTCAAACAAGAATACTGAACTCTTACAATTTATTATCACCCCCAAAAAAGACATAACTGGGGGTAGAGGAGATATCATAAAAGAGAAAGAGACCACCATTGTTGTAGTAAATAGAAGGTGGTTGGTCAACTGACAGAAATGAGCATTTTATAGCGGGATTGTATTTAGAGTGAATTAAGGAAGCTATCAAAAATAAAGACATGTGAGAAGGAAGTGATTCCAGAAAACTCAAGCTATACGACATTATCATCCAGAGAAAACAATGCCTCTTAGTGGTTGTCTAAATCAACTCTAAATAATTAAGCTTTTCTAACTCCAAGCCCCCGGACAATGTCTCTCACGGGTCACAACATCGTTCTTGCAAGGAAAAGATATGCTAAATATTTGTTTCTTACAAGCAAAAGTGCAAACCATAACTTTTTTACAGAAAGCTATAGTCAAAAGGATTAACCAGTGAAAACAAAAGGTCACGCTAAGGAAATTGAATAAATGCAATGTGATATGCTTCCTCACCCCTCATGTCATGCATACCCTCTCAAATGAACAAAATTCCGAAAATAACCCAGCTATTTAGTTGAGATTGTTGTCAAGAAAGTCAATTAGACACCGTTTTGAAGGCCAAAAGAACGAGCAAGACAGAAAGTTGAAAAGGCTTCGACTACATAACATCAAACTGGGCTCCAAAAGTATTACTGATATGCAAGCATATATCCAACTCAACTCAAATGTGACAAAGCCTTTTCCAAACACAAACAAGTGTATATATTCTTGGACCTAACTTCTAACCATGACAGATATCGACAAAAGACAAGGATATGACAAGCTGCAAGCACACAAAGACATCATTTCTATGGAATGACTATAATAAAAGTCATTTTTTCATGTATAAGATATGATTCCCTCCATTCAAAATTGTTAGTCCAACACGAAAAAGTCCTGCAATTGTCCGATCAAAAAATAAAATACTTCTGCGCAAAATTCTTTAAAAAAAAATTCCACCAAATTAAAGATCTCAATTATTAGTTCTTTAAATTGATGCGACAAATATAAATAATTATGAGCGGAAGTACTTTGTACAATATTTTATGGGGGACTAACAATTAGGAATGGAGGGAGTATATTGCTTTTATCAATGTACTTGGGAGTCGTATGCTGCAGAACCAGCACCCGCAAAATGCTGCTACTTCTTTCTTGACGGGGAAATGTCAATTAACCATAAAGCGTACGCGTACACTAGGATGAGACCAACCAATCTTAGATGGCAGTATGGCACAAGAGATAGACAGATTATTGGTGATATTGGTATCTTCTTTAATATAGCAATATCCTTTCGATAAGAACAGCTCCATGAAAATACAACTTCCATTGCTGCCAGTTCATTGAGTAAGCACATTACAAGAGACAAGCAACTTCAGCAATATACAAACAAAATAAAGAAAAAGTAGCAAATCAATACGAAGGCCATTCAATGTTCCTCTTATGTTTTCATTAATAGCTATTACCCTCTCTTCAAAGTAAATATAAAGCTTACCAAGAAAAAGTACCTTGCGGTTCTTCAGCTTTAGTCCCATATCCATTGACTTCTCCTGAAGAATTTTTATATCTGAACTTATAGAGCCGATCTCAACCTGGCATGATTATTAGGGAATATTAACAATTTTGATGACACGAAATTTCAAGACAGAGAAAGAAAGAGGGAGGGAAGCATTCCTATTCTTTATGCATTAAGCAAGACAAAATTTTGAAAAGGTATCAGATAACCCCAAAAGGAGGGAAAAGGACAAGAGAACAAGCGCATATTACCGAAAAGAAAGGAAAAAACCAAAGCACACGTAAACAAATGTTCGGAACTGGTAAAACTTAAAAGAATATAGAACAAGAGGACCCCAAAGACAATGGCAGATTTAACATAAGCTGCCCAACTGGATTTTTTCAAATTACTACTTAATGTTGAATAGCTTGATATACATTGTTTGGTCCATTTCCTAAAAGCATAAGCATTGGAGACAATTGGTAACTTAGCATGGTATCAGAGCTCAAGTTGCGAGAGGCCTTGGGTTCAAGTCTTCCCTTTACATTCTGATGCATTTTGTATGAATGTTTGCATCTCCACATGCAAGACGGGGTTGTCCGTGAGTCAGGGTGTTGAATAGTTTGATATACATTGTTGGGCCCATTTCCTAAAAGCTCAAGTTTTTGGGACAATTGGTAACTTAACACTTGTACCCCTATGTCTAAAAAGATATGACAACCATTCCCCTACAAAATTGCATGTCCATGGCCCCTCAATCTCTCATTCATCCTAATAGTTTTTGCCAAGCTTCAACTTGGACTGCTTCATTGGAAATGGCATTAATAACATACCTATCACTTGTCGACTTACTTTTGAGTCTTTGACTTGTCCTTGTTTATCAAATCGAAGTTGAAGTGCATTAGACATATCCAAGAGTTTAACATTTTGTCCTGGAATCTTTTTTAAGGGCAATAGTTTGTGTATTACTTCAATTTTTTAAAAGGGTCCTGACTACCAATGCCCATTAGGCGGTGAATAATATGCATATAATGCTAAACAAGTTAAATTTTTGATACCGATCTCACAGATATCGATACATACTCATGGGTATAAATACACTTTTTCTCGGATTTCAACACACTCTACATATAATCCACCATCCTAAGGGTTATGTTTAGCATTTTCCTGTTTAAAAAATAATCATGGAGGAACACATTATTAAAAGAGAACTCAAACTTCAGTATGTTAGATTTTCATAAAAGGATAGGTTAGTTTTCATGAAAAGCTTGGAAATCAATCTTTTTGGTAACCTTATTATAGATCTAAGCTACATCCTCGAATTGTTGTTAAGAAACTTTATCAAAGAGTATCTTAACTGTTTTATGCTTATTTTCAGTTAAAAAATTTAGCTATTTACGATTGCTTCTCACTAAGAAACTGATTGATGGTTTGTCTAATAGAGTAATAGTTGCCCCCACTCGAGCAAATTCTTGGCCACACCACTGCCCATAGTCTCAATAGACTCTTTTGGCTAAGAGTGCTCGTAAAGGAAAGGTCATATTGGCTACGTGTTATATGTGGGTGATTCTTAGAAAAGGTCATACGGGTGAACCAATAGAAGAAAGAAATTTACTGCAGTTGAATTCCGACTTCTTCGTGTAGTCCATTCCTCTGTGTAACTGGTAAAAGAATTTAGAACAAGAGGACCCCATAGTCTCAAAAGACTCTATCAGCAAAGCGTGCTCGTATAAGCCAGGCCATTATCGACCATGTGTTATAGATTGAGGTTCTTATGAAAGGTCATACGGGTGAACCAATAGAAGAAAGAAATTTATTGTTGGTGAATTGTTTTCCGCTGCCTGCTTATGGTCATGTAAGACCATGTATCTATCAGTAACACTTCTGCTATGACCTAAACGTACTGCTTTCCATGTCCTTAAAGTTTCATATGACACTTGAAAACGTATTAATACCTCAATAAATCCTTTCTGGCAGAAGAAAAGGATGCTGACTTGTGATTCCTAGTAGGCAGAAGCAATTAAGATGTAGTTGAATTACTATTCACAAACATGCAAACTCTCACAAGAAAAATTACTTACCTACCCACCTTTAGAAGTATTAGGATAAGAGTAAAAATGGAATTGATGTTCTTGGGCTTGCTGATAGTTATTTACATCAATGTTATATGGACTCAGGTGCAAGTGCAAGTCCAAGCGTCGGACCTTCCTAAACTTAAATCTTAGGATACTGGGATATGAGTCCCCAAATTGGGCATGGGTACGGGGACACGTCTTGAACACTTGTTTGTAGTATATATTGCATAAATTTTTCAGATTATGTACTGTAAATTATATTTAGAAATGTATTTAAACAAGAAGGGGTTAAGAAAAATATGTTTTTGCTATTTCCTTTCCATGTGAAATACTCGAAATATGGCTTTTCTAGATAATTTGCTATTCCTTTTCTGTAAATATCATAACAATTAGAGGATCCGAGAGTCCAAAATGGAAACGGCCATACGGGTGTTGGACACATCGTACTTGAGCCAAAATGAAGGATCCATGTAACATTGATTTTCATTCAGTATTTGTTTCTTTATGAACAGTATTATACAAGATGTGATAAAACCTGAGAATTATCCAAAGGACGAAATAATCAAGTGTGCGTCTCAATGGACCCAGCAGTATGGACTATGCATGAAGGCAGAGAGATAAAGAAAAAAGAATTCTGGCAACATTTGATAAAATTCCCTGCAACTACAGCCAAAGGTAGATTGTAATTGTTTCCAGTTCTATATATTTTTCAGCAATTGCATTTGAAAAATTCCTATTTGCAACATAGTCCAGCAAATTAAACTCCATGCCAATCATCAGTAGGAATAATAAAGAATCAGTCTCTAAGATGTGTTGAGAGTACCTGAAATCCACCGAGTAGAGTTTCCATTTGTGACAGAATAATGTCACAATCACGAATCTGATCATGAAGCGAGACCAGGTTATCACTTTCATTTATGTAATCCTGCCATGGTAACAAAAGGGTACTGGTCAAGGAAAAGACATTCTAAAAAAGTAGGAAGAAGTATTGACAAGATACAAATAAAACAGCATCTTTTCCAAACATATTAATTGAATAACTGTCTTGAAATGAAATATGAAACTGAAATGTTGTGCTTTCCTTGTAGACTGCTACAAGCAATGAAACAAGTCACAACATATTTACCTATATAAACCGAAATACTGTGCTTCCCTTTTAGACTGCTAAGAGCAATGAACCAAGTCACACAAGTTTTATCACGATTCATGCACAAAGAGAGGCAACATTTCTCCAACAAAACAGGAAGTCTTGAAAAGTCAACAAGGGTCAATTAGGTCAGTGTATTGGCTAATGTATGCCTAACATTTTCCATTTGCTATATTGGTCGAGAAAGAGCCTGACACTTTTGAGAAAGATGGCCACTTGGCATTCAGCATTAGAGAAGTTGTTAACAAAGCAACTACTATTTTGCCACACACACAAAAAAAAAAAAAAACCTTGGTCCAGCAAATATTTTTAGCAAAAACTATGTAATCTTTGGTTTTCCCTTTGATGAAACCTACATATATGTTGACAAGGAAAGGCAGGCAACAAGACCACTGGTTGCAAGATAAATTCGGTCATCTAATCACCAACCTGAATGGAATCCAATTCAACTTGGCGTAAATTGTTCTCAACACCCTTTGTGTACTCCCGCAGTTTTGTTCCTTTAGACAGTATGTTTGTAACAACCTGCAAGAAAAATAATTGTAATGAAAACCAAACAAATAAACGTTTATTCAAGGTCATATCCCAACATTCAGGGCTAGCTACATGAATTCAATTCTTTTATACAGTGCCATCAAGTGCCTTAATTTCAGTTAAATACATGCAACCAGTCCCTTTTTTCTCCTTGATAAGCTGCATGCTTCAATGCCTTAGTTATTATTGTTTGTGCCTCAATCAATTAGTTCAGAAGACAGTATGCATATCATCGTAAACAAGTTTTCTTCCACCACCACTCCAAAAGAGCAAACGTGTTCCCCTTTACTTTGACTTCCACCACCACTAATCGATTATACTGATGGCAAGCGAACATAGATAATTTTCTTCCTCCGACCCGTTTTTTATTGTTCTTTCTCTATTCCAATTCATGTAGCAGTCCCACATTTCACTAAACAGAACCTTGGAATACGGAAAGCAAGGGCAGAGGCAGAATCTGAATTCGGGGCTGGCAAACTTACCAGAAATCAACCACTAAAATACTTACGTTTAATACCCAAAGAAAAGTACATATGTTCTAAGTCCAATCATCCATAAACATAGAACAAAAACAGTTCAACAATTTATGAAAATGGAAATCGACGTTCTTTCGGATTCTGAAAACAAGGTGTATTTGTTTTTGGTTTTTAGAGAGATAAGAAAAGTGGGACAGAGGGAGAGATTACGCAGGAAAATAGTAAAGGAGGAATAGTGTCTGCTCTTTTCAAGGCCCCAAAGCAAAAATCACACGAAACCCTCTTAAGTTTAACTACTTAGATCATATGATTCAAAGTAGGGTTTAAAGTTAAAAAATCACAAAAAATATGGCTTAAAGCTTCTAGTTCATATAATTTTATTTTTGAAACTTGGGGTGATACATGCCACCCACCCTTGGTAGCCCTGCCCCTTAAGGAAAGTAACTCACTAACTCCAGATTAGATAGTTGGTCAGTTTCACCAGTGAGTAATAGGAACAAGATAAAAGAACTTGAATTTTTTTATTTCAATAGTTAAGAGCTGAATATCAATTCTTACGTTTAACAGCAGGAGCTTTGTATTATTTCACAGGGTCAAAAAAGTTGGTAGGATTCTGAATGGGGCAATACAAAACAAATGGTGCATAGAGTATAAAGTAAGCGCAACCTAAAGTAACATTTAAAACATATTTAACATAACCGTGCAAATGTGACTGGAAAAAAAAAAACACAATTCACTTACATCATCAGTCTTACATTCTTCTAGCTCTTGTTCTAGTCCTTCAAGTGATATATCATCACTACAACAAAACGACCAAACATCAATTCAGGATGCTATTGTGGAGCTTTATAATCAAAGGCATAACCAACAAATGAAGGTGAAATAGTAATTACAAACTGAAGCAAATATTTATTTCAATAAAAGGACACGCAGATGTGTCTCTCATAAAATGGGCAGCATATATTCATGAGATGAGCAAACTAAAGCTAAAGAAAATGATTCTTTACCAGTATATCAAAGGTAACACAACAGCATGGGTTTGATCACATCACCTAGTTCTGGAATTTTGTCCAAACCTTTTACATTTTTCAGCATGGCAGAACAATTGCCGTTCCCTTGAGGGATGTACAGTGGAAATATGAAATTAAAGTAATTCCTAAAGAGTAAAGAATCAGCACTATTAGCACTATGGTATATACCTAGTAGCGAACGAGATTGTCAGTACCACAGAAGTCCTGCACTGTGCTACTAAGATGACTGTTAAGGCAAATGTTATACGGTAGTTGGTGGGGGAGACCAAAGAACCATAAGTGTATTTTCCAAAATGTCGAATCAGATAATACTCTATCACATGATACCAAAGCACAAACTTATAAGGTGTTCAATTATTAAATTCTGTACAATCTTTCAGTAATCACAACACCAATTAACGTACTTGTTTCATGAAATAATTATGCCCACATTTCCCAGAGGTCCATAACCAAAATTGCAATTACTTCTCATATCCGACGATTCACTCAGAGATCGAGGAACCGTAAATTATGTGCATTCACTGATGTAGGAGTGATACTTACATACTTGCGTCCTCCTCAACAGCTAAATCCCCAACAAAGGCTCCCAACTCGAATACAGCTCCATGGGCATCACCAGTCTCGCCAAATGATTCACCCTGCAAATACATAAGTAGACCCGCATACATATGCAGAAAGGAGGAAAAAAAGAAAGTAAGCAAGCATAAACAAAAGGCAAAAGGAAAATTATATACTTAGAATTTCCATTCGCTGCCAGTATAGAGTCTGTAGACATACCAAAGGATACAATTGAAAGTTGAAACGTGAAACACTACCTGTTTGTTTGAGGTGACCTCCACCATCTTGTTCAACCAATCCAACACTCACTGGGCTTGCCTATCTAAGCATACGTGGAGACCTATCAAAAAAAGGTAATAATATATGCAAACAACATGAGGTCACAAGGTACCAGTAAATAAAAGGAGCATATGTGCTGAATTTTGGCGTGCATTCTGGAAAAAAAAGCAGCACCCCCAAAATAGATTGAATCTTGATGAGTCGAAATTGTGTTTTTTAGCCGGGTCGAGACAGCTTTCCCGGCAGGCCAAGTCAAGAAAAAGACTTTCTTACTTTTCTTTTGTAGTAGTGTTAATGACTAGAGTTTGAAGCCTTTATCTGAGATCGATTGTAGTACAACTGAGAAACATATTCCAAGTGTAGTAAGGATGTACTTAGCGCTGTAAAACTAGAATTGTAGGAAATCAATTATATACTTTAAGTACATGAACGTATTGCAACTCCAAAACAAGAAACCTAATATTTGGTCCAAGTTGGATCATTTCAAAAGGCCTTTCGATTCCTAAAAGTTTCTTACTCATTATGGCTATGTTTGGTAATGCTGCCACTTTTCTGTTTCCTGTTTTCTGTTTGATGAAATCAGTTTCTACTTATCCTAAAAAAAAGTGAATGCAGAAAACATGTTTGTGTCAACCTGTTTTCAAAAAAAAAAATCAATTGCTGAAACCAGTGTTTACTTTTTCTTAAATTGTCTCTATTGCAATTTCTCCTCTAATTCCCAAACGATATAAGAGAGAGAGAGAGAGAGAGAATCATCCTAGCCTTTGCAACCATGTTAGAAACAAATTCCATACTCTACCATGTCAAACTGAATCAAACCAATCTAATACTTGGACTAACTACTACTTCAAATTGCAATGGTACATATCCAGCAGAAACTCCAATCACTCCCATAGTCTCATAAAAGCAAGCAAGGAAAGTATGAAAACATGAATGCTGATAGAGAAACAAGAGCCGCCAAAGCATCCTTATAAAATGCTGCCAATGGACAATTTATCAAAGCCTTTGGCTATTAAAGATTTGGCGAGCAATAGTATTGCGAACTCTAGCCATTTCTCACAATTGAGCGGGGGTCACATTGACTTGCTGCGAAGAACCCTGTTGCCTTGATCACTCTCCACAATCAAGTCTTCCTTGCTATAGAACTTGAACACCTCATCATTTAGTCATGCATCCTTATAAAGTTGTGGACCGTGCAACAAGCGGTTGGCAAATATTTTTGGGTCCGCACACTAAAGCCTTTAGGCATTTGTTTCAAGATAGGAAATCGCACCAAAGCAGCGCTCTATCACGTTGCGAAGGGATGAGTGACGATAATTGAACCATTCTTCTTCTTTTGTAGGTAATCGTCTACGTCCACGGAACAAGGACAATTGGTACCGCTCGTCCTTGTATGGTGTTAGAAACACAGGCATATTTTGATACCCCGAATATCAACAAACTAAAATGCATTATGAGTTTAGTCTTTTTAGCTTTAATTGAATCGAATCGAGTTTGCACAGCCAACTTATGGAAATACATAGTGCAGTGTTC
>JAOTQK010000001.1:6954727-6967349 GCA_025642025.1 Rhododendron ferrugineum
AAACAGAAAAAATGGGGAAAAGTAGGGTGCATGGCTTTGAAGTTGGATGTTGCCAAGGCCTATGATAGAGTGGAATGGCACTATCTTGAGGATGTCATGAGACGTATGGGGTTTCATTCGCAATGGGTAAAGTGGATTATGAGCTGTGTGTCTACGGGTTCATACTCTGTAACTATAAATGGACAGCAACATGAGTGTATCAAGCCTCAGAGGGGGTTACGACAAGGGAATCCTTTATCACCGTACCTGTTTCTCCTCTGTGCAGAGGGGTTTTTAGGCTTACTTAAACAGAGGGAGAGACAAGGGCAACTGAAGGGCATTCAAATTTGCAGGGGAGGGCCGTACATTTCTCATCTCTTTTTGCAGATGACTCTCTTGTTTTCTGCAAGGCTACTAAGGAGGAAAGTGAAGCTGTGAAGGAAGTTTTGGATACATATAGACAGGCTTCGGGTCAATTAATCAACAACTCGAAATCTTTTATTCTTTTTAGTTCTAATACTGCAGCTGATCAACGACAGGAGTGTAAAGATATCTTGGGGTTCTGTCACAGCACCGAGGAAAGGAAATATCTAGGCTTACCCTACATTATTGGAAGATCGAAGAAAGATGCTCTCTTGTACCTTAAAGATAACACCTTGGGGAAAATTAAAAACTGGGATGGATCTTTCACTAACCATGTGGGTAGAGAGGTTTTAGCTAAACATGTCTTGTTAGCTCTACCAATTTACGCCATGGTGTGTGTAAGGATTCCACTTGGTCTTTGTAAGCTGTTAAACTCAGTGATGCAAAATTCTTTTGGAGTGGTACTGATGAGACAAGGAAAATTCATTGGATGAGTTGGGAGAAAATGACACAGGTGAAGGGCATGGGAGGCTTGGGTTTCAGAGATATTGAAGCTTTTAACCTGGCAATGCTAGCAAAGCAAGGGTGGCGGTTGATGACTGGAGATGATTCACTTTTTTATAGGGTGTTCAAAGCGAAATATTTCCCTCAAACCTCTTTTTTGGATGCTAATCCTAAGCAATCTTCATCATGGGCTTGGTAGAGTATTTTAGCAAGTAAAGAGGTAATTCGTAAGGGATGGCAGTGGAGAATTGGGACAGGACATAAGGCTAAGATTTGGGAGGAACCATGGTTAGGGGACTCGAATTATCCTAAAATCCTAACTCCGAAACCACACTGCAGCAACTGGACCTATGTTGACAAGCTAATTAACAACAACCTTATGGCGTGGAAGGAGTCAGTCATTCAAGAGGTGTTTAATCCCAAAGACGTGGAGCAGATATTGAGCATACCTTTGAGTAAAACAAGGCTGGTAGATAAATGCATTTGGAAGGGTACAACAACGGAGTCTTTTACTATTAAATCAGCCTACATTATTGCAAAGAAAATTGTTCAGACAAGAAGGACAGCCCATAGTAGTGGCCAGATTAGTGGATTATTAGTCAATGAGAATATGTGGAAAAGGGTATGGCATATGAAGGCTCCAACAAAAATTAAGATGTTTATGTGGTGGTGTTTGCATGGTAATATTCCAGTGGTTAGTGCTCTGATCAAGCGTCAGATACAAGTAGATCCAATTTGTACTCTATGTGGTTTGGCAGAGGAAACACCCTCCCATATGCTTTTTAACTGCGATAGAGCGTCTAAAGTGTGGGTGCTATCTCCATTTCGCTTGCGTCCGGAGATAACATGCAATGCACAGATTAGAGACATATGGAAGAATGTAGGGGATATGCCTAATGGGGAGGTGAAGCAGGAGGCTCTGGGTTTATTTGCTACAATTGGTTGGCATGTATGGATAGCACGGAACAATTGGGCTTTCAACCAGAACTGGAAATTGGAAACTAAAATAATCCAAGATGCGTTGGAAGACTTTGATAATTTTTTACAGGCCAATAAGAAAGATCAACATTCTAATCGTGATGCAAATGGTGGAGATGCCGTGCAATGGAGTCCGCCGGTACATGGAGTGATTAAAATTAATGTTGATGGTGCTTTTGATTCGGGTTCTCATACCGGGGGTGTGGGAGTGGTCTTTAGGAATTTTTCCGGTGATATTATGGGTGCTATGGTTGTTCCTACTCTAGGGAGAGCATCAGCAGAAATGGTGGAAGCCGAAGGATTCCGCATTGCATTGACCAGTTCCATATGCTCGTTTGGAAGTTCATACTCTGTTGAAGGGGATGCGCAAACTGTGATCCACATGTTACAGGGGAAGAGACAGATTACAGCATGCCTGGATGTCATAATTAGAGACACTATGTCTTTTGGTAGTCGGTTTAATTCTTGTTCCTTTAATTTTGTTCCTCATAATTGTAATAGGGTGGCTAATGTTCTAGCCAAATATGCCCTATCTCTAGAGACACCTATAACTTGGCTTCAGAATTTTCCAAGCTGGGTTCATAGGAAAGCCTCCCTCAATGTTTCTTTGATGCAACAATAAAAGTAACCTATTACCAATTAGAAGAAAAAAAAAGAAGAAACAAGTCATGTGAGTTGTAAAATATTGGCTTTACTTTTTTTTTGGGTTCCCATTTCTTTTAATAGTGTAGTTGTATGAAGGGAAGTGATGGTATTGGAATATTAAAGCTGAGTTCTCTGGTTGTATTTGGTGATTTTGTATTTTGTTATTGCGTTCTTTTAGAAATTTGAAAGGATGGTTTTGATAGCCGAGTTCTTTGTACCATGTTAATTTTTTTACCTAGTATTTATTTGGACCCCATAAGCAATTTGATACTTCTTTGTTGATCATATTTCACAAGTAATTTGTAGCTACCTAAAAATTTTAGTTAGGGGAGTGTCTTTCGTGCCATCAAGAAATGGATCATATACTACACACTAATGAAGCAATTTTGTGTTTTGAGGTGCCGTTCCGCTTTCTTTTTAAATTTTTTTTTTCAAAAAGAAGGTAATTTCAACCTCAAATATAATGAAAATGAATTTTTTTTTTTTACACTGTTTTAAAGATCTCAATGAGATCTATCAAATAAGATCCATATTAGTAGGAAAATTATTTACGTATACACATGATTTTTGAGCTTGAAATTACATTTCTTTTCTAAAACTTCATTTTTAACAAAACTGGAACACCCCCTGAGCCACTATCAAGAATCAAAATGTAATTCCAACCGAAGTGGGTAGTGCAGTAGGCACGGGCAATCCGCTAGTAAACAAAAAGTGAAGGGACTAGATTGACACACAACACAAACTATGAGACCAATATTCTATTCCATCATAAAATGCAAGCCACGACTCCAATTATCCGCTGCTCTGGCAAGAGCAAAGAACTGACGCGGAGAGAGAGAGAGAGAGAGAGCGGTGAGGCGATAAACTCCAGCCAAAGCTTGCATGCAGTTGCATCCATGGCTTATGTTTGGTAGACGAAACAATCGATTTGAGAGAGAGAGATGCGTTTTCTTGTGTGAAATTGTCGTCAATGGTGGGCTTCCAAGAGTAAGATCAACTGAGGCCCCTCATGTTTAGGCGAAACAACGTCACTGCCAGGATTTTCGAGCGACAGATTCGCACTCCCGCTCCCGGCACTAGCGTATGCAGCTTATTACTTGGTTATCGTATTCTCACTTGTATTTTGTTTTTCTCCACATTTCTTTTGCTCAATGTTGTTAATTATCGGTTCAAATAAATTGTTGTTAATTACCTTTTCGACGAGCTTTATCATCTTGCTTCTGGAATTTGGCCTTTATTATCTCGGTGACCTAAATTAATTCTCAGCTTTACTGTTTCAATTTGGGCTGATTTTTTGGTGCTCTTTGATGTTCTGCTCTCAACATGTTCATTCCTTCTTAATTGATTTCAATATCTGTCCGTATTGCATGACATGCTCATTTCTTCTTAATTGATTTCAATATCTGTCCATATTGCATGGCATATTCATAGCACCTAGGATTTAGGCGGACACGGTACGGTCTGGTTTCATGGAAAAAATAAAACCGAAGTTAATAGGTTTGTAGTCGAAACCAACCGATACCACCAACAAACTGCACTACCAACAAACCACACTGAACTGCATTGTATATAGCCGGTTTGGTTCGGTGTGGTTTATGGTTTGGACTTTACAAAAATGGGCCAATTCCTTGTCATAAACAAAACCAGCGAAAAAAGATCAATTAGGAAAAAAATTTATGGATGGAAAAAAATTCGACTTGGCAAGTTACATGCATGGCAGCAACATAATGGATTACTAACTCTACCACAGAATAGTTAGGGAACTAATTGCCGAATTGGAACGTGAAATAAAGAGAGTTATATTGAGATGGTTATATTCGGTCAGTTTCGGTGTCAAATGATTTTCAAGTGCATGAACCGCTGCCGAACCAATTTGATTCGGTTTTCCCAGAATCAAAACCACCTAGACCAATCAAAGTTTAAAAACTGATCAAAATCCCTCGGTTTGGTTCGGTTAAGATGGTTTGAGCAGTTTAATTGGTATTTCTTACATCCCTAGATTAGCACCTATTTAGCGTGGTAGACTTGGCATTGATTTCTCTTTACGTTTTCAAGTGCCTCTTTAAGGACATCACCAGCTTGATTTTTGCAGAGGGTTGGTCTAGAATTCAGATTTCTTTAATGTTATTAGAGAAGGGCCCATTCCATCCAATAATAATAAACAGCCCACATTGCTTGTATATGTAATCACCGGTCACTTAATATAGACAAGGGACCTCTCTACTTAATTGCTTAATCTGTTGGAACTGGCACAAAGTTTGTCTCACATCGAATTCCACATTTGGCCCAAGGATCAAATGTTTGTTTTAGTGCGATGTTTCGTAAAGCATAGAAACCGAAAAATTTCAGAAACCTTTTACAATCGTTTAGCTAACATTCCAAAAGAGACAAAAGGAAATGGAAAATTCAACACACGTTTAGCTTAAACATTAGCTAATTACATGTCAGTGCATGGAAGACATAATGGTTGGTAATCAAACATAATCTGGATTTATTGGCTGATAGCCTGATACAATAGTTGTATAAAGGAGCCACGGAATCCTGAGCCACCTCAAGGGACTCCACGGCCTAATCTTTTTCTCCTCACACCACTTATACTACCATTGTCGAATCCATCATCACCTCCACCTTGACGTTGACTGTTTTATGTAATAATGTTTCCGTACTTTCCTTGTACCATTCTTAATTAATACTCCATGAGAACCCCTCAACCCTGCGAATTTGATTTGATTAATGCAAACATGGGTTGTTTGGAAAGGGTGAAAATTCTCTCCAATTCTTGATGGCCTCCGGCATTTCCGTGCTTAGAGTCTTGTCTTTTTACAGCTAGTCCCTAGCCCGGATAAAGGAGGAGGGTTGTGTGTTAGGTAGTTGACAGCCAACACGTAAAAGTCCCGTTAGATCTTTATGACTTGTTAGGGTTATATGAAATGATGATTATCCATAGAATGTTGGAACTTGTTGTTTTTATTTTGAAAAAAAAAGGTTTACTTTCAAAGGTGGGAAGGAAGATAATAATGTGGCTTTTGTCTGTTATTTATCGTTTATTTTTACGTTTTAGCTCATATAGTCCTACTATTAAAATGCTATGGCAACCTTGATATTGGAGCCTAAAGCATAAATTGATTGTTGCAGATTCATTGTGCCAGGCGATTTTATGAGAATCTTGTGCCAAGCTGTACAATATATGACGTTGAATGTCCTGATCATTCGTTCCGCAAGTTTACTGATGATGGTCAGTACCTCATAAGCTTCAGCAGAAATCAGCAGGATCTTATTGTTTATAGGCCAACATGGTTAACATTTTCTTGCAAAGATGAAGATTGTGATACTCATGATCTTCCCTTGAAATCGAAGAGGTTTGAGAGTTTTTTCACACAACTGTACTGTGTACCACTTGTTTCCAGCGGTGAGTTTATATGTAAAGATTTCTTCCTATACATAGAGAGTAACCAATTTGGACTCTTTGCAACTTCAACTACACAAATCCATGATGCGCCTGCTGCTGGAGGAGCAATTCCAGGAATCCCTTATATTGAGAAGATAACTTTTCACCTTTTGAGGTGTGCATCCTTTCTGTCAAAATTCACTTCCCTAATGGTCCAAAATTTACTTCTGCTTTTCACTATGATTTGGATTGATCACCCAGATTGGAAGATGGAGTTATACTTGACGAGAGGGTTTTCCGCAATGATTATGTTAATGTGGCCCATAGTATGGGTGTGTTTTTGTATGACGATTTACTGGCTATAGTGTCCCTTCGTTATCAAACGATACACATTATCCAAATCAGGGACTCTGGGAACCTTGTTGATGTTCGAGCTATTGGGGAATTTTGTCATGAAGACGATGAACTGTTTCTCAACTCCAATCCTCTGGCAAGTATTATTGTTGTTTGCTTATCTTTATGTTTGTTCTCCTTCTTCTTTTGTGAGAGCTACTTGTCTTCCTTTTTCTAAACTTATCTATGTCTTTTAATGAAATATTTTACCTAGCCCAAAGTAAATTAGTTGTCAAAAAGACGGTTTAATGATGTCCTTTGTCCTAAAACGTGTGGTTCTCCTATTTTCCCCTAACGTTTGCTTTGCACACTCTTAAGCCTGGATTTCAATTGCTGATGAAATGCATTTACTACAAGCTGCTGTTGAGATCATAGTGAGGAGATGCAAATAATTATCTGATTAGACCAGCTAGGCAGCTATAGTATCTGATACCTCACCAAGAAACTGGAACATAATCATCCTTCTGCAAAGTATACGTGGTAAAAATGTGTTTACTATATCCATCGTTATAAAGAAATGGTAGCCAGTGATAATATATTGAATAATGCAGGAGGGAGTACCACCAAATGTACCACCAATGGTACGCAATTTACTATGGACGCAATCAGTCATCGAACCCACTCAACTGAACAAACAACTTGATGGCTTTCTAACTTTTCAAGAAAATACAAGATTATAGCTTGATGCATTCTAGATGTTTTTTTTTTTGGTCGAGTTGTATCACTGAAAATGGTTTCCCAGAGCTTTATATTGGTGAAATTTGCCTTGAAAGTTGATCCAAAATATGAAGTACAAGATTTAGATGATTCAGCAGCTAGAGCAGGAGAGGCAAGAGAGATGGAAACATCGAGAAAAACATTGAGCCACTGCAAGTGTCGTAGGGTTTCTCTCACTCTCTGATTTTGTTTTAAGAGCATGGATATTTCTTAAAGCACAAAAACAATCATTGTGATGTAGTTATAGTGTCCTATAAGTACCTTATCTTACGTGGGCTCCTCTGATTTGGTGAAGCATCCGCGACAACAATCAACATGAAATGAAACGGGTGTTGAATCCAGGCAGGATACGTGCTTACACAAGGATATGGCTGACCTTTTCTTTGCATAATAAGATAGTTGGCAGAAGAAAAGGAACTAGAAGTCGAACACAGATTTTTCCAGAAGTAGAACACATATATTTCCTTGAGTTCTACGGATCTGGTTGCCCGATGAATGACTGGTGTTGGATCTGCTCTCCTTGGTGACCAAAAAAAAAAAAACCTCACTACCAGTTATTTTTCATGCTAAATAGTTGTATTTTTTTGTTGTTGTGTTGTTTTTAAAGGTATAAATTTTGGACCGGCTAAATTTGTTAGAGCTGGCATCCAATTGGCTAAACTCTGAATTTACCCAACAAAGAAGACAAATTGGATGAAGCCACATCACGTTCTCAATGATCAGTGTCTTCTGTTTTGATTTTGTTCTTCCAGCCGACACTCACCATATAAGCTCAAATATAGGAGTCCTTGGACTTTAGAAACTTCCAAGAGCTATATACCATCCAATTGGTAATTGCATTCATCAAACCTATAGAATAAATCATACATCATTAACTTGAAGTTTTTCGATTAATCAATTGACGTATGTCATTAACACCAAATTTCCAAAATTAATTAGTCTAAAGGACCAGGGACGAGTAAGTGTAGATCTATAAGGTTCTTATTTTGTCATCGTATCACAAGTTCTTATTTCAAACTGTAATGTGCTTCATGTACGTTAAAAGATGGAAATGTGGCCCCCAAAGTGTCCCAACTCCGAATAGAACATGGTTTTCCAAAAAAAAAAAAAGCCCTGAAGATTCAGGATCTCTGACATGTTGTCTGGGAGTGTCCAATGAGGTGTCCGACACGGAAGGCAACCTTCTGAGTCATTCATGCAGTTCTTAGATCTTAACAGTCTTATGGGTGCCTAATAAAGCAAATAAGCCATCTTTTAAATTAGTAAAACATTGGATTCATATTGGGAAATCAAATACTCTGAGGACAGGTTATAGGTTCTAACATGACGCCAATAAGCCATTTAATGACTCTAATCAACAGTGCTTGTACTGCTGCACGATCTGATAGGAAGCTTCTACATGTTATGAATCTCTCATCTTCTACAAACCATTGCTTATAACCTAATAGAATGGTCTAAACTTTGATATGATATGAAGAAGTGCGTATACAACTTGAATGATATCAATGATGTCTGTTAAGCCCAATTACTCAGAACTGATAGATGTCCGAAAGAGGTGGTTCCCCACATTGTATGAAGATCAAGAATTTGATCAAGAAGGGGTCTAGAAGCCTTTATTTAAAATTAAAAGTTTTGTGGTTGGTAGTTTGTATAGCTGGTTTGAGTTGTTCTTTTCAATTGGTGGTGTATAGGGCCTTTTTGTCTTGATGGCCTTTTTTTTTATACAGGTGGCATTCCCTTAATGCCTTCATTAATATAAATATTTACTTATCAAAAAAAAGAATTTGATCGTATTTTGGTTATTGCTTTCCGAAGTATGTTACACTAGCTGGTTGCTGCTCATCTTATTTGGCTTTATATTGTTTCTTGGCCAATGTTTGACTAACACAATGGTCCTTTATTCTGTTCCTTCTTGAGATGATGTGTCCTCTTTATGAATGAGAAGGGATGGCATCAGGCCTCAGATTTCCAATGTCTTTTCCACCATTTTCATTTTATTTTTAATCTGTACTTGTTAGTCAATAAAGGACTTATGTGTCATTTCTGTTTCTCTCCATATATATCTAGCTGTGGATTGCAGTCTATGGCTGTCCCTAATAAATGTAAACTGCAGGTGGCTGTAAATCATGTCGGGAATGGTCTGCATCATAATCAATCTATCTTGGAAAGCTCTTTCCTGAGTGGTATCAAACAGCGTTTGCTTTCATTCATATTTAGTGGGATATGGACAGAAGAAACTGATCAAACTCTGGTTTGTCATGTCGCTGACAAATCCTTGTTTCTTTAAGCTTGTTGGTACACTTTTACCTGATGGTATACGTTGTTTGTGTAATTTGTGGTCCTCCCAGTAGTGATTCTAGTCAAAGGAACCGGTTGTGATAAATAACATTCTGCAGCACCAGACATTCTTCTTGGTAGATGTATTAGAACTGGTTTGAAAATCTGCCGACGTTCATAGATGCTTTATTGTTAGGACTGATACGCTAGTAGCTTTCAGGTTCTACCCTCTTTTCCGTCATTTGACATGGACGCAATCTGCTTGGGTGTATAAGCAGATCAAAAGGAGTATTAAGTAATAACCACTTGAATTCCACCAGAGGAGGGGGTGGATAACAACTGGATTCATCTCTCCTACTTATAAACCCGAGATTCCTATGCAAACATTCCCTGCGGGACTCAGATGCACTCAAAGGTGGGTCTGGTCATTCCAAAGCACCACAACCCCTTTAGGTCCTCATGTGCTGACTAGAGACATAGATTTGATCGAGTACCGATAGCAGCTTTAGTCAACCTAGGACAGGGTGACCTTGGGTTGAAAAGGGTTTGCATGCCTTCTGCAGAGTTCTGATTAATTGAATTTCTTTTCTATATTCAAAAGTTAAAGCTTTTGTTCAAATTTCTGATGAAGTTTTTCCTTTCTAGTAGTATAACTATAAACAAACAAACAAAAAGAACTTGTTTTTGCTTTCTTCATGGTTGTCCACTGTCTATGATTGATTTATAGTTTTATGGACACGGCTAGGTGATTTAGGTTGCCATGATCTCCCCGGCGATGCACGCCTTAATGGTAGCCAGACTAGCACCAAATGTGATGCTTCAAATAGGAACTTTTACATTATTTTGGGATTTATATCGTACTAGCAATCTTGAGATTTATAGGATTGCATCTCCTAGAAGTACCAGGGTTTGTGTTTTGAGCTTATTGATTTTTTTATTTTGATTACTTTCTTGTATAGTTGAGTTTAACAACTGTTTTCACCTTTTCAAAGAAGGTACACACCTTGATTGGCGAGGAGAATAGTTTGGCTCACTGTTCTGTTTTCTTGTATAACAGAGAATCCAATGCCTGAAGAAGAAGTTTTACTATCATTTTCAAGATTATGTGGATTTGGTAATTTGGAAGGCAGGGTTCTAACTTTTGCTTTTCTGCTTCTTCACTATTGCTAGTGTGCTTATTCTTAAAAAATAGGACAATAACTTATCTATGAATTGGACAGGTACAATTTTTAGACCGGCAGCACCTGCTAATCAAGTTTTGTAGTGTTGATGGAGGGGTGAGGTTTCTTCTTCTTGGCCTTTCTTCACTTCACATTCCTTAGGTTTTCTTCTTTCCCTTTTATTCCTTGTGTGTGTTTTTGCGTTCTTCTATTTCTTTTGTTGTGCTGGAGAGAGGCAGGACGGTTTGATTCTTTATTGGATTACGTGTTGATGATTCTTTATTCATAGTGGTATATTGATCCACGTAGTATCATTTCTTTAATCAAGTTGCATACCAATATTGGTAATTTGCGTCATCAGCAACACCAACTTCCAGTAATTGTTGTAGATTAATGGAGGCATCCAACCTTAAACCAATTGCTGTTGGTGCCCCCTCACGTGCAGCACCAGGTAACACATGGGGTTACATATATGGATTGATGAAAAAAGAGAAATTGACTCGGGCTGAGACTTGGCCTACGCGAAGCCACCCAAGACTAGCTCTGACACCATATTGGAATTATGATGGTATTCCAACCTAAAACAAATTAGTTATAAGTGGTGTAGCCTCTAGATTATCTATTCTAATATATAAAGGGGGAGCACCCTTTGGTGTGTGAAGCTGTATGGATTTTGTTTATACCGAAAATGCCTCGTTAAAAACTCACTATTTACAAGGCATTCAACCACCGTGGGTAAAAATTGTGGGGGCGAAACAGTGAGACCCCAAAAAAACTGCTCCCAACTGCCATACCCATGATGACACTCTCATTTTTCCTCGAACTCCTCCCCCTCCCAGTTCATCATCTTCGGCTGCTGAACAAAGAAAGGGACAAAAAAAAACCAAAAAAAAAAAAAAGAGACGAGAAAGGGACAGAAGAAAAAGAGAGGGCCGATTGGTACTGCATGCGTTACATGTGGAACTAGGTTTGTACCAATCTTTTACACCTCTCTACTTTCTTCAATTACTTAGGCAACAAAGGGTGTTTTGTTTGTACTATGTGTTTCCCATTTGAACAGTTGTATATCAAATAGTTTAATGATGATTCAGTTTAATCCCAATATTTTCTTTTCCGATTAGAATTTCTGTTTTCGTATATGGGGAATAACTGTTGGAAAAATTGGGAGTTTTTCCCCTTTGGTTCCAGTTGGTAAAATTAGGAAAAGGCAAATTATCCAAAACTGATAAACTGATTGTATTGTCCGGTTCAGGTCTAGAGCCTTTCTCTCTACGCATGGTCCCTAACTAGCGGCCGGGGCACACGTTTCCGTTTAATGTTTGATCGGTTTTTCACAAATTTTGTTCAAATCCAACTTGCACACGCATCGCGTGTGCCCCGGCCGCTAGTACTAATAAAGCTTGGATGCCTTAGATAAGTGATGTTGGACAAGTCTAAATTCTAAAAAATGTGAGATCTTGCGGTTCTGTGATACTGATGGTTGTCTTAGTTGAATTCTTTTGATAATTAGAGATGCCTTTTGCCAATCGAAATCTCTAAATTGACTGTCAGGGTTTGGGTAATTGTGGGCATTACTCAAAAGTTTTATCAGTCGGGTTAGTGCGTAATGTGTTAATTATGATCCTTTCAAATAAGCATTAGTACAAGGCAATTCAACCTTTATGTGATGTCTGATTTCTTTGTTTCTATTCTAGCGTAACTACCGTATTGACTGCAATTTTTATTTGTCTATACAAAATGAAAAGGGCATGACAGGTCTGAAATATGGCCTCATTGTGCTTGATGTGGTAATCGGAGGTCTTACAATGTAGTGTGAATTCAATGGATGTGATCCGAAGTAAATTGTCTAGTTGGGTTTAATTGCCCTTCTCATTGCTTCACTTTTTGGCGATTGCCGATTTAGTCCGCAGTTTCACCTTTATACATATGAACCTATGGTTTTCCACTGGTGTGTAATTGGTCGAGCATCGCACTCTTGTTAGAGATTTGGCTGAGGAAAGAAAATCCATGGGACTATCCCATGATCTTGTAATGAAACTTATTAACTCTTTTGACCTTATTTGGGTATGACCCGCCTCAAATTTGGATCATATTTGGTCCATCCAATTTAGAGTTTATATTTACACATGGATGGAATGCATACAAGTTACCTGGACGCGGATCGCCGCTGTTTGCAGTACAGAGAGAGAGAGAGAGAGAGAGAGAGAGAGAGGGGGGG
>JAOTQK010000001.1:7032342-7048168 GCA_025642025.1 Rhododendron ferrugineum
GTCGGACACGAACAAATCACCTTCTTTTAAGCATCTGTCCCCCTTGGGTCAAACATATTATCTCCATGAAACTAAAAAAAACAAACATACAATCATTATGCACCTATGAAGCATGGGTACTTCTAAAACCCCTCCGTACTCGTACCCGTAATGTACCGGGAACTGGTACTTGGCATAGTACTTCTAAATACGTACCGGGTACATGAAACGTGTACCTGTTATTTTTCTCTTTGAGTTTTGCCGTACCCGAGAAGTACCCCAATATATATCAAGCCATACCCAATACAGTGATGAAGCTAAGTTGAAAAGACTTCACTTTTCTATGCTTAGCATGATTCTAGACTAAAGATTTTTCTCTTCCAAAAAAAAAAGAAAGAGACTAGATTTTGGTCCACAGGCGACAAGTTCTTTAGTATAATGACATCAAACATTATTTCTACCTTAAGCTTAGCATTAAACAGTTATCTGATGTTAGATTCTTATGCTTTGTTTGGTTTCATTTTTGAAATTTTTTTTATGAGAGTAGTAGGGGTAATAAGTGAAGAAAAAAATGATTGGAGTAGGGAAAATCTAGGTGAATCTTTTGAAAAATACTTTTGAAAAACTAAAAACAAACAAGGCATTAATCACCCAAGTCATTTAGCTACTCCGTATTTCCTTTATTTAAAATGTAATTATTAAATGTAATGCATTTCTCCATATTATAAAAATACATATCTTATAGCCATACCCTTATCCTATATTTTCCAGATTTCATCGTACCAACATATCGGTATCATTCCAGTACCTGTGCATGTGCTTCTTAGTTGTGACCATATAAAAAAAAAGTCACTAACAACTATTGATAAATTATTCATCTACTGGCAACTTTAACCTTGGTCCAACTTTCTAAAGTTGTCTTTTACCCTCTTAATGTCTCCCTAGCATGGCCCAGCGCGGCCCCAAAATGGACACATAATTAGGCATTCACGTTGTGCCATGTCACGTCAGTCAGACATGGCTATGCTATGCCAGTAAACATGTCGGGCTTACTGGGCAGCAAGCTATTTAGTCACAAGTGCATCATCCTCTCATGAATCCCCAATATCAGGCTACCCACGCATTGTGGGAGGCTGAGTTCTAGGCTCAAATAAACCCATTTTTGTTCAAAGTACCCTCATGAGCAAAATAAAATCTCAAGTGTATATCCTTTCATTGACTAAATTCAGTTCTCAGCCACCACAGTCAGAATGTTAGATGCTAGGTGCCTATTAGCACCAGTGTCACGTTTTGAGATTTATAAACGGAGAATGAACGTCCAAATTTGTTTATTACGCAAACCAACCAGCATCTTTTCATCAGCAGCAATCCGATATTTAAGAAACCTTACCGTACTAGCTAATAAAAAGGAAACACACACAAAAACAAACAGGGAAAACAATTTCTTGTGATTTGGGGAGATGCAAAAAAACAAACGGAGCTAATAAAGCAGGAGAGAACCTTTAAGAGAACCATGTTCGTTCAGCCTCTGCAACTGATGCTGGAGAATGGAAGAATCGAGATAGGAACGAACAGTTTTCCTATATGTTCCATTAACCAGCAAAACGGGAACAGCAGCAGCTCTCCGTGAAACTGAAAATGCCATAGCCAAAGCAGGATCCTCTGACAGTGCTAACCTACAAAGCTTATCAGCATTAGATATCTTTAACCAAGTCGAAAAGGAAACTGCTGTTCTAACTAATCAGCAGGATCTAAATTCTGAATCAGGGTATCCAGTAAGAACGCACTGAAAACTTATAAGCAACAAAAAGAATCTAGAAAAAGATGGACTAGTTCACTATAAAAGCCCAATAGTCTCAATTGAAGATGTTTGAGGGTGATCATTTATCATACTCCTAGGACGAAGGTGTAGACTAACAAAGTAAATGTACAACATCCCAACATTATGATGATGCTGTTTATGGTGAGAGAACTTTTTATCATCTTTTCTTTCAAAAAATGAACCACGCCTGCCACACCATCCGTAGAAGTACAAGATGCACGCCCGTGAATAAGTCAAGGTTCTTCACCCATCACGGAGCCAAGTTCCAACTCGTCCGGAAGCCAATAGAAGGAGACATTGCATTCTATTAGCTACTCATAGCAATAGACATAACGAACATCTATCTAGGAACCCTCATATGTACAATCAATCCTACCTCGGTTGCCATTTAGAGGGGAAGCGTTTCAAACTTCCAAATTCCAAAGTATAAACTCATCTTTGTGATCTTTTAGAATTATTTTATCAAATAAAAGTTATAATTCACGTTGGATAATCTTCTGCTATCCTTTTTCTAGTACATCCATTCCTCCTGCGTGGCCAATCCAGTTTGAGATACTAGATTTGAGTAAACTTAGATTAATGCTTTGGTATGTTTATGAGCCCTCTGCTACACTTTAATATGTATCCATGGAACCCACTAGAACTAGAATTTTGTCATTCCAGTAGTATCTTATCAGTATGTCCGTCAAGAAACTACAATCTCATAACAGAACATGTCAGCTTTTTCAATGGAAACAAATTGAAGTTTTTATGAATTTTTTGTTTTGCAGGTTTTGAAAACAGAAACAATGAAAGTTCAACACCACCATTGTATCAAATTATCAATACCAATTTATTTTCCGTGTGACCAATTATTGAGTTTCCATAGAATAATTGAACTTGTCCCCTAAAAATTAGGTGTTTTCAGAGTATTTTAACAATCCAGCTTTCACGAACAGTTTGCTAAAGCAAACAATTTTCCGTATCAGTTTTTTGTTTGTTCTGTTTTCTGAAAGAAAAAGCAAATTTTAAGAGCTAAACCAAACTAAGCACTGAAATAAAACCCAAACAACAATTTTCAGTTTAGAGAGCGCCTAGCTCAGTTATAAGATCACAGGCCATAAATGAGCTCCCAAAGAAGTTAAGGGAAACTGGGAAATAAAGTCATATGCTGGACCCAGCGCAAAAGAAACTACTCTGAACGTCTGCAACTATTCTTTTTATTTTATTAAGCCCAAACGTGTGAAAACATAGTAAAAGGTGGGAAGCACATACATGCGCGGACTGAACATAACTTTCTGAGAAGGCAACAGTAAAGAGGAGAGTCCCTCATTGAGATCTTTGACATCCACTGGGAGTTGCTTCATACTTGTGACTTTCTGGCAATTGGAGTTGCAAGTGTAAATAATTCTCCAAAAAATGAAAAACGACTTTTTGATTAGCAAACATCAGACCTCCTGCGTGATAAAAAACAGCTGAAATGATATCTTCTCATAGTAATGGAATGCCCCATCAGCCAGTGAAGGCGCTATGATGTGTCTCATGGACCCCCACAAAGTTGCTCCTAGATGTGCAAGGAAAGAATCGCGTGCGACGGTGTAGGTTTGGAACTCCTGCACATAGATGATGGTGACATGTGGAAGAGATTCAGTTATCAGATCAGATGACAGGAAAAGGATGATCTGGTTATGCTACATGGGTCCAGTAGATTTCCAGAGTAAGTGACATGAACTAAAGAATTTAAAGACATTGATGTAGCTTCAATCTCTAGGTATCCTTCAGAAAAATAAATAACTCTTGGTAGAATCTTCCACTCACTATCTCTTGCTTTCTTCCTCTATAACAGTATCCGAACTACTTCATCTCGCTTTTGGTCTCTTGGATTATTCTCTTTTCTATTAATAATAATATCTTTTTCTTTTTTAGGGGCGGGGGCAAATTTGTTTGTCTCTTGCCAGCATTTTCAAGAGGTCTGGATTGAACCAGTTGACTGATTTGTTCCAATAAAGCAGCTTACCTCATGAGTATCACTAAACAAATTCCAATTCTCCATTCGCTTTAGAGCATCCAAAGCCTTTTTTTTATGGCTTTCATCACTTTCCTCGCCTTCAAAAGACTGTAGCTCTTTTTTCAAGTCCTCCATCCTCTCATCAAGCTCTAAGCATCCACAAAAATTTATCATAAAAGCAATTAACTGAATAACCATCTCGATGATAGAAAAAAACATAACCATCTCATTACTAGACAAAATAATACATGAAGAGCAAAAACAAAAACAAAAAGGAAAATAAGTAAAATTCTATGACAATCCACGAATTATACATGTGATACAGTGATACTGAACATTTACGAATGGGAATCCAGAACAAGTCCCATGCAGGAACTTACGGGGTATTGAACAAGGCATAAGGTAGAAGTTAATCAAAATGATTAGCCCAAAAGAAAAATATCTCACGCACTGGAAGCTTGTGCAGTCAAAAAGAATTAACAATTACCTTCACAAAGAGCAAGCTTAACCTTTCGTCCCTTGCAGTGTTTGAAAGAAAAGAGCTCATATATATCAATCTCTGCTAAAAGGATATCAATGGCCTGATGATCTTTCTGAAAAAATTGAATGCAACATATATAAACGAAGTGGAAAAAATGAAAGTAATCACACACAAATAATTTCCCCTTGTTATATTAACTATTACTGGATTAGTTTGCACCCCATGATGTGAACACTAAAGAACATGTGCTTGAGAAGAAAAGCAACTCACGAATTTAGCCAAGCTAAAGTCAAGACATTAGCAAATGCCTTTCCTACTTAAAAAGTTAACCCGGGGAATACTGAACTAGAACATAAAAATATACCAGGTAATCCTCGGAGGCAATTTTTTTCTATAGCCTATTGACTATTGCAATCCCCACTTCACATAAAGCCAACATCCCGAACGGTGCCTAAAGATAGTACCACCAAGTGAACTGGATACAGCATCCAGTAGACTACAACTTGAACTTCCGTGGTTTACGACTCTAAGAAACAACTCCAGCCATGGAAATCCTACGTGGGATGATTTCCTTCCTTTACTGACTCCACTTTCGTTTGCCTCTCTTTTCTTTCATCAAGCTGTTCTCCTTCCTTTCTGCCCTACACATCCCCTGTGGAGCTGTGTTTATTATACGAAGGCAGCTTTCTTCATTCGCCCCATTCGAGACTGTGGATTGGAAGCTGCAGCTTTTGTTTCCGACTTTCCAGCAGATTCCTCCGGATGCCTTCCGCAAACACTCACCCCACACCAAACAAGTAAGAACTAAGACCTTATCTATCAAGCATCTCAGTTTGCAGTTAAACAAGCTATTCCTAATTGAAGAAAGAGCAGCACTACCACTTACAGTAAAACGCAAATACTGCCATTCAGTTCCACCATCATCTCATACACAGTAACTTCTCATGGTGAACTTAACCCATGGTCAGTAAAAGATCACCTTAGGTTGTACATAAACTAGTGCGTATAAAAACACTTGGGAGTCTTAGGGTATTCAAAATTATTCCTGTCTGGTCTTAAAGTTATGAATAGCACTAAAACACAACTAGGCACAATATCTCCTTCTAGTGAAGACATATCGTCAATTGAATAATGTACCGCTGTCTCTACAAAACAAGTCCAAGAAAATTTAAAAACCCACATAAGCTATTGAGGGTACGTACATCACCAAATACAGCAAACTTTTCCTGAATTGCCTCTTGCAAGCGATCTTCAGCTTCATCTTCTGAAATTTCTGCATGCCACGATTTACAAGATTACAGCGAATGGAAAGAATCAAAAGCGATCCATAATGCATGCCTGATAGGTGTGCATCACATAGAATAGGCAGGAACTAACTCATGGAGTGAAATAATCCATATAGCTCCCAAAGCAACTTGAAACATATCTCCTTCTCAAAAAAACTAAAAAAAAAAACTCTATAGTTATTATACCAGTATATACCGACAAAAAGTACCATGTTTAAGGATTCTAGGGAATATTACAGTATTCTCACATCACCTAAAGATAATAGCAGTATAACTAGGTCTGTGGCACCTCCACCAACTAATAAGACAACTGCATGCATGTGTATTTTATGGGAAAAAATGCTTGCTACAGAAAGATCTAAAACCTGCAGCTGCACCAATGGTTTTTCCCACATTCGGTAAGCTTAGCTCCGTGCGTACCCCTTCTCCACCAACAGCTGGCCCCCATGAAAAAGGGCCTGCACTTAAATCGATAAAGGCCCACCTGATAAAGAACGAAACGAATGAAGCTTCACAAAAAAAAAAAGCGCCAAACAGAGGGAGGCAGAGAGAGAGAGAGAGAGAGAGAGAACCTGTCCTTTCCAATCCATGTATCTGTGAGACATTCTGCATGAAGACCACTAAAGTCCCCAGATTTTAGAACCTTTTCCATGAGAAGCTTCAGATCTTTGTTCTTCCCATTTAACAGCTTCAGCACAAAAAAGAACATTTTATTCAGAGGGGAAATAAATTCAGGGAGTGAGACATTCAGAAGAATCAGAACTTTCTTAGCTTTGATCGTGTATCTAAGAGATGAGAAAACAAGACTATGTACCTGTAAAACCTTGCTCTGAACAATATCAGCAGTGTCCTTCCCTTGATATAGCCTCTCAACATTGTTTAAGGCATCTTGGCATATATTGTACCACTCTATCTGGAAAATTGGAAAACAAGAAACAGAAAGAGAAAAAAGAACCGAGTAAAAAGCACATAACAGCCTTTTAAACAACAATGGAAGTTTGAAACAATTACAAACTGACAAATTTTCTTTAAGAGAAGCTAATAAATGTCAATATAGCCCACAAGACTCATACCAAAGGATTATCATCACCAAAATGGCTCAAAAGATGACCCCCAAAACATGGAGAAAAGCATACTCCACAAATCACTCACGACACCACAATGAAGTAGAAGATAGTCCACCATCCACTAACTTTTCTGTTCTGCCATCCTACTATTGCAACACACCAAATATGAGCATCAACCCCCTCTACCTAAGGTATCAACAATGAGAATGAATCTAACACAACAAGAAGAGAAAAAACAGCCATCAATATTTCATGACGGGAAGGTTACTCCTCCTCCACTCCAAAGAAAGGGTTTAATAGAGAACAAAACCTCTATCTGATTCCCACAACATTGCATCATGTGCACTCAGAGAATCCTCCATCCCATACAAAGGCTGAAAAACTAATCCATGCCTCTTAATTCCCAACCCTTCAGCACATGAATGAATAAAGGCTCCCACACCGGCCTTTAACTCGACCCATTCAAACAATCCGCCAACCTGTGTTTTAAAAGCACCAAAGGCACATTGAGGCGCCAGGGTGCCCAAGAGCCTAGACGATGAAACGCAAGGCGAGGTGCGGCCCCTCACTGAAGCAAGTCGTAGAAACTAATTACAATATACTACGTCAAGTAACCAAATCATCCAGCCTCATCAAACATAACTCCTCCAATAACATCAACAAAGGACTGAGCTTGTTGGCAGTTGAAGGAGAAAACTTAACGGGTACAAATGGCTATTTACGGCATGCCGAACTTAACTCAACATTCGATTTTGTTCACATTGTAGATCTCATTGAAACTTTTAACTGTGGTTCAAAATCATGTTAATTGGATTCCAATAAATATGGGATCGAAACACAAAAACAAATAGAAATTGGGTTCTGTACACACTGATTGGAACCTAGTAAAATTCAGTTCTGGGTTATTTTGTATTTCGTCACATATTTATTGGTATCTTAGTAGCACGAAGTGGGGGCGGGGGAGCAGAAGCACCTAGAAGCTCCTAAGGTGGGGGGCGCCTAAGGAGCGTATATAGATTATATAAAAATATGTACATAAATTATCTTTAAATATTTAACCATTAAAGGAAAACTGATACTTACTGAAAATTTTCCGATTTTAAAGTGTAAATATTGGAAGTTATATATTCTCAATTTGCAAAACATCTTGACTAATATGATTCTCATATTCTTATTTCCACAATTGCTTAACTCCCTTAACAGTAAGGGAATAACTGCATTAACGGCCCGAGAAGCTCCATCTTAGTTAGGAGCAAGCTCCAGTCAAGCTCCCATCTTAGGATCGCCGATTCGAGCTCCCGTCTAGGGAGCGCACCCATTTTAGAAGGATCCTGCTACTAAGATTGGTATCCATACTATCCAATTAAGATTATTTTAAACCAATTAAGGTTTAAACGAGATCTACAATGCAAATGGAAAGAGAGAAGAAAGAGGAAAAAGTAGAGAATGAAAAGGGAATTGATTTTGTCACTTCCCTTTTCTCTAACAGCACTACCCTTCCCTCACAAAACAAATCACCTAATAGAGACACAAAGGGGAGTGCTGTTAGAGAAAAGGGGAGTGGCAAAATCACTCCCCAATGAAAAATAGAAAATAAAAATCTCCATCTTTCTCTACCTTTTCCCTCTTGATCATTTCCCTTCCTTTCCACAACTTCCAAACATACCTTAAGCATTAATGTCCTCTACTTAGCAAAGTACGAGTAAAGGTCAAAATGTTGATAAATTTCCTCTTTCACCCCGTCTCTTTTTAAGTGATTAGTAGCTCCCCATATTCAAAATAAGAGCACCTTTCGTAACTTGTACTTCTCAAAGTGCAATGATGATGTTCCCCTAAATAGTTGGATTCCCAAAGAGGGACTAAAATTTCAGGACAGAGGAAGTACAAGGATTTTGTATTCATTGCCAATAGAGGATAAGAAGATACCATGTGTATTGACACATGGAAGCCAAACCACTCCCTGCCTCCAAGAAAGAATCTTGATAATTTTAGTTCAGCACGTTTGTGCGTGACCGCACATAGGAGAGAGAGAAATGAAGAACGATCATCATTAAAAATGACTAATATATTCACACACAAGCAGAAAGAATACTTACTGTATCAGTATCTTCAGTTATCGTCCACGCGAATTTTTCCATTGGATGCTTTTCATATAAAGGTCTCTTTATTGAATCAAGAGCTGCCAAAATATTAGGTATTCAGAAAGAAGCTGATTTGTAGAACTCTTATTGAGCAAACATTGTCTACATCTTGAGGGATTATTCAGTTTGAAGACATTGAATAGGTTTTTACCAACAAGAACACTTTCCGCAACACTTCCTGACTGAAGGATCCTTGCTTGCAAATCCTTATTCTGACAAATAAACCATTAGAGTTTGCTCTCTAGGGCAACAAAAAAGTAACAGAAAACAGCAATGACTTTTTCTTGGAAAGTGAAAGTCGCTAGGCGCTAGTCGGGCGGTCGGCCACCTTCAAGCTTCTAGGCCTAGTAATCGGCGATTAATCAGCCCATATCAATTAGTAATCGGCGATTAATCGGCGCATAGCAATTAGTTGGATCTAGTCGGATAGGCCCCGCCAGCGATTAATCGCCGACTAATTGCCGATTAATTCCTTTTTTAGACACTGCTACGACCTCTGTAGTAGTCACCATAAAATCATCAAACAAGCATATATATATATATATATATATATATAGAGAGAGAGAGAGAGAGAGAGAGAGAGATGGATAACTCCGTATGGAATTAAAATTAAACTAGATACTGAAGGAACTCTAGGTTCATCAGAGGCGTCTTAAGAAAGGGAAAGGGAGATGAAAGGAAAGGAACTGGATAGTACCTCATTGAGAAAGTTTATTTCTGTCTCGGATAAACCTCTCCTGCAAGAGATAAATAACAGTAAATACAAAATTATGCACACTATAAACTTGGATTCATCTAGAGATTTACGCGTGTCACAATCGTTCCAACAATTAAGGTCATAGGACGAGACATGGGAGAAAAGTGGGATGCGACCATATATCCAACAATCAAGGTCATAGGGAGACACATAGAGGAAAATTCAGTGCACCCCTGCGTGATCTCTATCCATCTAATAACAGCTTCCAAAAATTTCATGAAAGCTAGGTGAGCTCTTATCCTTAGTTTTATCTAAAAAGTATGCAGTAGATTGTACTGTAAGGTCACTCAAGGGAGCAAAGACCGCATATATGACAACATATCACGTTGAAACAAATCCTTGTTTGCTGACTCAGAATAAACCCAAGTTCAGCTAACCAGATTTGGTAATAAGACAAACAGACGGGGGGAGAGAGAGAGCGCATAAAACGAATTTTGGAACCATCAGCTGCTAGATGCTGCAAGACAACCAGCATTGAACAAGTGGCCCTTCCACTGTGGTCCTAATGTGACTACTTGAGCAGTGAAGAACTTGTTAAAAAACATAGTTCCCAAACTCATGTTCGGATGGTAGTGCCGTGCTATGATATCCGGCTATGATGCTCCCGAGTGGTTTGGGAGTATCATGCTCCCAAGTCGTTTTTCCCTAATTCTATGGTAAGTGTTGTCAGTAACGTGATAAGTGTTGCCAACAAGTATAGATGTACTGTATAGTAAGTGTTTTTTAAGGAAGTGTAGCCATGCAACATAGTAAGTGTTGCCTTAAGGAATATTATATAAAACCTGTTTCTGTGGTAAGTATACTACGTTTTTTTTTTTCAAAAATTCTTAATACCATCTCGTTTTTAGCAAATCCACCCTACTTTTTGTAAGTGGTTTTGATCTAAAGGCTGTAATTACCCTACTTTTCAATCTAAGGGTCCAGATTTAATGGGAGCATTGTAGAAGTTTTAGATATCAAGAATTAGCCAAATAAATGCATCAGTATGTTGGCAATATGCCAAGGAAGCAAAAATTTAAACAAACCACCTCCAGAACCAACTTCATGCACGTGAGGAAGGGGAGAATTAATGCACAAATTAAAAATTGTAAAGAGCCTTCTCCCTCTCTCGCATGTGGGATAAGCATCATGCAGATACCTTTCTTTCAGCCTGGTTCTAAGAGATGCTGAGCGAGAGGTCAACAGTAAGCTTTGAAGTTCTTAAAACGTAAATGAATTTACACGTAGTTTCAGTTTCATAATCAAAATACTCACCGATATCCATATTTCTCCATTTTCATGTTGCGCTTGGGATTCAGAATAAAGATGTTATAAGCATTTTCAAGCTGTAAATACTCAACAAGGCTGGTGATGATAACATCCATCATGCCCACATCAACTTGCCAAAGACCAGCTTTATCATCCCTTCAAATACAAACCAAGTGAAGGTTGAATTAAGGCAAAACTTCAGCAAAACTCTTTGTCGTAGAATGAAACAGTATAATATCTTCGGAAGCAACAGGGGAGAAAGAAACAAAAAAAGAAACTCACACAAGATTCAAGCTTTGCGTTATGTAGATTGAAGGGTGTTCAATGATAATGATACTCAGCGCAAGACATTGTTGTTTGAGTACAAATATAAGAAAATTTAATAACTCATATTACACGCTAAAGTGACAAGTACATTGGGTAAAAAGTTTTTTTTTTTTTTGATGTTTCAAGAGACATTTAGGAGAAAGAATTACATGCTATATTGAATTCTCACACACATAGCTAGGTTTCCTTCTAATGAAATTGTGGTGGGGGAGAACGATGTGTTGAAATTCCTCGAGCGATTTGATATCACATCAAACAGGGCATTTGTTCTGCATGATCCCAAAAGTTTAAGTTCATGGACTTCAGGGTTCTTTATCAACTTTTTCACCTACTGTGTATTCATTTATCAGGTACCAACCATCATTGCTATATATAAATACGATATTTACTACTTAAGACCAGATTAAGGCAGTTATCAATGGGTTGTTCCCCTTAACTGATCCAGAACAGCATTTGACACTTCTAACTGGAAAGCTTGTATTATTTAGGAGTCTTTTAACAATTCTAGCTGGATTGCTTGCATCAGCTAAAGGGGTTACTCCCATTTCGTCCATCTGAAACATGTCCTCCGTTGAGTTAGAAGCATACAATTCTGTAGAATTTTGCACAGAGGTTTAGAAGACAATGTTAGAGCTTATTCATTGTTTGAAAAAAAAAGTTAGTAACTTGTTGACCCCACCAAAGCTATCCTTCTCACTCTATGCCCCATAGAACTTAGACTCAATCTGTATTTGGGAGGTGCCTCCTTCGCACCTTTTGATTTAATTATCTATCCAGAAAAAGCCCTAGGAAATAAAAAGTTTCAAAAGTTCCCCGGACTCCCACACTTAAATGCATCATCACCCTTCCAAGCATCATCCCTTAAAAAACAATTAAATCATTTGAGTGCAGGGAGGAAGCCAAGAATTGTTTTAAGGGCCAAGATTACCAAACCAAGCCGAGCCTTGTGTCCCAATCAATTGGGGTCGGCTACATAAATCATGTTCTTCCATTGAGATCTGTCTAGGGCTACCTCTTCACGTAGATTTAGTAAGCCCAAGTCTTTCAGTATCACGGTATCCAAAGTCAGATTAGGTCTTCCTCTTCCCCTAGCCCGATTATCCACTACTATCATGTCACTCTTCCTGACTACTACATCCAGTAAATATGTCCAAACCACTTTATCTAGTTTCTCTCAACTTATGTTGTATAGGTACAACTCCTACCGTCTCGCAAATAGTTTCGTCTTCTAATTCTATCACTCATAGTCATACCACACATCCACCTCAACATTCTCATTTCAGCTACGATCATCTTACTCAATTGTTGCTTCTTGATAGACCAACACTCCGTCCCGTATAGCATCGCTGGTCGGATAGCAATTCTATAAAATTTACCTTTTAATTTGTTATCACACAATACACCAGAAGCGGCTCTCCACTTGAGCCACCCAACTTGGATCTTGTGGGTTACATCGTCCGTAATCTCTCCATGCTAAAAATTGAACCTAAATACCTAAAATGCTCACTTTTTGGTATCTCCTGATCCTAAATCCTCACTTCTTCTATCTGGTCACTTCTATTATCACTAAACTTACCGTGCATATACTCAATTTTACTCCTGCTAATCCTAAATCCTTTGGACCCATTCGTTTTGGGATTTTGACTCAATTTTACTCCTGCTAATCCTAAATCCTTTGGACCCATTCGTTTTGGGATTTTGAATTTGGTTTTATAGGTAATGAGTGTAGAAAGAAATAGAGTAATGATTGAAAATAAGGGTAATGATTGGAGAGAGACAGAGAGAAAAGTGAGGGTAATGATTGGAGAGAAATAGGATAATGATTAGAATCCAAAATCCAAAACCCCAAAACGAACGGGGTTTTGGACTCCAATGCTTCTCCCCAAATTTCTAATTTAGCATTAACCCCCCTTGCAGTTTCATCCACTAAGACAATATCATCTCCAAACAACATACACCATGGAATATCATACTAAATATGTCTACTTAGCTCATCCATAACTAAGGCAAAATTAGTGTAGGAAAAAAACATCATAGTTTCAGTGCTAACCACCATTCACTGGGTGAGTAATGCTAAAAGTACTAGAATTTCGATCCATATATTTCCAAATTTGACAAAGTAAAACTTTTTTCTATTTTCAATACTCTTTGCACAGATACCTAGGTTATCCACCACCACCAATCCGATTATTTACATATAAAAACACGGTGGTTAGCATTCCTGATTATTTATAACATGGACTATGATTTCTACCAGCATATCCAATATACAGTATTGAATCAACTGGCCTAAGGAAAGGATACTTTACCTGGTATCTGAAACATCATCCTTCCGAGCTAGTACATCAATGGCATGCTGAAATGCAGAAGTGACTTTTTCGCCCATTTGAATGGCATGAACTGAAAAACTACAGTGTCCGCAATAACATTAAACCCCAATGGGAAAAAGGAAGGAGATTTGCAAACTTCCAATTTGCAATGCATAATTCCTGGAATCTTGAAATAAGATAGCAATTTAAACTTAAGAGAAACATACTTATAGTTAATGTGACTGATAATAGGAAGATGGTGGCGTTGTTCTTTATCTATGCTGATCTTGTAAAATTGGGTCAGTGCTTCCCCAATCTGTGGAACTCTTGTGTGTTCAAAAATGTGATCAATTTTTGTAAACCAGCGCTCAAGTTCTTCGGCATTTAGCTTAAATTCTGAAAATGAACAATGGATTAAGAAGCCAATGAACACAACAAAGTCTTGAACTCAAACCAGTAGTTAAGCACTTGAAAGAACAAAAAGGGTATGATTTAGATACCTTGGTTCCCCTTCCCTTCAAATCCTATAAAAATGAAATTCACCGGGACGGGTAGGTACATCGATTCAACTTCCAAAAGCTGAAGATAATTTGCAATATTACCTGAGATGGAATTTTAAGAGAAGAAAATTATGTATTAGAATGTCTCTTTACTTCCTCAAGTAGAATTCATGCCACCAACAACACTATCCTCAGCTTTTCTAAATGAAAATAAGAAGAATAAAGAGGATCAAATTTAATGAACCAACACAGCAAAGAACCAAAATCCACAAGCGGCTCTTGGGAGTTGGGACAAAGTTTCAGCACCAAAGTGTCAGGGAGGCTAGTTTAGTTCTTCAGGATATTGCTCGTTTCAAGAAGGCCCAGCTAGTTAAACAATCTTGAAAGAACATCCTATACTCATACCTGATTCCATGATACAAAGTCCATAGATTGACATATATACATATGCAGAGAGGTCCAGAAGGTCAAGTTTGGAAATGCAACTTATCTGGTGCTCTACTTTTCTTAGAAAACTGAAATTGTTGCATTGGGATTGGGATTGGAAATGAAGGAGTGTAATAAAATCATGGTAACATAAATGCATGGAAAAGTGTATAAACAGTGGTAATACACATCCAAGTACCTGCCTTGGTGTAATTGCCAGCTCTTGCCCTGCTAGGGATGGAAGACTTCAAGTCATCAAAATCTGTAGGCATTTATAGATAGTGTGACGACAAAGATACTAAGGAAGCGCACTGCTTGGTAAATCTGACAAGGCAACCAAAACATAGTCACTGGAATAACTAAGATTTAGACTTACCACTGCGTATAACAGCCTCACTCCAGAACTTACTCTTCTCTTTGAGATTAAACAAAGAAAACACTGATGACCTCCCACTTTTTCGGTTTCCAATCGGAGATCCATGTGACAAGGCTGCTACGAACTAATAAAAAAATTTCAAACAATTAGTAAATCACTTTCCCCTCTATGATCTATCTACAGAACAAAAGCTCTAAAAATTTATAATTGATTAGAATCCTTTAGAAGACTTGACAGGATAACTGGACTTGTCGTGGACACGCCAAGCTACTTATTGACCAGTGGCGGAACGACATGGTGGGGGGATGGGGTAGGTGCTACCCCCACCCCAGTTTCAAGCCTTTTATCACATTAATTTACTTGTATTGAGCACCTATTGGTATTCGGATAACATATTATATTTCATACAAATTATGTAAAAATCACGCGTAACCTTCCTCTTAGCCATTTTATGGACAATGCAACAGCACAAGTGGACTCCTATCGAATAGCACCACTTCCTAATCCAAATCCGCGTACCCTTCCTCCTCACCTTTTTACGGACAACAGGTTACAACACAAGTGGACTCCTCTCGAACAGTGCCACTCCCTAATCCAAATCCGCGTAGGCTTCCTCTTCATCTTTTTACGGACAACATGCAACAACACAAGTGGACTCCTATCGAATAGCGCTACCCCTAATCCAAATCCGTGTAACCTTCCTCTTCACCTTTTTACGTGCAACATGTAACAAGACAAATGAACTCCCATCAAATAGCGCCACTCCCTAATCCAAATCAGCATACCATTCCTTTCCGTTTGACCCAAAAAAATATCCGCGTACTCTTCCTCCTCTTCACCTTTTTACGGACAACATGTAACAACACAAGTGGACCCCTATCGAATAGCGCCACTCCCTAATCCAAATCCTGGCTCCACAGTTCCACCGCTGTTATTGACCCAATGGACCTCTCAATGTTCAGGAAGTCATTATACCTCTACCTCTCTTGTGTTTTTAAACAAAAGAAAAAGGGACTCAGAAAAACGGGGAAAAAAATCCAAGGGGTGGCCTAGTGGTCAAGGCTTGGGACTTAGAGGTTTGCTCCCTCCTAAGGTCTCAGGTTTGAAACCTCCCAGGTGC
>JAOTQK010000001.1:7061463-7073092 GCA_025642025.1 Rhododendron ferrugineum
TGTGGTGATATTCAAAGGAGGAGGGGTGTGTCCGCACCCGACCCAAACCATAAGGGGACAAACTGAAATTTGCCCTAAACATAAACTAGTACCAACAAAAATACAGATATGCAAAGAAACGTGAAATTCACTACCCATTGTTCTAACCTTCCCTTTCGAAACTATTTTTTAATACTCCAAAGTGGCGTATTTATTACGTGTAAATTATACTACTACTAGAAATTTGTATACAAACAGACCATGTTCTCTCTCCTTTTTGAGCTTTACACATCACTCTCTCTCTCTCTCTCTCTCCTGCCTGTCTGACACAAGCTGAGTTGGGCTTTTGGATTCTTCGGCTCATCGCTTTACTCATAAAACAGAATCCTTTCCGCTTTCGAGTAATTAATTTCAGATAGCTGTCTCTGAATTCCTAACTTCATGCCGGTGTCGATTGGTATGTCCTCACCTCTCATGGCTACTCACAGATAGTACTACTCCAGTAGGAGTATAGATTAGCTCTCTCTTTACTTCTTTTTCCCCCAAACCCAGCTCAAATTTCTGTACTAAACCCTCCTAGATAAACTTCATACTCATTCCTTCTTGGGTTTTATCCAACTCTCTTTAGTTCCTTTTCTTGTTTATTTCATTGGGTTTTTTTTTTTCCAGTTTTTTGTTTTGTTTTCTATGAAAGCTCTTTCCTTTTCACCTAGATAAACTTCGTGTCTGTGCCTTCTTGGGTTTTGTTCAACTTTCTTTTGTTGCTTTTCTTGTTTATTTCATTGGGTTTTTTTTTTTTTCCAGTTTGATCCAGATTTCTTTCAATAAAAGCTCTTTCCTTTTCACCTTCTCCTTGATAAGTTGTCAGTCTTTCGAGGTAAGCTTTTCTGGGTTTCCTTTCTTTCTTTGCATAAACTAGGTTTAAGCTCTTCTTAATCTGTTTCTAGATCCATCTTGGTCTAATAGATTGCGGTCCATCACCAAATCTGCCTGTTGTTCTTATTTGGGTAAGTGAGAAAAAAAAAAAATGATGGGATGGTTTTCGTTGGCTCTTGGGGTGTTCTTAATGGTTTCACTTGGGATGCAATCAGTGGGTGGGATTGGTGCTAACTGGGGCACACAGGCCAGCCACCCGCTGCCGCCGGACACGGTGGTGGCGCTGCTGAAGGATAATGGGTTTCAAAAGATTAAGCTTTTTGATGCTGATTATGATTCACTGAAGGCTTTGGGAAAGTCAGGGGTTGAGGTTATGGTTGGTATCCCAAATGACTTGCTTGCAACTTTTGCTACAAGCGTGAAAGCAGCTGAAAAATGGGTTTCCAAGAATGTCTCTACTCATATCTCCACCAACAACGTCAACATCAGGTAAACCCTTTGATTTCCCCCAACCTGCTCATATTTTAAAATTTCCATTCTTTATTGGGTCTTGGTTTGTAACTTGGGTTGTTATTATTTTTAACATACTTAGGCCATGTTTGGTAGCTAGATTATATCGGATGGACAGGACTTTTTCCAACGTTTTTTTGGTAGGATTGGAGTGTGAGATTTAGTCCAGACCAAGTTGACCAACTACCATAATACCTCGTAGGGGGAAAATAAAATTGCGATTGAAGAGAATCAAATGAAAGGGGTTCATAAAAATTCTCGTAGAATCGAGAACGAGCTTTTCAATTTGTACATGGACATCCTAAAAAAAATCGTAGTTGTTTCAAACTTACTATTTGTGTAATGCAATAGATACAGAGTCTCCATGAATAGGAGCAGACCTTGTTTCGTGTAATATGCCAATCCTATTGAACAGGCGCGGAACCATGATGGAAAACTGTCTTAACTTATTTAAGTGGGTCATGAAAGAAAACTTTAGAAATTTGAAGGAAAAAAGGGCTTTATGTGTAGCAATGAGGGATTTGTGAATCAGTTAGGTCAGGCCGTCAGGTGACGTGCCAGGTCTCTGCCCATCTCATCGCGTTTACATTGAAGTTGGGGGGACAAACAAACAAAGGTAGTACCTTACTCCAATCTAATCCAAACATCTTACTACCAAACATTGCCTTAACATTTGATTATGGTCAACTTATGAGTGGAATCCCAGATGGGTTGTTGGAGCAATGTTCCTAAACTGGATGTTATTGCTATACTATGGTGTGGACCGACTGGTTTAAGTATTTAGTTTGACTGCTGAATGGGATTGATGATGGCACTTCCTTTTTTTTGAGCTCTGCTGGCCGGGTTCTTCTTTTTTTGTTTCTTAGACACAAATACATGAGCACTTGAAGCTTTATGTTCGTGAGGTAGTATGCTTGTAACGTGGTTTGCAAATTGCAATTAGCCTTTAGAAGGTCTTCATGGGTTTCCGCCCAAGCACTGGTTCGGTATTATTAACTCGTGTTTCTATATGCATATTTATTACTGGGTTTATCTCCGGGGAAAAGCTTTTTTGTGGCTTTTCCACTCTCATCTTTCTTATTGGTTCTGTTATGTGGTTGTTGATGTTACTCTGATGGGTATTACTCCTGTCGTGTTTCAGCCTGCAGTTCAATTTGATCCATTCATAATTGAAAAACTTGCGAATCCTAACAACATCCTATGAGGGAGATACAAGTAGTGGTTAATTCAGTGTCTATGTATCTAGATGTATACATTGAAACTTGAAATAAATTTAGGAAGTTGGACTATTTTGTGCATCAGCAGACAGTGGGAGAAAAATCTTTGTATCTCATTGCTTTAAGTTCTCTGTTATAGTCATTTCATGGAAACGGGCAACTTATGATATAGGCACGGAAGGAAATTCCATTATAGCGGTTCAAATAGGCAATTTACGGATTGGTTGTTGAATGCTAATCTGGAAAGAGTTTAAGATGTTACTTGATTAGATTTGGTGGTTAAAGTGCACGAGTTTACTCTTCTAGGATGGGATTCAAACCTTTTCCTGATTTCTCAGATAGGATTGTATGGTCACATATAGGATACAACAGAGACAAAAAAGGACTGCCAACGAGGGCATGGGCGAAGCCCCACTTATCTGCGTGGGTTCAAATGAATCCTCTGGGATCCTGTGATGTTCTTTTTACGGATATGAAGGTACTATATTAAGAAACTTGGGGAGCTTCTAAAATGACCTCGGAGAAATTGTAGAAGAAACCTGAATAGTCGGGTCAATTTAACGAGTGGGCAAGGATTCCAAAATTGCTAATGCAACCTAAGCCGACAATAACTACATTTGATGTGCTGTGGATCGGGATTCTGTTTGAGCATGAGTTAGAAATGTAAGTTTCTTGAGCCACTTCCCCTGGAAAAGTAATTTCCTTTCATCTGGGTTCTTATCTGGTTCAGCAGATTGAAGCTGCAAAATGATAAATTGCAAAAGAAGGGGAACCAGATAAGAACCCAGCTTTTCCATCCCCCTGGGTTCTCGTGTCAACCTTTTCTGCTGCTGATATGAGGTTTTGAGAATAGACAGAAGACCTGCAATTCGCGAGGTTGGCGTAATAGACAAGAACCAGAATTTTGTTAATCTTAGTCGTAGATTAAAAGTGTTTCAATAAATGTGATGAGCTCAATTAGGAAAAGTATGAGAAGTAGAAAAGGGCCTGTCTCATTGAAGAAATGTAGCTTTAATATCTCATACTACGTGCGACAAGAATGGCTCTCTGGAGAGGTAATCTATTCATCAGCAAAAAAGATGTGATACCTTACTCAAGAGCTTGATATGTTTCTTGATTCGAGTGGCAGAACTTTATCTATTTTAATAGGATTCCCGACTAGTTGACGGTGGGATTGGTCCCCGGATCAGTCGGTCCTTTGAGCTGGACACTAAGTTACCACAAAAGAATATGATTTTCTTTTTTGTAGTAAAATGTGAGAAAGAAGGTAAAAATGGAGTATCTTTCAATACTCATTGTTGGGCCCGCTGATCCTTAATTCGAGTTCCTCCGTTGGTTCAAGGGTTGCCTAGCCTTCTTGCCCTACCCTGCATAGGGAACGCACGACTAAGACCTGGCCGGGGTTGCCTGGCAAGGCCCTCCAGCGAGAGGATGAGAATGTGCAGAGAGCAAAGCAAGAGACTAGGGTTTAAGTGTGTAGAAGTATGTACCTCTTAGGGTTGTTATCCTTTGATATTTATAGAGTCTGCTTGACTTGCTCTCCAAGAACGGGCATGTGCCCTGCACGGGTCGGCTGACGCCATTGTGACGTCACCGATAAGATCTGGTAACCGTTTTGGTGCGAGCTGGCACCCCATGTGTGCTCATCATTATCTTTTGGCATAACCGCTTAAGCGCGTGAGGAGACACGTGGCATCACGGTTGGCTGAGCCTCACCCTTGGCCGAGCCCAGGCCCGGCCCTGAATGTTTCGAGGCCCTGGGCGGTATTTTAAAAGGGGGCCTCTAATATGTTAGTATATTAATTTGTTGGTTGATTAAAAAAGTAGTAATAGTGTTGTGGTCCAATGGCATGTAATTGTGCGTCGCCACTTTTGTACCTGTAGGTGCTGAGTTCGAGACTCTAAACTGTAATTTTGAAACAATTTTTTCGTAGACTTCACTAGCAAAGCTACTGGTGTTAAAAAAAAAGGGAAGACGCCGAGAATCGAACTGGCAACCTTGCGCTTGCTGCTCGCGCGCCTAACCAATGTGCCACAATAGCCTACTTGAAATTCTTTTCACATACATTATATTTAATACATTCTATGATTTCGGGGCCCAATTTTTTGGCCCAAAACGGGAGGCCCTAGGCGGTCGCCTGGTGGGCCTATGCCTAGGGCCGGCCCTGGCCGAGCCTAAGGGTAGGTGACTCATAGTGAGGGGACTGACTGAGCTGCCTGTCTTGAAGGTCGCCGAGCCTGAAGGCTCCCTCCTAGAGCTGGCCGTCAGGTGAGCTCACCATCGTTCACTGCTAAACCTTGGTTAGAGCCGAACCTAGGCTTAAGTGCGGCTACCTCTTTTGACCCCAACCTCGGTCGTCTTCTTAAACGTGGGTTCGGACCGTCAGGTTCGGCGTACTACACTCATTATAAAATTTCCCCATTGAGAACATACTAAAATGAGATGGAGCAATACGTACTGAATAGTATTCTTCACACAAGACCTATAAGAGAAGTAATATGTAATCATTCTTAAGCATATAACTACTTTTATCATTTCGGGAAAATGCAGTTATGCAGGAAAATGATGCCTTGCTTTGTTGGCTAAATAAAACCATCAATTATGAACTCGGCCATATTGCATGTCTGTCTAGTCGTATCATTGACTCTGTAGTTTATAAGCTCTTAGAGTCATGCTCTTCGTATTGTCAAGAAAATGTTGGTATCATTCTAATCTCGTATTAGAATTTGTTCTACAAAATGCTTAGAAACTTCCCTTTTCTGCGTAAACCTGTGGCACATGACGGTTGGTTTTTACTCATGTTTCAGAAGGAAAAATCATCCGCATTGCAATTACTTTTTGGTGGAAGTGTCACCTGTTAAGTGTGTTTCATTGTACTTTTTTTTCATTTCCATAGCACTATCCCAGGCTGTCGTAGCCTCCTCTGGTCTTCCCCATACATTCAATGGCTATTGTTTTCGCTGCAACGTTTTTTCAAAGTATCTCTAATATTTTCAAATGAACTTGAAGCCTGATTTTGATTTGCATAAAATGCTTCCGGGGAACACAGAAGTCGCAAGCGAAGGTTTGAATTACGTGCATACGCATAGCTTATGTCCTAAGTGCAGAATTATTCCGGTAAAACAGCCTTTTCAGCATTATTGAGCTTCGATATGATGCAAAGCTTTTAAAGCACAAATAGTCGATGGATGTTTTATTTATAGGTTCACATTAGAAACTCTAGTAATGAAAAGTGCACTAGTTTTTCTCTGATTTGTAGTTCAAAAAGATGAACAAGCTTATCATTGATAGTGACACAAACTTTTCCATCATTTTGCAGGTATGTTGCGGTTGGGAATGAACCCTTCTTGACAACATACAACGGGAGCTTTCTCACAACAACATTTCCCGCTCTCCAAAACATCCAATCTGCCCTAATAAAGGCCGGTCTTAGCAGTCAGGTCAAGGTGACATGCCCACTTAATGCTGATGTCTATTTGAGCTCAACCGACGTTCCTTCCGGTGGCGACTTCCGAGCTGACATTCACGATCTCATGATTGCCATTGTCAAGTTCTTGAGCGATAATGGCGCTCCTTTCACCGTCAACATCTATCCATTCATAAGCCTCTACACGGATGCGAACTTCCCAGTGGAGTATGCCTTCTTCGACGGTAATGCGTCACCTATACCTGATGGCGGGATGAACTACTACAACATGTTTGATGCGAATCATGATACCCTTGTGTGGGCCCTGAAGAAGAACGGGTTTGGAAACTTGCCCATAATTGTCGGAGAAATCGGGTGGCCTACCGATGGTGATGTAAATGCCAACCCTACCTACGCCCAAAGGTTCAACCAAGGATTCATGTCCCATTTATCAGGCGGGAAAGGAACACCAATGAGACCTGGACCCATCGATGCGTACATGTTTAGCTTAATCGACGAGGACGCGAAGAGCATCCAACCGGGAAATTTCGAACGTCACTGGGGGATATTTGCGTACGACGGATCACCAAAATATCCGCTAAACCTAGGTACAACAAATTCAAACGCTTTGGTAGCCGCAAAAAATGTGCAGTATCTAGAGAAGAAGTGGTGTGTCATGAAGCCGTCGGCAAAACTTGACGATCCACAAGTGGCCCTCAGCGTAAGCTACGCCTGTTCGCTTGCCGATTGTACGGAGCTAGGCTACGGGACCACGTGCGGAAATCTTGACGCTCGCGGGAACATTTCGTACGCGTTCAACAGTTACTACCAGAGGAATAATCAGCAAGACGAGGCGTGCAAGTTCCCCAACCTCTCCATGGTTACGAAAACAGACCCAAGTCCACAGAATGGGAATTGCAAATTCGGGATTATGATCCAGCCGTACTACGGCGGCGCTGAGAGGAGATTCGGGCGTATCGGAAGAACATGGGGATTGGCAGCAGCAAGCTCCATTTTCATGTTGTGGACAATGTTGTAATCTCATTTTGTATTTTCTCAAACTGTCTCATTTGCTTCTCTTTAGGAGTAGCTTTTCAGAAACTGGTGTGGAATTGGTGAAAGATTGATGATTACCAGAAGCATGCATGATTTGGTGATCAGTTTTGCAGTCTAGGCAAACAATTCATACCATGGGTAGTTTGCAGGATGTAATGCTATGTTGTAATGAAATGGTGTATTATGCTGTGCATGATTGATGGAGTTATTGGGTGGTAAGGGCATTTTTGGTGTTTTTTTTTTCCAAAATGGTAGAATTTTGTTAGAAATCAACTGCGGAACAATACATTAAGGAAGATCATTATCATTATCTTTCCAATGGAGAGAAAATAACCAAATAGGAGGTTAGGATTTCCAAGTCCAAACACCAGAACCTCGGAATTGCGAATGTATGAGCCTTTTTGGTTCACATAGTTTAATTTCTTTTCATTCTTTTTTTTTGAAAATAAGCAGTCGGTACAAATCAAGAATATGCAAAATCGATCGTTCTGGTTTCACTTATTTGCCAATTTTGTGTGTTGGTTTGTTTTCATTATTGTTATAAAAGCGCAAAATAAATAAGATTGCAGAAACTAAATTAAAAGATGGACACAAATATATATAGAAAGATAGTTTCTCCAAGAACTATCAAGAGCAAAGTAGATCTTCGGGATCTATTATATTATACTCAGTGTTTCTCTTTTCTGTTCTCTGCCTTTTCATTCTCATTGATATTCATATTCTACATATCTCTCCGATTACATCTACATTTATAGGAAAATGGGGAGAGGATGATTAATGAGAGAGAGACCCCATAGAATTAACTCTGTTCCCTAACTAACAACTTGTACTAATATTCCACCCATCTCCTTTAATGTGATCAGCCAACTTAGCAAGACTTTTCTAACAATTATATCCTAGAAAACTTTAATAGTCATATTTTTAGGGATGTGCTGCTAAGCAGGTGAAGGAATAACGCCCAACACACATTGACCAACTCAGTCACTTTGTAACTGACTTCGGCTGCATTAAGCAAGGGAAAAAGATCCATCTTGATTGTATTAGAGAGAACAACAGGGGACGAGCAGAGCTGACCCTGAGCTAAAGCTTGAGGTGCGGTCGCTTTATGTGTACGAAAATTTACAAATTTTAGGGATTATGATCCAGCCGTACTACGGTGGCGCTGAGAGGAGATTCGGGCGTATCGGAAGAACATGGGGATTGGCAGCAGCAAGCTCCATTTTCATGTTGTGGACAATGTTGTAATCTCATTTTTTATTTTCTCAAACTGTCTCATTTGCTTCTCTCTGGGAGTAGGCTTTTCAGAAACTGGAGTGGAATTGGTGAAAGATCGATGATTACCAGAAGCATGCATGATTTGGTGATCAGTTTTGCAGTCTAGGCAAACCTTTCATACCATGGGTAGTTTGCAGGATGTTATGTTGTGTTGTAATGAATGGTGTATTATGCATGATTGATGCGGTTATGCCTGATGGAGTTATTGGGTGGTACTGGCCTTTTTGATTCGCATTTTTAAATTTCTTTTTCTTTTTTTTTCCCTTGTAAATAAGCAGTCGGTGCAAATCATGAATTCAAAATCGATGGAACGTTTTGTTTTCAATTGCTTATTTGCTGATTTTGTGTGTTGGTTTTCATTATATATCCTAGCAAACTACTCCATAACTGAGTTTGTAGGTGAATTTACCCTCTTGCCCATCAACAAGAACTGAGTGAAACTTTTCGCTTTTATCGATATGATAAACATGCGCACAAGAAGACCATAGTAGTTTGTTTTCATTGATATGATAAACTCATAAACATGCGCTCAAGAAGACCATACCGTCTTAGTAATTTTGACTGATTGTTCGCCTTTCAAAAAGATGCTATTATTGACACGGATCTATCTCAGAAATAGGTTTCTTTAGGTGTCAATGACCGAGATGACTGCTATTCTCAGGGATGTGCTGCTAATCAGGCAAGGAACTCCGTCCGACACAGATTAACCAACTCACTTGTACCGACTTGAGCTGCATTGTATCAGAGAGAACAACAGGGGAGTGAAGAAGAAGAGGAGGAGGGTGATTATAATGCCACAAGACTTCCGTTTGGTGCAAAAAACTTACTACCTCTGTCTCTCATTAGTTGTCTCTTATGAAAATACGTGTAATTTTTCAATAAATTATTATATGCTTCATTTTTTGAGTTTCATTGCACAAAATTAAAGTACTTGACGAGATTTTAATTAGGTGTAAAAAAGTTGCAAAAAAAAAAATTATGCACGAAAGTGTTTAAAAAGTCAATGCATAAAATTTTACTGCATTCCACATTGATGCCTTCGAAATTGCGAATAAATTTGAGAAATGTCAATATTTTCTTAAGTAAGCAGAAACATTAGTTCGAAGGCCAAAATGGGAATCTGGAAGTGTTGCACTTGTGCAAATGGTGCAAACTGCAAAGCCCTGTATGGATTGGTTCTAGAGGAGTTGAGAGCACATAAGAAGTTTTGACCCCGAGACCTTAGGAAAGAGCATATTCCTCAGTCTCAAGCCTTGACCACTAGGTCAACCCCTTGGAGTTTCTAAAGCATGATACTTGATGCGATTAGATTTCTCCTTGCCGTTAAAGGTCCTTATGAGAGCAGCTAGGTTATCTACCCGAGTCTTCTTCGATCTGCGACCATGCAAGCACATTGTTCCCTTATTCTCAAATACGTTCTCGAAGTCAATCACTGTCGTGCCCTACCTAGTTTTTGTCTGATCATTAACCAGGGCCCAATAGGCCACTCCCAATCCCAACACGGGTCACATTTTTCCTTGTTCCTTTATTTCCCACAACCATCTCTGCTTGTGATTTCTCGAAATCCGCATACCAACCCGTGCTTCTAAGTTTAAATAAGTTCTTGAATTTCATGTCCGCTATATTCATGAAGTAAATGAAAAAACAAGAATCTAATCATGTTCATAAGAGATAATCCCAATAATCACATTCGAGTGACAACAATAATATCTAATCGCATTTTTATTATAACTAGTTTAGGAGCACGTGAGAGGCACATGTGATATTGGAAAGCCATTGCAACTTTGCACAGTGCCACTGGCTTCATCATGTCTAGCAATTTGAACTCTCTTTCCACGTAAGAATAGCAAGACTGCTTTGTCATTGCTAAAATGACTTGCGTTAAAAAAAAAAAACCTCTAACTTAAGAAGAATACGTTTTATTCCCGAAACATAGATGTATTTCTATGCCGAATCCAAATGGTAGTTATTATTAGGGAATGATAATTAATACCCGCTAAGGACATTTTCAGCATTAATAAATGTTCTTAGCTTGTCATTGGTGGGTATTAATTATCAAAACACATCCTGGGCCGTCATTTTCCCTAGTTATTTCCCTAGTTATACAAGTACATAATTGGAAAAGGGTATTGGGGAGGCCCACTTTTTACATCCATGGACTCCATACACCTAGATTCGAAGTTAGAACTCTTCTACTTTTTCAGCCCAAGCAACAGTATGCAATGGCAATGCAATTTTGCAATCGTTACTTCCGCTTCTTGCAATTCTTCTGTTCCTTCAAAAACCAAGCACTTAAAAGAAAAAATCATATAAGATTTTTTTTTTCCAAACTAAAGATGAAAAGTCCAATGAAAAAAATGAGAATAGAGATTGTGTTTTCATCGTACGTTAAGTTATTTCGTATTGGTTTTAGATTTAGTTCATATCTCAAATAGTACATTGTTACTCCATTTCAAGTTTTAAAACTTACCTAACCACCCAAAACGTGTCTGATATATGTCGAGTACGTGTCAGAGCGCGTGTCCAAAACCTGTCCGGCTCAGAAAAATAATTAAATATTCAGACACATAATTTCACGTGTCGGGAACGTATTCGTGTCCTACACGTATACGAAAGGCTTTTAGACGTGTTCTTGCTTCTTAGATCAAAAGTAACATACTACGACAGTAAACCCATAACTCTTGGAGTCCATATTGCTCTCACTCATCTTTACTCCATTCAAATAAATAAGCATAACACACATAAATACTCAATTCAAATCTATTATCATATTCAAGTGCGAACCAATTTTGAGGACATGTATTAGGGTGAGGCATTTAATTTCGTCTGAAATCTATGTTCACAAAATAAACTAATTATGAGAAAAACACGGGAACAAGAGTTGGGTAGCATCTTCTCAAGACTAAGCTCCGTTCCAGAACACCTTCTTAAAAAATAAGTACTTATTTTACATTTTCAAACTCAAAAATAATATAAATGAAAAATAATTTTTCAATTCTTTTTTTGCACCGTATTAAATATCTCAATGAGATCTATCAAACATGATCCATATTGACAGGAAAATTATTTGCGTAAGCACATGATTTTTGAGCTTGAAATTACCTTCTTAAAAAATAAGTACTTAATTTGCTTTCTGGAACGGGGCATCGTGCTAGAAGATTTTCATTCAAATATAAGCAAAGTGTGAACTGTAAGGAATAAGACGTGTTTTGTCACTTTGTGTCTGATCATGGTTGTAACATTGTGTTGAGAGTGAATAATATTTTTGTGGAGCTATTTTTTTCCTACTCACATTAGAAGCAGATAATA
>JAOTQK010000001.1:7101876-7112433 GCA_025642025.1 Rhododendron ferrugineum
CTACACATCCCTAAACCCTAGCTCTTGGTTTGATCATCCTCTTGGCAAGTGTACTGATTCTTGCACCGGAGGGCCATCCCGGAGAACCTCCGGTGTGGTCTCTAGTCGTGCGTTCTTTTGCAGGCTAAGAGAAGATCAGGAGCAGACCTCAAACCTCAGATCCAAGGAACGAGCCATTCTAAACAGAGCCCCACACTATGATTTCAGGGTGTGTTGCTAATCAGAATTATGGCATTGCATTGGATTGTTTTCGAGCAATGCATGGTGAAGGTATAAAGCCCAACAGGGTAACTTCAGTTGCCATGTTACCACTTTGTACCGAGTTGGGTTGTCTTGGGCATGGGAAAGAGATTCATGGTTATGCTTTCCGAAATGGGTTTGATTCGGACGTTTGTATATCATCGGCTCTTATGCATATGTATTGCAACTGCGGGGGGTCGTTGCGTTCTATCAAACTAATTTTTGAAAGATCAATAACGAAAGACATGGTGATGTGGAGTTCAATCATCTCATGTTTTGCGCAAAGTGAGGATAGTGCTGAAGAAGCAATGAAGCATTTCCATGAAATGCAACTAGAGGGGTTTCAACCTAATTATGTGACTATATTGGCTGTGATTTCCGCCTGCACTAGTTTACGTTCACCAAGTCAGGGACGAGGAGTCCATGGGCGTATCGTGAAATACGGCTTGGTTTTTCACTTGTTCATCGGGAATTCCCTTCTAAATATGTATGCCAAATGTGGTTGTCTCACAGATTCATCAAATGTGTTTGAAGAGATGTCTGTGAGGGATAATTTCTCATGGAGCATAATTATTGGTGCATACGGCCTTCATGGTTATGGAGAGGAAGCTTTGCAACTCTTTCAGGAGATGCAAGAGAGAGGAGAGGAACCTGATTCGATCAAATTCCTTGCTGTTTTATCAGCTTGCAATCATTGTGGCCTCGTGGAAGTAGGAAAAAAGCTATTCGACAAAGCAGTCAGAGATCACAAGACACCGCCAAGTATAGAGCATTATGCTTGCCACATTGACCTTCTCGGAAGGGCAGGGGCGGTCAAAGATGCATGTGAGGTAGTGACCACGATGCCGATGAGACCTAGCATGAAGATTTGGAGCTCGTTGGTTTCGGCTTGTAAGCTTCATGGAAAATTAGAAATCGCGGAAATGTTGGCTCATCGGCTTGTTGAACTAGAGCCAGAGAACGCTGCCAATTATACATTGTTGAGTATGGTTTATGCCGAGTCTGGTAATTGGCTTGGTGTGGAACAACTGAAGAAATACATGACTGTAAATGGATTAAGGAAGAACTATGGGTACAGCAGAATTGAGGTAGAGAATCAAGAGTAGAAAGCAGTACACTGTACACATGCCCAAATCAGTTTACTAGGGATACATGAAATCCGTTTCAAAAATGGGATACATATAATCAAGTTAGACCCCCCAATTTCTAGCTTGCAAGACTAATGCAGACTACTAGAGATGTCAAATGAGTCGTGTAGTGTTAGTCTGACCCGTTATTTCCGTGCTTAGCGTGCTTCATGCCTTGCCGGCTCAACACATTCATTTTCATGCTTAGTGTACTTAGTACTGTGTCGTGCCCGGCCCATTAAATGACCGTGTACTAGATGTTATGCCATGTTGGACCATGCCTACCTATAAACAGAATGTGTCCGTGTCGTGTTCGTGCTTTAGCATATCCACGCCAGCCCGGCCCAGTTTACACCTCCACATTCTACCTCACCCATGAAAAAGGAAGGGACGAAAAATTATGACCGGGAAACTCACAATCTACCTAAAAAGAGATGCTGACAAAGGTAAGTTGCAGTCAAAACAAATATTGTATGCACATTTGGAAGTTAGAATTCCATGAAATCTATCTATCTATATCCTCTATATCCTATAGAAATGTGTTTGAGCCCCACAAGCTTCCAAACCCCAAACTCTAATTTTCTAGATTTTTCCTTTTCTTTTAATTTTTAAAATGAGGAGAGAGAGAGAGAGAGAGAGAGAGAGAGAGAGAGAGAGAGAGAGAGAGAGAGAGAGAGAGAACGTGGGAGGGGAGGGAGGGGGGGTTGGGAGAGAGTTGTTTTGTTGTGTATAGTTTTTTTTTTCCTTTTATCTATTATTTGCATTACAACGGCAAATTACTGCAAGTAAAAGTAAAATCTGTTTTTGTCTCAACGGGTACAACACTAATGTGTTCTTCTGCTCTTGCTCAGTACTATTTTTTTTCTCTTTTACTATTACTACAAACTAGCGTAATGCACCAAATTTAGTGAATAGGACAAAAAAATTACAATGATATTTTTTCTTAAACTATTTTTTTATCAACTACTGCATTTTGCCCGTTCGATACACAAGAACAGAAAAAACTCTCATACAATTTTTTTTTAGCCTCGTGCATCTAACGGGTACAACGCTAGTGCACATGTAACTGCCTGGTCAATCTTAACAGTTTTTTCACTCTTAAACTCTTAAGAAGAGATACAATATCTGCTATAACATTTGGTTGTGTTCCGCCAGATGATGTTGAATGTTGAATTTTCAATTTCCTAAAAAAATCCGTAGGACAAATGTCAAGGGTGCACCAACTTTTAACCACCGAAGACTATTTAGAGAAACATTAACAACAATATAGCAGGATCGTCGACTTAAATCTACAGGGTCTTCCTTTTGACATGAGATGATCTCGTTCAAGCAATGAATGGCAAGTTTTCAAATGCATTGGTAGCATTTCAGCATTTCTGGAGAAGCCATGGAAGGAGTACTTGGCTTATCTTTCACCTAACGTAAAAACAAAGTTTATCTTTTACCTCCTTTTGTTAGTCTTCTGATGTTTGGGTACTGCCACATCTTTGGTCTTCTATCCTGATGCTTCAGGCCTTGTACTTGTTTTCAGATCTTTCCCGTTGTCATATGTACAAACTATTTACTACTCTCGTGAAGTGCACATCCAAAAGAATAGCACCGACACCGTATTTTCTAAAACCAACACAGACCATCCTCACTAGGGTAAGAAATTCCACTCTATGATGCAACTAGTATACTTACTAGTTTTGATCCATATGATTACTTATCGTGAATTCTATTCCACAGAAAATGCACCTCTCTTTCTCGGAAAACCCAGAAAATACACAAGTTCGGAAAGAAAACAATGTTGGTTCAATACAAGCATACGCAAAAGCGATGACAACCTCAGACTGTCCGTATCAGATCCAAAAATGACATGAGCACTAGAAGAAATCAATCACAACCTTATGATCAAAACTAAGTGCAGAACTGGATAGATAGCTTCCTCGTTTTTAGCAATAAGTGAAACATTTGCCTCTAGAGACTAACAGCTAAAGTCTATGGAAAAGGAAACCAATATTTCCAACCATCCTTTCTTGGCACAGTTAAGCCACTCTCTGAGTAAACTACCCGGACCCATGCAACTTGATTATAACTTTACCTGGTGAAAAGAAGACACAACTCAATAAATCGCTAACAAGTTCAGAATTCAACCTCAGGCAACAAAAAAATGCAAATCCTGCATAGCATTAACTCCTTGCAATTCTAGCAATTCAATCAACTAAACTCTCACATAGCATTTTCTAGTCCCAAAACAAGTAACAAGTACATGGGATATACATACAAGCAAGTTAAGTAGATAAATTAATTCAATGATAGGAGTCTACGGTATTTGGCGAAGGATAATATTTGCTGGTTTTTGCAAAACCTGTTAAAATGCTAGCTTATTTGGTTGGCTACAGATAGCAATTCAGAAGCAGATGACAAAGCAATGACCAGGGTGACGCTCTCACGTTGATGCAATTCTCTTTATTTCTTTTTGATCTCCTACAGTCCTACTCGTGCTTTTGAAGGATTCCTCCTATTAAATTTGTACCTCTCATTTTCAACCTTAGTAATTGTGTTTCTCACGAAAGCCTATGTGAAGCAATCCAAACTTTGCATTCATATTTGTATGAACAAAATCAATCTTCTATATAGGTTGTCGTGTACTCGTGTGCCACTATTTGATTCTTCATGTTTGTAGAAGTACTTATTTGATTATCTCTCGGCACGGGTTAAAGACAATCTAGTATTTTCCCACTTCTCCTGCAATAGAACTGTAGGTGCATTATTTCTCTTTCTCTTCCATTTTGGTTTTGTCTGGCCAAAACTCCACGCTTCCTACATTTTACTTGTATATCTCATATTACAAAGTCTTAAAGTCAATATAAGAAGAGTTTTGAAGTGGGTCACTACTATTATCATATGGAACAGAAGTATACATCTCCATAAAGATGAACTCTTTGTGCCCCAAATGCCGGCAATTCTACCATATTAGGGACCAACACCTCCAGAAAGCAACGAAGCACATTCATGTTAGTCTTCATCTTGGCCTCTGGTACGTCCACAACAATACTTGCAGTCACAGACATGTCAGAACGTGTCGCAGGTGCCACTTGGCATGGCTTGATTTCTTAATTTTTCTCAACGTCACACTGAAAGCAGGACAGGAGTTCCATGGTCGAGACATGCCCCACACTTTTGTAGATGTTAGAACAAAAACTAGTGGTGGGTCAAAAGACAATCTCAAGAAAGCATGATATCAAACTTTGAAACAACCAGCAATGCGTCCATTTTTCCAAAAAGGATACAATACGTTGGGGGATACATTGAATATAAAAGTAAATAAAAAATATGTTATATATATGATTTTTAATTCTAAAATTCCATTAATGATTAAAAGTTTCCATTACACAAGTTCACTATTTCCCATGCCGAGAGAGATATATTTACATATAGTTATATATAACTGTATCTATATAGTTATACATATACACACATACATACACACAGCGAGAGAGAGATGAGAGACGAGAGAGGAGAGAGGGAGAGAGAGAGAGAGACGAGAGACTTACAAGGTCGTCGAGAGAGATGAGAGAGTCAATTGGTGGAGAAAAAAGAAAAATAGTCCTAATTCCAATTTTAACCCATACATTTTATGTAATAACATATTTACCCTCGCGCGTATCCAAAACGTATCCAACACGTATCCGCGCATATCCGAAATGTATCGGGATACCAAAAAATAATTCTAAAAGCAGGATACTTTAAAAAAACAGATTGGATACGTATCTGGAGAGCATCGGTATCCGATACGGATACGATACGTGATATAGAGGCAAATATAGAGTATCCATGCTTCATGGATAATAACCAAGCTCAGTAATCTTATATACATGCATAAATCTCATGGTCTAAAGTGGTCCCTGAATCCAACGGCTGAGATCCTAGGGCTGGCCACTTTTGGGAAGATCTCTCTCTCTAAAATAAATACCAAACCAGGAATTGCATGGATAATATGAGATTCTCATACTACCCCTATAGGTAATTGTTGAATGTGAGTTTGAGATCATCATATTAAGTTATTAACTAGATTTAGTTGCGATCATTGGTTTGTTTGGTAGGGAGAAATATTAAGAATACGGCAGCCTTTGGCTGGTATGATGTCATGTAATTCCTCCAATATAGACTTCTATTATTGCTTACATGTCATAAGGGTGACGCTTATTGAAAAAAATAGCTTTTGGGATGATTCAGGTGAGGCTGTTCAATAGTAGGGAGGGCAATTCATTTAGGTACGAAGGGCAACGGAAAATCCTACGCGCGAACATGGTGTTTAATTGCTGAAAATTGTGTTTATTGTGGACAATTGATGGTTAGGATTCACAATTGCCTTCTAATTGGTGCGTAATTAAGTTGAAGGATACAGTTGTTGCAAACTCAATATCAAGTTGCGTCAGGCTTTTTAGGTAAGGGCTATTTACTCTAACTTTACTTAGGACACTTGAAATCATATCGAATACCGAATTCTTCAAGCCGTGTCTTTAGACACAGGCATGCGCTAGTATATGTAGAAAGAGAGAGAGGGGGGGAGGGGGGGGGGGGCTTCGATTTGTGCACAATCAAGTCACGTTATGCTTTTTTGATCTCATTACGTCTTAATTTTACAACGGAATGATAGCAGAACGGCTAGGGTTTACTATTTCGGTATTCTGTTGTTGTTGTTTGTGCTTCTCTAACAAGTGCTAATACTCTAACAAGTGCTAAATTGCCCCATTAGGAAAAAAAACTCGCTTTGCCTCTGTAAGATTAAATTCAGCGTTGAGAATTGCTATGGAATTTGCTTCTCTTACTGTAGTTGGGACTTTGACGCATCTGTGGCCTAGAGCACGAATTTAAGATGAATCTAACACTTAGACAGAAGCTCGCGTACCGTACCCAGGTTCACATATTACAGTTGTCCGTCACATGTGCTCAAGCTCATTGCCCATCGCCTATCGGCTTACACCTCAAAATGAAAACCCAACGGAGGAATGTTGTGGCGCCATTTTTTGACAAAAGAGGCACCAATAGGTGTGTATTTCGGGTTTTAATTTCCAAAGAGGGATCAAGTCACTACTCAATCAAGCTGGACAATGTTGGCGCCAGGAAGGGATGGTTGATCAAGTCGAACACAAAAAAAGGACACATGAAAACAAATACTGCATCTTTCCAGGTAAGTAACACAGGACACGTTGCATGATCAGAACGACTGAGTAGTGTATGTTCCTAAATAGACGCTGTCCAGGCATTGGAGCGTGGAAAGATTGCAATTAGAGCTGCAGAATTTTTCTCACGGTTCAAAATTTCAAATGAAGAAACTAGAAAGGCCATTAACCAAAGTAATGGACTACAGATAAGGTGAACATGGCTGTTAGCTTCCCTGATCGTGTTCTATAAATAGAAGAAAGCAAGGAGACGAAACTCCTCACCTCAGCAATAAAATCTATCTTTTTAAACGTATTCATTATTTCCAACTGCACGTTCAACCCCCATATCTTCCTAAGTGCAGTACTTGTTTGAAATTTGGGTCCACCTCCAACTCCGAGTACATTTCATTTGTACTTGCCAGTTCCAAGCATCACTGATCTTTTTGTTAACATACCCTTAATTTCCTTTACCTTTAAGCTCTACAGTCTACACTTCTCTTTTCGAGGTTAGATTCAACACACACAGCACTTGGCTTAAGTGCTCACCATGTGTTGAAACACTAGAAATTCACAATCTGGCTCTTTGATACACTGCTTATCACAGCCCCATATTGCAACATTCATTTGAGAGATCTCTCCAGTTCTCTCTCCAGACGAGGCCAACATCTTTCCAGGCTGCACTGATTTCCTTACGACCAGGTAAGGAAGTTCCTCACGGATTTTTATGCGCAGAACAAAGACTCATCAGCCTCAATCCATATGGGATGGGAGTCTCAATACGGTGGGGAATTTCTTGACTTGTCATTTCACTTGTGTTAAACCCTACCATCACTTGCGCTTATGTGCATAACCACATCTAGATCAGCACTTGCATTTATGCCCATAGGCCATAATTACATCTAGACATACTAAGTGAGTACATACAAAGTTCTTTCACAGTGCTTCACAAAATGCAGTATTGTGCTATCTCTTCCACTCTGTTGAGACATCAAAATATACTTCTAGGAACCACATCGTAACACCAGCCAACAAAAAAAAATTATCAACTTGTTAACATAGCAGATTGATAACATCATAATACACTGATAACTCTAGAGAATTTTTCCACTCCAAAGACAAAAGAAACTAACAAAAGTATCACTACCGAAGTATTTTCAAATAGAAAGACTGGACTAGCAATCCAGATGAGCCAGAATTACACATACGGCTTGAAAATCCATTTATTGATGCAGAACACAGACAAACAAAATTATGAATTTATGACCCCCAAGAGGGTTCTAAGCCAAACCTCAAGAGGAAGAGGCAGATACTTCAATCTTGGTCTCTGAATCGGTATTGGTCTTCTCTGATGGTGGTACATAGATTCGCGCCTTTTTAAGAATCTCAGCAACAATCCAATTCTTATGTTTGCTCAATGGCCTAGAAGGATCCAATCTAACCTGCATGTAGCACTTCGTACAATAAGGCTCATTGTACAGGGATAGTAATTGGAACTCATGATCAGGAATGATAGACTAGGAAAGAGATCATCAAATAAGCAGCAAACACACAGTAATAACAATACATGAATATAGCTCATTAGACGATTTCAAGTAACAATTGCAAACAACCAAAATGATCACCGCAATGCTAATTGCGTCCATGAGGCCCGTGATTCAAAATAACAAAACTTCCTATCATCCAGTATTGAAAATAAGACATGAGTGTTCCGAGGTGTGAAGCGGCAAAGAAGCGTGAAAGAGGAGACAATTAAGAAACCAATCAAGAAATAAGCAGTGAAACTTCCACCATTAATTTTCGATGGTTAAAGGAAATTCAATCCTCCAAGAATTAGTATATTCAAAACCCGAAAATTTTAATTCAAAAAGCCGAAATATGAGAAAGGTGGACAAGGGAGCATTGTACTGACGCGGTCGCCGATGTTGCACTGGTTGAGCTCGTCGTGGGCCATGAACCTGGAGGTTCGCTTGATGTATCGGTTGTAGAGCTTGTGGTGGAACAGCCTGTCCACTGCCACCACTACCGACTTCTGCATCTTGTTCTTCACCACCATTCCCACCACAGGCTTCATCTCTCTCTCTCTCTCTCTCTCTCTCTCTCTCTCTCTCTCTCTCTCCTTCAATGGCGAAAAACACCCTAGTACACTCGGCGTTTTCTCGTCTCGGAGTCGGAGTTGTAGCACAGGAACAGGTTTATCAAATTTGAAGCCAATAAGCCGAGGCTCCTGATAAGATTTTGGGCCTATCCATGTTTCAAGTCGCTGGGCTTGGGCTAGAGTTTTTTATTTTTATTTTTTCCCGTTAATGAACAACAAATGCAGAACAATGTTACTCCTCCCGTCCTATTTTCATTGTCCATTTTCGTTTTTCGTATCGTTCTTTTAACACTTATATCTTCCAATATGAATCTCCAAAAATATGCAATAAGGATCTTGTTTGACAGTTCTCGATTAGATCTATAATACAAATGAAAATGGAAGATGAAAATGGGACAGAGGGAGTATTTTTTTAGTATTCTACCGATGCCCGATCGACTTTAATATTTTCAATGTTTCTGTTCCCGTCTATCTCTAAACAAAGAATAGTTCAAATTATGCTTTCTCGGACGAGGCCCGAATTTAAGGCACAGAAGACTGTTTTGTCCTAAAAAAGATTTGAATTATGATAAATTCAAAAAAAAAGTCCTCCCATGAAGAAAAAATAAAATAAAATAATAATTTGAACATGATTAAAGCTAGGTTAGCAAAAAACTAGGATACCATATAAGAAAAACTTTCACAAATTGGTATCCAAATTTACCATGACATAAGGTTTCATAGACCTTACATCTCTCTCCTTTGATTCCAAGTCTATGTCTAGAGACAATCATCAACAAAAAGGTGCTCCAAGCATAGTCAAAACAAAGAGACGGCCGCAGGCGCCCCGTTTCCGCTAAACTACGGCTCTATTCTTGTGACATTTTTGTCTAAAAATTTTTGGGATTTTTTTATTTTTTGGAATATTTGTTAAGTTTTTTGTCGTAATTTTTGGGATCAATCATTTGTTTCAACGAGATTAGAAAAGTATAAAAATATGAGTCGATGATGAAAATTTTCATATAAGACTGCATTTTAGACACAAAAAAAAATTATTTGGTATATTTTTTGTCTTTAGTGAACTTGTTTTTGTTTATAGTCACAATTTTGTACTTTTTAAGCTCAGTTTGGATGGCAGAAATCTTGAGGAGGAATGAGAATGTGACACCATACTTCCATGATTCCGACGTTTGGAAGGAACGGAAAAAGGAATGTGATGTCATAGTCTCAGCATTCCCATGTTTGGGAGAGATAGGAATAGAATTGTGATTCATGATGATATACCCGATCAGGAATCACATTACTAGCTAGATTGAGTGAGTGAGTGTGTAGACACCCCAATCCGGACCTCAGAGGTTCTTTGAACGCTCCGATGATGAAACAAAGGAAACGATACATTTGCGAGCTTGAATAAAAGATTCACTTAAGCCCAAGTAAACCAAATAGCCCACATAGCCCAAGAAGGCCCAAAAGCCCTGGACTGAATCTGAAATACCGTGCGTAGTATACCTGCAATGCGCGGCATATCAAAACTTGGTAAACCGTGCGACACTCCGAGGTTAGCCACACGGCATTTCAGGTAAAGTTCTGACTGACTCAGAAAAGTTGTCGGCCACGCCTATTTGAGCCATAGCTGCAAGATGGCTCACCTAAAAATGAATTTCCAGTCCGCCCAGAAAATACCTCCACCATTTGAATTCAAAATCTTTGGCTTTTTGCCTATAAATACACCCATCCACTCAAGGGAAAGAGGCCCTAACTTTCTTTCTCTCTCATCATGCTTTCACACCCATTCCATATTCCCAAGTCTTGAGAAGGTACTCCAAAAAACATTGTAGAGACCCAAATAATTTTAATTCTTGAAATACTATTAAATGACTAATTGGAAGAATATGGCATAATTGGTAATTAATTCGATTGGGGCTTGAAGTGAAAGAATAGAGAGTTGAGGGAGTGTAGGTGT
>JAOTQK010000001.1:7114027-7131012 GCA_025642025.1 Rhododendron ferrugineum
AGAGTGGAGCCGTACAAGTTGTAGACTACAACTTTTTTGTTTTGTCCCTATTCAATTTTTTTTGCTCCAAACTTTTTTGTATTATTGGTTCATCTCAACAAGGGATTTTTTTGAAAGTAAACATGACTCAACTTTTTGGGTTTTTTCTTAGATGGAGTATTTTCTACAAAATTGGGTAAAAGTTTTATTTATTTATTTATTTCTATCGTCAAGATGAACCAATAATTCATAAAATTTTGACGCAAAATTGACGCCGTATTATTTTTTGGAATAAAGACATAAAAAAGTGTTGTAGTTTACAACTTGTAGCTTATCAGGAACGGGGCCTAAATTATACTCCCTCCATGTCAATTTGTTTGTTTCCTTTTTGACCTAAGCATGTCTCAAACTGATTGTCCAATTTTAAAATCAATGGACCAGATTATGTGAATTTTCAAATCAATGAATTAAATTTTGTTTCCTTAATAAATTGAAAACCTGAAATAGACAAACAAATCCGGACGGAGGGAATAATATATAATGGAGTATAATTACAGGATGACATATGGATGGGATAAAAACACGTTGAGCCTTTTAGTTTGGACTGTGATTCAGTTTGAAGTCTTCTTTTTTATCCAATAAAAAACTCGATGGAAACCGTTATCCTCTCCCGCTAACGATTAAATAAACAGCAGATACACAGACAGAGACTGGCAGACGTTTCAGATAAACCAAACTGCAATCTTCCAACCCCAAGCAAGTGAGATCACTTCCCTCTCTCTCTCTCTTGTCCTGTTCCAAGGGTTTTTGATAGGGTTTAGGGTTTTGTTGCTCTTTTTGTGAACTTTTGGGGCTTTCTTATGAGGAACATCTTCAATTTTGTCGACAATAATGCTGATATTTGTTTAGAAAAGGATAAAACATTTGTGGGTTTTAAAAGGGTTCCGATTTTTTCTGGTGTTGTTGCTATGTGAAACCAATTGAGCCGATTTTGGACTGCTTTATGTGTTTACGAGGCTGAAAAATGTTGGCTTCTCTGCACCTTCTTAATGAGCAATTCAACTTTCTTGTCCAAAATCTTGATGTTTTCGAATCAAAGTACGTCTCGTGAGTACTTGAATCGGCACAAATCCTTGTATATCGTTGTTCAACTGAGCAGTGGAAGGAGGCGGATACGCGGTCTCACTTCCCATGCGAAGAAGAACAGCCATTCAGGGAACAAAAGTTGGTGGCAGAAGTTTTTTTTCCAGGATGGCGGGAATTGGCTTGGCAAGGAGGATGAGGATATGGTTGATGGGGAGGCGTTTTATAGCTCAAGCGAAGATGAGTTGTCTGAAAGAGAAAAATTCGAAGAATGGAAGAGGAGGGCTGAGGCAATTATGGAGTTGAGGGAAGCACAGGAAGATATGCGAAATGAAGAGAATCGTAGTTGGGAAGATTGGGTAGTGAACGAGACAAATGATGCTAGTAGTAGTAGTTCGTCGTGGGATGGAGGAGATTGGAACGATAGGCACGAGAAATGGAGAGAAGATGTAAGGGTGGATCCTAGTCAGATGATTCCTCGGAGGGGTTTGGTTCAGTATGTAAGAGATTTTGTGGAGGGGAGTGAAGATGAGGACATGCTATACGAGGATCGTGTGTTTCGATATGCTTCGATTAATTCGGTGAGTTCATTTGCTCTTTGTTTCAAGCTGGTAAGAGTATTGTTGTTGTTTTCAGCTTAGCTATCTAGTTCCTATCCAGTCTGATTGCATTTTGTTATCTATCTGCTTAGTTTGTATTACATAAATATGCATTTCCGACATGTCTTCTGTATTTTTCCTTCATTAACTAATATATGGAAGACCTGGAGCTGCTATACAAGGAAAGAATCAATCATATCCCAAAGCCACAGTCAAACAATCGGATCCCAAAAACATAGTCAACCAATCAGATCACAAATTTTTAGCTTCAGACTCCCAAATTATTGAAATCATATCCGTTCACTTGACTTTAATTGAACACTGAGGTCCGGTCACTTGCGTTTGAGAAAGAGACAAGGTGACATCACATTGAAGTGGATAGTTTGGACTTAAACTATGGATTCCTCGCCCTAGTGTACGCATAACATGTTGGCTCTTGTTATTTGGAACTCCTTGACAACTAGTATGTAGTTATGTTTTCAGTACCTTGCATCTTATGTTTCATATTGGTGCATTTGATTAGATGAAGGATAACTACTCTAACCGTATTCATCTGTCTTGTTGCAGGCAAAATTTTTGGCAGTATTGGTAATCATACCGTTGACATTGGATTTTTTGGTTCATGACTTCGTTCTCATGCCTTTTTTGGAAAGGTAATCATTGTGACACTATGGATTCTTGTTCCAACTGAAATGAACCAACCACCCCCAAAACCAAGAAAAAGAAAAGAAAAGAAAAACACAAACGCGCACGGATGCATGCCGCACAAAAAGAAATGACGAAGACAACCAAAACCGTATCATTGTTTTTGTCTAATTGTCACACTGGTGTGTTTGATTCTATGTAGCACGGACACAGATACGGACTCGGACATGGAAACGGATACGGACACGGGACATGGAATTTCTAAAAAAATGTAGACACGGACACAGCAAAAATAAATAAATAAATAATATTTATTGTATACCAGTGAAAATATAATTAGGTGTATAAGCTTGGAGCTTCAATATTTACAAGCAACATATATACATTGTAAAACATAATATTTATTCCAAAATGTATGAAGCAACTACACATTTACCCCCCAAAGTTGTAAAAAATTGCATATTTAACTCTTGGCGTGTCCCATACATTTTTTGCCGTGTCCCCGTGTCACGCCGGCCTCTAGGAGTGCGGTGCTCTTTGATTTTGTTAAAATGGTGCTTTCCTTGACAAAAGTTTCGTTGTTTTGGATGAACAACGTAGTTACAGTAAGCAGCTATGCACATGGATACGGACTTGTGAGTTTTTAAAAGATTGGGACACGGACACGGTAGGGGACACAACAAAATAAATAAATAAATAGTATTTGTTTTATACCAGTGGAAATATAGTTAAATGTACAAGTATGAAGCTTCAATATATACAAACAAGTATTATATATAGATCATATTAAACTTTTAACCCAAATTATTTGTACTAATCCACATTTACCCCCCATTTTTTTTTAAAAAATTGCATATTTAACTCCTGCCATGTCCCTATATGTGTCCTTCCTGTGTCCCCGCTGTATTCCTCGCGTGTCCCCCTAAAAATGAAGGAGAGCGTGTTTGGATTGACCTGAGAACCCAGTAAAGAGACGAACGGATCCCCAACCCCACAATTGGGGATCAGTTGATTTCTATGTTGATCTTCTTCTCTCTCGAATTTTCTCGATTTAGTACACATGGATCCTTCGCTAGCTCTTGCCGGCAGTAACAATGGTGGCAAGGACGCTGCCACTTCTCGTTGTAACGGTTCCAGGACGGTGTGGGCCAGAGCAGTGGCTCTCATGCCACCATCTCTTCTTCTGATATCATATCCATGTTTGTGCCCACATCAGGCAGTCGAGAACCACTTGGATGAGTAGGACGAGCTCTTGAAGACACTTCAGGAAGATGTTCTCAACCTCCAGATGGCAGTCCAGGCCCACTTGGGTGCGTCTCACTGACACCGTTATCGGACCACATCCCCCAGATGCGGCAAACACAAGTGTAGGCATAGGATTCAGGCCAAAGAACGTCTAGGCGACGGCACTTAGTTATCTTGCTGAATTAGTTTAGATAATGTATTAAGAGTGATTGTTGTCTTGTTTAATACATATTAGTAAATCGACATGCAATTCCTTTGAATTTTCACTCATTGTCTCTTTGATAAGTTGTACTCGAGGTGTATTTGTCTGCTAATAGAGTTGAGTTTGCTCGAAATAATTAATTTGCAATTATGGATCAGCTGATGTTAATGGCTTGAGCAGGTATGTAAAGACTGTACCACTTGCAGCAGAGATGCTTGACCTGACAAGACATCAAAAGCTGGAATTGGTTAAGGAAATAAAACTAGAAAAAGCAAGATACCGGCTTGAGGTAGAAATTGGCAAATCTCCTCCTCTTTCTGATGAGGAGCTTTGGTTGGAGTTACGACATAAAGCGTAAGATTAAACAATCTTTGGTACTCTTTTCTTTATATATTTTTTCCCCTCAGTATCTCCTGTTCATAAGGTTGATGTTGCTATGTGAATTGAACTACTTACGGATGTAAACAGCTTCATTTAACCACCTTTCTAAGGAATGGGCATAATTAGCTGCCTGAAGTGCGTTGTGACGAAAATATAGGAAACCTGTTATGCTTCAACTAACAAACAGACTGCATGTAAACTCAACCAAATAATTGTATAATAAGACTCATCCTAGTCTAAAAATATGTTTATACATGATTGTATTGGTCCCAAATGAGTTTGGCTTGAGATTCACAAATTTCGCGATTGGAATGCTTCCATAGATTTTGTTTTGTCTCCTCTTGTGTCTGCTGCACACTGGGAGTCCATTTGCTTAACAGTAAAAAGAAAAAAGAAAATTCTAGGCACACGTCCATCTTTGCAACTTCTCTCACAAGTGATGGCGGGAGAGCAGGTAGAATGAATGTGTCCCTGGCATTGGCCAAGAAAAAAGCTCCCTATTTGCGATGTCACACTCTTTCCATGGGTCAGACCACTACCTTAATAAATTTGTAACCTGCCATTATGTTGGTAACTCGTACCACTATTGTAATGATGCATTTTATCCAAATGTTGCCAGGGAGTAGATGTTAATCACAGTTCATAGCCTCATATCAGACCCAAGGACATGCTACACAATGCACTACCATGTCTTTTTCTCATTTTGGCCAATGCTCTACAAGAGTGAGGCTCTCAGCAACCGCTTATAAGTTGTCCCAATGTAACATGGTCTTTGGAAATGCCTCCTGACTTCTTAGTTCATTGTTGATGTGTTGCATGTCCCATCAAAATGAGTTTTGTATTCCATAACTGTGAGAGCTACTCCCGCCATCCCAATTTGTTTGTCCTGTACGGGGAACTCAACTTTTTAAGGGACATGCAATTAATGTATGTCCCCTCATAAGGTTTAATGAGATCTCCAACATTTCCCCTCCTTCTCTACCGTTAAAGCTACTTTTAGTTTTGATCATTTACGAGGGTTAGTTTGTGGAACTTAACATACTTTATCTTTGACTTTTTCAAAGAGTGCAAACAATGTGGGACATCCAAAAATAGAATACTAGGCAAACAATGGGACAGAGGGAGTACTTACCCTGTAATCTGAAGAGTTTTCGTTACTAGGCATGCTAGCACAGGTTATCTATTGTTTGACAGTCATCTTTGGTACTTGTGCCGGCTCTCACATACTGAACCTGCAACTAAATTATGAATGTTAATCTTAATTTCCTCCTTGTTGCTCTAACAGGTTAGTGTTGCTAGATGAACGAAGGTTAGCAAATCGTAGTGCATTTGCTAATATATTGTCAGACATGGTATTTGGGATCTCGTTCTTCATTCTTTTATACACCAACAAAAGTAAAGTGAGTTGTCATTCACCTTTCTGCCAAAGGTTCTTTATTATTCACAGAATGTAACTTTCTCACTACTTCAGTTCTTTCTGCTAAAGGTTCTTTATTATTCACAGAATGTAACTTTCTCACTACTTCAGTTTTCTTTTTCCTACCTATGAGGAAATACGTAACAGAGAATTGAGAATTGTTTAAACATTTTAAGCAATATGGTATAATTTTCTAATTTAGCATTCATTTGACGTGTCATGGGTGATAGGTACTTGGTGCAATGCTATCCATGAAAGAAACAGACATCATTGTGTTAGCCTTTTGCCTATTTATGTAAAAGGGATGTTTGATACGACAACAAGGCTAGCGTGCTCTATTTTATTGTATATGTTTTGGTTCATAAGAAATAATGTGTACAAAAGTGAACATAGCTTTATATGCGGACATGAAGACGTTAGGGGGACAAGTTCATGGAAAAACAGATTAAAGGAATCCACTCATTGAAAAGTTGAGTTGTGTTGAGCATAAAATGAGGAGAAGTTATCGTTGAAGCGTGCCACTAGGACCTACAACTGAGCTAGTGCATTACAATGAGTGATTCAAGTTGAAGATGCCAACATAAATTGCCGCACAAGTACACAGTATATGGCTTGAGATAAGAATTGAATGGTGGCATTGGTGCGTGTCGTTCGTTTTTTGTCTGTTTTGCGGTGGTTTCGTTTTTTTTTTTGGGTAAATTGAATCATTATATCTATGCTACTTGGAACGTAAACTCAAACTGTTCAGGTATGAGGAATTTGGAGTAGGAATGGGATCGCAATACACAACTTGTCCTAATTATGGAACGGTGGGGGTAGACATATAGATTAAGATCAGAATGCACTTATTTTATTCATATTTGCCTGTTTATTAATCTGGAACACATTTCTAGGAGCTTTCTTACCACATATACATGTATTTCGGCATTTTGCCCTTATCCTGCTAAAGCCCCACTCTTATATTTTAAGGTTCCTACATTGTGATTTGCTATGATGGGAAGTGTAAAGGAAGTACATAGACAAATCTTTGGGATCAAATTGGAAGCTAAATTCCCTGTTTTGAAAAGTAGATGCACAGCATTTCAGATCGTGCGTGCCAAATCATAATTCCCTAGGGTATTGGAAAGTGATTTCATTTCTTTCTAGCGATAAACTTTGATCAGATTCTAAAAAAAAATGCATGATGTTACTAGTTGCAATATTTTTTGAGCTCCAAGGTTGCCTAATTTATGTCAACTGCTCACTCCGTCCCGAATTGCTCGCCCTTTTTGGAGAACCGTGTATTTTACACTTAAAAAATAACGTGTTAAGAGTGAATTTTTTTTCCAAATTTTTTTACACCAATTTAAAGATCTCATTGAGAAAAAAAAAATTGGTGTAAATTTTTCTCAAAAAAATTCTCATACGTAATTTTTTGCTTGCAAAATGCACAGTTCCCCAAAAATGGCGAGCAATTTGGAACGGAGGGAGTACCATTTTTGTTGTATTTTCTAGGTGATTGAATACTTTCACCTTTTAACACATAGTGATAATCTCTGTTAACCTGTTAATCTTAGGTCTTTCTGTGAAGCCATAAACTTTAAATATGCTTCCACAATCCTATTTGACGCTTATGAAATAGAAAAGGCCAGGGAGAAATAGAAAAATCTTTATGCAACACCGATATGTGCATTTTGCCTTCATGTAAATATGCAGACACCTATTTCTTTCGTTTTTGTTGCTCTTCTATGTCAAAAAATTACTCTTAGTGAAGCGGGCCACAATCTGCATTCAAGTGGGCATGTCTTTCCTGACCATCTTTTGTTCCTCTGTTGCAGGTAGCTTTGCTAAAATTCACGGGCTATAAAATAATTAACAATACAACAGATGCTGGGAAGGCAATTATTCTCATCTGTCTTGCTGATATGTGGTTGGGGTAACATTTTGACTCTTTCCTGCATATATAGGATCAATTAGCATGTTGATATGGATTTCGCGAATGTGATGTGGTGTGAAAAACTAAACCAAGTTTCCTTGCCACTTGTATTTTTAGTTTTCAATTGAGTAGTATTTCTTCCTTAACCTCTAACCAAGTTTTGAATCAAGAACGCTTCGTTTTTTTCCTTTTCGTTTTGCAATCGTCAGAAATTTCAACCTAATTTGCGTGATTTTGAAGTTTTTTTTTTGATCAGTAACATTTTATTAGGGATAGAGGAAGGGACTCCAACCAAAAGTTAGAAAATACAGCCGGTGGGACAAAGCCAAAAAACAACACTTGAAGGCCTAAAGTGCCCAGATATAAACAATTACAGCTCAAACATCCAAAAAGCCAAAAATGCCCAAATTAAACACTGAAGCCCAACCCAAAGAAAACGCAAAACCTAACCCTAAGGAGACTGCCCTCCCAAAACAGATGAAACATCCTCAGCAGTGACAGCCACCACCGAGATCCTCCAAGCCACCCCTTCGGAGATGCCTCCCAGAATCCAAACATACCAACAATGTCGCGGATGCTACCCTTGCCATTAGGCGAGAATTGGACCATCCAACAACGACTATGGCGGGAGCCACGCCAACCACACCATACAACCCATGGAAACCCACGCCGTTAGGCATGATCGGAAAACTCAGCAGAAAACCAACCAGGCTTCCACGGGCTGAATTGTGGCTGTGAAACGGGAAAAAACCAGCCGACGAGGGTAGGGGGTCGAAAAAATAGAAGGGAGAAGGAGATGACAAGGAGATTGAAGACCATACCAGAGCCGACCTCGTCGGACGACCGAAAACCTCTTGCGAAGCCACCGTGAAGCTTTGTGTTTCGGCTCCCAAAAACGACTAGAGGTAATCGGCCATTGAGATCCAAGGACGCTAGCATTGCCACCGGAAACCGCCGTCGCCACCATCTCATAGTTGCCATTGCCGATCGTTTTGTGAATAGGAAAAAAGAGAACGAAAAAGAAGGCGAGAGGAGGAAAAGGGAGAAAACAGGAGGAGAGAGGAATGGAGGAGGTGAATAGATAGAGAGAGGGAAAGGAGGAGGAATGACCGGGGGGAGGAGGGGAGCGGCCCCGGCGGCAGAACCCTAGATCTTGCCTCTTGTCTTTTCGGCTGAGAGAGAGAGAGAGAGTTTAAAAGTAGTCCTATGAGATTTTCCTTACCTTTAAGCAACTTTTTAATCGAGAAAGCTTTTTATTTTTTTCCTTTTCGTTTCGCAATCATCAGAAATTTCAACTTAAGTTGTGTGATTATGAATTTCGTAGCAGTCCCATGAAATTTCAAATTTGTAGGTAACATTGTGTCTATAAGTTATCAAGTGAATTTGTTTTTGCTTAACAGTTGTACAATTGAGAAAGCTAGTTGTTTATCTTTTCATTTTGCCATCATCAGTAATTCAACCTAAATGTTGTCATTATGAATCTCAAAGCAGTAACTTACGAAAATGCAAATTTGCAGAAGCCATTCTGAAGTTGGTTGGCATGCTTTGACAGAGATAGCCCTTGAGCATTATGGCCTTGAGGTTGATGAGGCTGCTATAACAATATACATCTGCACTGTTCCAGTTTTCCTTGATTGTTGTGCAAAGCTTTGGGTAAGATTTTAACACCTGAAACAAATGACTCGTTTTTTCAGTTGTCATGTCCCTTTCCCTTACGACACTTACAAGGGCTTCCCTATGTTAGTATGGGGTCATATCAAGGAACAAAATTTTGTTCCATTTCCGTTGGGATAGCCGAAATGTTTTCGTTTCTTAGGAGACCAAAACGCATCATTAGTGATATATCGAATGCTAAATTTTCCGTCGACACATACCGAAACTCTCCGAAACATGTAGATTTTCTATGGAACGTACAAAATTGTTGAGTTGATTTTGTATGTAACGTACACAATTGTTGAGTTGATTCGACACCTATTAGTCCAACAAAGACATTTTCCAACATTCCCATTGTTGTTTGACCTTTATATTATGTTCGAATTACTTGTTTCAAAATGTTTCTGACACGTTCCAGAATATTTTTGAAATGTGTCAAGATCGTTTTCTTTTCCTAGCTAATGGAACAACAATCCCAACCGAAAGTTGATCCGGTTGATCCCTGGGTCACATTCACCCATCGCTATCAGAGTATTCTCGCACAATATGCCATGCCGCTCTCCAAGCTGAAGAACAAAACCAAGTCATACGCACCCATTTCTTCTATGCATAGATTTCCTGCCATTTTCAGATCCCAAAGGGATGGCTGGGTCAAACTAATCTGTGGATTTGTGCGATATTCAAAATAATCTACCCGTATCATGTGATTTAGAGTTTAAGATTAAGATCAGAGGGAACAACACCTGGATATCTTTGCACCAATATTTTTACCAATATGCATGTACGATGCTCTATAAATTTTAACCGAAATCTTTTATGATTTGCCTTTTATCATTCGATTTTTCAAGGGTTGTTTAAATTAATGTCCAAAATTCCTTTATTTGGAATGGTGGTAGATTATGTTTGTGTATTGAATACCTTCTAATGATGCCAAACACTTTCTGGTATGTGAATCTAAATCCTTTTCTACATCGCTTCATTGGCGCATCCCAAAGTGTCACCTGTGATAGGTATACTGAGGAATGGAAAAAAATCCGGTACACACCCGACATAACTAAATATGTTACGCCTCTCAATGGTTTTGGGTTTTGCCTCTCATTGATTTAAGTTATGCCTCTCAATGGTTAGGTTATGCCCCTCAATGGTCAAGTTATGCCCCTCAATGGTAAGGGTGCATTTGGTATGCACGGTTACACCTAGGTTATGCCTCTCAATAGTTTTGGTTATGCCCCTATGTTATGCCTGTTATGCCTATGTTACGCCTCTCAATGATTTGGTTACGTCTCTCATTGGTTTGGTTATACGGGTGCATACCATACATGGGTGTGTACCGTAGACGATCTCGTGAGGAATTCGTGAGTGCGCAACTTGGTATCATCCTAAAACTTTCACCATGGTGTTTACTGAACATGATCAGGACTCTTAAGGATATTCAATTGAAGAAGTTCGCGAAGATGTCAACATGCTTTTGAGTTTGGAGAATTTCTGTTTCAATTTGCACAAATTTCCACAATCGTGTTAACTAGCGAATGCCCTTCTACGTGTTGAGAATTTTGTTTTCATTTCTCTCTAACTTTTACAGATCCTAACATACTAATTTTATGTTTTTCAGTTGTTCAATAACCTTCCACGGTTGTCCCCAAAGGTGGAAAGAATCATCCAGGATATGAAGTGGAACTAGTCGTTTTCTTTGCCAGATTTTCTTGTCATCTAAAGTAGCAGACAAGGTATTACATTCATCAATGTTACGATTCAGACAAGGTATTACATTCATCTATGTTACGGTTTCCATATAGAGGATTGTCTTGATTTTTAGCAGTATCGGATAGGAATCAGGCTTTTGAGGCGGCTGAAATGGAGCTTCTTATTCTTTGTGTATAGCTTGTCATTTTTTGCCCATATTAAAATGAATAATCGTAGAAGCATTATTGGATGATACATTTTCGAGATCTCACGTTCGCTCACGTTCGCTCAAATTTCTGAGAGCTTACATCAATCGAAAATTTTCAGGTTACTATTGTTTTTGGCAATGATTAATTCAGACATCGGTTGAAGCTCGGATTCTTGATTCTTCTTTTGCTTTCACACACACACACACACACTCTCTCTCTCTCTCTGTACTGCAGTTCATCTTCTTGGATCTTGAGTTCCCTTTTCTTTGTTGAAAAGTGTATGTGAAGTCATTCCTACACTTTTTTTCGACGAACAAACTAATCCCATTAATATACCATAACCATAACTGAGTTACAAACCAGCCGAAGCAGCTCTAGCTTTAAAATGAGCTGCCTTGACTAGATGTCTATCTACCTTAATAACTTTTACAGCATTGAAATAAGAACATAAGGAACAAAAGTCCATAAGAGCAATCCTGTAGACTAATCTCAGCACCGCTAAGATTACGAAGAACAAGAGTACTGCAATCTGTCTGGATAAAAATTTCAGGATGTCCTTGTGCACAAGCCCATTGAAGAGCTAGCAGCCCTGCTCGAATCTCCACCACTGCCGCTGAAGATGCGTTGCAAAGCATCAGTTGACTAACCACCTCTTGTCCTGCTCCATTCAGCAGAACCTAGGCGGCTGCACCACATCCCGTGCCCAGCCTCTTAGCTCCATCCGTAACAAAAACTTGGTACCCATTAAACTCACAATCCCTCTTTTTCAACACAAACTGAACACTCCCTTCACGCCCACCAGCTCCGCAAAAACTGTTAAACACCATGCCCAATCTGTTTGCCACTTATCAAACCGGACCTGCATAAACTTATGAGTCCTGAAAATCGAGCCAAGTAGCCAACGTATTATCCACACAACCAACATTATGCTGAAATAAAGCTTCATTACGAATGCACCAAACAAGCCATAAGATTAAAACTGAATCACATATTAACTCTTTACTCGGCGTCTCTGCTATCCACTTCGCAAACCATTCCCCAAAAGGGATAGGAACACCCAAATCAAAATTGAATCCCAAATGAGTCGCCCTCCACAATCTTTTAGCAAAAGCACACTGGAAAAATAAATGCTCTATTGTCTCCACTTCCTTCTCACGTAACGGACACCCCGGTTCCACATTAACATTCCTCCTCAAAAGAGCATTTTTAACCGCTAAAGTTCGGTGTAAAACCTTCCAGATGAACAATTGAAATTTAGGCGGAAGACCCAAATCCCAAACCTTTCCCCATTTTCCAAACCGAGCTTGGTTCTCACCAAGATCTTGATCCGAAATTTGAGACAGCAAGTACGCATACTTTACCGAAAACACCCCATTTTTAGTGAACCCCAACTTTACAATTGAAGGACAAGTATTTCTTGGATAAGTGGATATTTTGTGTTCTTTTGTCAATAGGAAAATGATTTTGACACTCGCTTTTGATCCTCCGGTACTTCTTTATTTGATTTGACGATATAAGAAGACAAGATTGTCCTTCCATTTACTACTTGTTGGTAAGCATGTTGAGTGATTCTGTATGACCCCAGAAAATTTTCTATCTAGCCTCATTTTCTCTTTGCACCAATCCAAAATAATTACAGTAAAAAACTTCTTTGTAAACCCACCCATCTCCTCCACCATCCACGGAATCATCACACTCTGGTGCCTTATCCCACGCCGCCACCTCCAGTCCCGCCGCTCACCACCACTGCGACCGTGACTGCGCAGGTTTTTGCTGTAATCAATTGCTCCAAAAGTGAAACATCGAAGATACCTATGCACTTCCCCAAAAAGTATCAGAATCCGACCTTACAAAAACAAATTTGCAGGACCACAACTAAAATTACGCTGTTTTAGGGAATTAAAAGACCTGAAATATTGATTTGGAGAACTGTCCTATGTAGTTTCCCTTGGCCTTTTTATGGGATAGTGATATCATTTTTGGAAGAACCAAAAAAAAAAAAAAATTCAATCACTAAGAATCCAATTACTGTCGTTGATTGGTATCTTGAGTGAAGCTTAAATTGGTGAAAACGAGAAAATACAGGGTGGGACTCACGAGATTACCTGTATTAAAAAGTGTCTGTACCTCAATTACCTTGCATTTTCCAGGCGCAAGATTGTACAAAGGTATCTTCCCGGAAAGATTGCGCATAGGACATGCGGTTGAAAATGCATGGGAGCAAAGACACACAGAGTTTTTCGGTACAGTGGATTTGGCCGACAATGGTGTATGCAGGGTTTTTCGGTAATTATGTACATCTATATTGCAAGGAAGGATGGTGTTTACAAGAATGGCTAAAATTTGGGGAAATTTAGATTGCTCAGTACCCACACCTAACATATTAGTAATTTACCATTCTCTCCACCTCTCCTAGTCCAAAAACCACCATGACCTCCACCTCCACCTCCTCCTCCTCCTCCTCTCTAACTTTACCTCTCACAAACACCTCATCCCCAAACAATACCAACTATTGTCACCTCCACCTACACCTCCACCACCACCTACCACCATCTCTACCTCCAACTTTGGACAACACCAGCCATTATGGCTATAATCGCTTACTTTTATTCTGATGGTCTTAGGTGTTCGAGATCGTAAATTCGTACAATTAAGGATTGGTTGGAATTTGTAAATTTTGAGACGGTTACTCGCTTGGAATTAAAATTCTGTATGATTGTTCGGAATCTTAAATCCAGACGATAAATGACTGTTCGATTTTATTTTTTCAAAATGGTAATAGTTTCATTGATAGGAAACACGAATACATAAGATAATCACATAAAGGTAGCATTCGTCCTTAATCAAAGGACTAGAAAGCCACAAAAGAGGGTAGCATTACTAGGTACGAACACCCAGACGACTACTATATTCTCTAAAAGCGAACACCCAGACGACTACTATATTCTCTAAAAGTCAAAGGCTGGATCGCCTCAATCGCTGTCCTACACACAATAGAAAACTCACCCTGATAATAGCGAGGCCGCCAAGCCAATTGATCTGATTCATCATTGCACTGCCACCACCGCTGCCTTCCTTCATCATAGAACCATAACCTCCACCACGATCAGAATCTGAACCGGCGCCAGATTTGACATCGAGAGAGAAAATCCTCACCGAAAAAGAAGAGTTATTTAAAGCGATAGAAAATTAATGAGGAAGGAAAACACCCATCATGGGTAACGCCTTCCCCTCTCGCCGCCAAATAAATGTGGCTATGACGGTAATCGAAGAGCCTCTATAATCGATCGTAGTTTATATGGATGATTAAAAGCCTTTCTAGTTTCTACCTAAGTTTTTATAATATGTTGGGGCGAGTTTGTTCTAAATTAATGTGAGAGAGTTGAGGGGCAGTTTGAGCAGCGCAGGGTTTAGAACTTGAGATAAACTGATATTGAAACCCTAGGGAAAACGTAAATGGAAAATTCTAAAATCAGTCTAATGGGGTGACAATAATAAGTGTGTGAATGTATATTAAAGGGTGTAAAAAGTACACATGAATACGTGTTTTTCTTGTCTTCTAATGTGTTTATCGTCAGCCCACTGGGTTGACAATAGAAGGACCGAACATAAATTAACAATTAGCACAAGTATTTTTCTTTTTGAAAAGCTGGGTTCAACCTACGAAATCCAGTGGGTACATTGGATGAAAGCAGGAGTAAAAGAAGTCCAAATCTCACAATGTGTGGCAGAAGAGTATTTTCAAATTAGGTTGAATTTGTTAGTGAGCCTTTAGATTGAAAAATGAATAAATCTCAGCCATTAGATCAAAATCACTTGCAAAAATAAGGTGGTTTTATGATATTTCTGCCAAAAGTTACAATTTTACTTATCACACAAACTGATTTTACCACACTCAGGAGCGATTCCATTTAGAAGAATATGGTGTCAAGTGAAGCCACTCAAGCAAAAATTCCCACTTTTTAGACCTACCACTAGTTGACACCACTGCAAGAAAACTATTGAACTCATCCATTTTGGTAATTGATTTTGCACCCCACTTTTTGATAGCCACATTCTCACACGTGTCTCATAGTGTTCAAAATACACATGACAAAAATGCTGAAAGACAAATAATATTAGAGTGTAGTTATCAAAAAGTAGAGTGTCAAAATCACTGTTCTTATATTTTTCAAAAGTGTATCAGCTTCCACGTGATCACCATAAATGTAAAAAATGCTACTATTAGTACAAGCCTACGAAAACTACTCATGGGTGTTCAGGCTAGCTCATGCACACCTCAAGTAATCTCTTTCTCTGTTCGGTCAAAGACAGACATCTACGCTGTGACTAGATAATTCACAAGAAATTATTAAATTACCTTTCGTCAATTGTGTGGAGAGCAAACACACCAACCAACTGGACTAACCCTTGGGGCTTACTCCTGTGAAGATACTGACAGCCATTTGACCTTTTATTTTTATTTTTTTTGTACATTTTCCACGTGTATAGTAAACTACTAAATTAGATTTTATTAGTAATTGTTTTTGTTTTTATAGTAATTGAGAAGTGCAGATTATTTAATGACTCCGCAGATCAAAATTTCCATTAGTACTGAAAAATTAGATTTGATTAGTAATTGAGAAGTGCAGATTTATTTGTCTATGCACTAGATATGTTATGACTTTACAAAAAAAATTATTGAACGACCACACCGTTAAAAATTCATGGAGTGCCGAGCAAAAAAAAAAAAAAAAAATTCATGGAGTTGCCACTGACCACATTTACCATGAGTGGGATTGAACCAATGGTTGAGATTAAAAAAGGAAGAGCCAACAGTTTAGGAAAAATGGGGCATGGATGCTTCCAAACCGGACTGGGGCATTATAGCCGGATCCCATACATACTGATACAAAAGGACTTTGGCTTAATCTAAGAGGAGAGGTAGCTCTAGGCAGAGCTCAATGGAAAAACATGATTCATGTAGACGACCCCGATTGATTGGAACACAAGGCTCAATTTGTTTTGTTTAATGACATTATCGGCTCCGTTTGTTTGGGCGTAAAATATTTTCCAGTAAAATGTTATACATATTTTCCGGTGTTTGGTTGTGTAAAAAATGAGGACTAATTGGAAGAAAATGACTTACCCTTAAATTTTTCATAAGTTATTTTCCGAAATGAACTTGCTGCATTCTATGACAATTCTCACTGTCCTGACCCACATTCAATTCTAATATTCTCAGATCTCCACCATTTAAGTCCCCCTCTAGATCTCTCTCTACACTATTTTGTTGATGTCTGAAAATATTTTCAAGTGCCAACCAAACACCGAAAAATAAAAATTTGAAGTTTATTTTCTGAAAAAATATTTTACATGTAAAACATTTTACATCGAAACAAATGGAGCCACAACGGCACTTGGAAGATGAATGGAAATCAAGGATTATAGCGATGGTATGGCTTTATGGAAAACCATGATTTTACCAATGTGTAATTAAAAAGTAATCCAATGTATGAGAGAGACAGAGAGTACCTTACTCTTGGGGAGTTGTTTTAAAACAGACTAGTTAAGAAATTGTTCTCAGCTAAATTATTGGATTCCGAATAGTCCGCCCTCCACCGCCCTAGCAGATCCAATTCAAGTGGTAGGCTTTCTAATGATGGGCAACGCATTGCATTCACAAAACGACATGTTGAAAGCTATGGAAGGAACGAGAACGAGGAATTAACGAGGAGAGATGCTATGCACAATTATTCCTCGTCTGATATCTCCTCGTTAATTCCTCGTCTCGTTACTTCCATAGCTTTCAAGTAGTACTCCGCATCCAAAATAGCCATTTGACACGCAACATCTGGCCTTGTCCTGATCCCGTTAAAAACTAGATCATTCCTACACTTCCACACTCTCCAAATTACTGCCCCAACTGCAGCCCACAAATTAAGTGGATTAGACTCACCTTTCCACTTATCAAGCAGACTACACCACCAGTCCC
>JAOTQK010000001.1:7166182-7178276 GCA_025642025.1 Rhododendron ferrugineum
TCATTCATGTATTGTTTGCCAGGTGTGGTTTTGTTCTTCATAGCTTGGAAATATTCGAAATACCTCCATGGCAAATGACCAGTGAACTCATTGTAGGAGAGGTCAACAATTCGAAACTTAGGAAAGGAAAATTTACTCGTCGAAGTGTTTATTGAACCATGAAATTGGTTGGATCGTATGACAAGAACCTGCAACTCGGGAAGATTTCCCAACCAATATGGAAATGTATCATTGATGTTGTTGTTTCCGACGTTTAGAACTTCCAAGCTTCTACAACTTGTCAAAGATCTTGGCAGTGGTCCTTCAAATTGGTTTCCATTCAAATCAAGGCTTCGTAATTTGTTGGGCTTCGCAAACACCAAGGGAAGGGTTCCCTTAAATCCATTGGAGCTCAAATCTAACACGGATAGAACACTGCTAAAATTTCCCAAACATTGTGGAACCGCACCGCTCAATTTGTTGTGAGACAAATCAAGAATCTCAAGGGAACTCGCCTTGCAGATCAACGAAGGAATCCCTCCACTAAGACTATTGTTTGAGATGAAAAAGTATTGTAGGGAGGGGGGTGCAATGGGAAGTGGTCCTTGAAGCCAGTTGGAATGAAGATCAAGAGTATATAGTTGCTCCCAGGGAAGTTCTTTAATGTCTGTTAGAAAGTTGTGAGAAAGATTTAAATAGGTCAGCGAGGCCTTCCACATGAACGCAGCCCAGTTTGGAATATGTCCATGAATTCTATTTTCAGAAAGATCTAGGTCCTTAAGATTCTCTGCGGTTCTTAAGAAATCAGGGAACACCTCGATGTTGCAAGATGACATATCGAAAAACTTAAGGTTGGGAAGTGTATTGTTTACATTGCTTCTACTGATCACTGATAGATTAGTGTTGGAAAGTAAGAGGCGCTCAAGATTTTTGAATATTTGCGAATCCACAACACCACGCAGATTAGTTGATGCAACAGAGAGTGTGGTCAGATTTGTAAGAATTGAAATTGACTGTGGAATGGAGCCATGTAGTTGATTGTCACTCAAGTCAATGTAGTACAATGGTAAATGATGCTGGAACTCAGGAATTTGGCCAGTTAAACAATTGGAATGCAGGTCTAAATGTTCCAGTGACAGAAGCGTAAACAACGATGGAGGTACTACCCCACTAAGATAGTTATCATACAAGTACAACTCTCGTAGGTTTTGGAGACCACTTAAATTGAAGGGGATGGGACCTGTGAGTTGATTACGAGATATTTCTAGATAACTAAGGGGTTTCAATTTTGCAACCCATAGTGGAAATCCACCAATGAAATTGTTAACCCCTAGAAATAAACTCTCCAGCTTTGTGAGCTCAGCAAGAACTGGAATTCTCCCTTCAAAGTTGTTGGAGGAAAGTCCTAACATAGTGAGTTGCTTGAGATTTGAGAGAGTAGCTGGAACTTCACCGTTAAAACTATTTTTCGATAAATCTAGTTCACGGATCTGCGTAAGGTTCCCTAGAGATTTAGGAATAGAACCCTGTAATTTGCACTGGAAGAGACTCAAGTAATTCAAAGACTTGAGATAACCAATAGACTCGGGTAGTTTTCCAGATAAACTCGTCCAAGAGAGATGCAAGGAGTTCAAAGATTTGAGATAACCAATTGACTCAGGTAGTTCTCCAGACAAATTCGTAAGAGAAAGATCCAAATCCCTAAGAGAACTACCACTACGCCAAGTTGATTTTGGTAATTTGATATCAAGATCATTGTTGTCCATTAAAATGAGCCTCTGCAAGTTTGGCAGGTCGAAAATGCTATCAGGTAAGTACCCCTGCAACCGGGTCGATGACAAGTCTAGAGCTGTTAAAGAAGACAAATTCGTCAAGGACTCGGGTAAACTAGAAGATATATTTACCCCATTAAGGACGAGTTCTTGTAACCAGGTCAGGTTTTTGAGAAGGATTTTGAAATTGAGCAGTTGAATTATTGGCCCCGAAGAAGAAAGATCGAGTGAAATCAGTTTAGACAAGTGGGGGATTTTAGAAGGGAATGAACCTGAAAAAGCAGAATTGGATAGGTTGAGATGTGTCAAACTAGCAAAGCTGCCAGACGCATATGGAATGCGAGAGCTGTTGAAGTCATTGTAAGCCAAATTAAGCCGTTGCAGGTGAGAGAGTTGGAAAAGGCTGCTATTGGGTTGCATTGTACCATAGAGCTGGCTACAACTGAGATCAAGCCCAATCACTTGACCTGTCAACCTATCACACGTGACCCCATCCCAAATGCAACAATCAGTTGCGTTCTCATCCCAAGATAGGGTCTTTGGATACGAAGGAATACCCCCCAATAATTCACAACCAAAAGAAGCATCGCTGTTTATAGTAAACGTATGCTTAAATTGCAGCAGTGCTGACCTCTGGTCATGACGGCACAAAGGGTGTGTAGAAGAAGAAAGAGACGGGAGAGGTGATGAGGAAAAAGCAAGCTGATATTGCGAGAAACAGAGAAGGAATAGAAATAGCCAAGTTGATGACCCCATCCTTCGTTAAAATGAAAAAGAAACAACAGATTGAGAAAAAGAGGAAAGATGAGCAGTTGCTTTGGGTGATTATGGCATTTAGGAAGATCACTCTAGCTTGCCCTTTATAACGGATTACTGATTGCATAAGCAAATACTCCCTCATTGACTCAAGACTTCCAAGTCAAGTCAATATTTGGAAGCCTCCTGGCCATGGAAAAAGTTATTTGCGTCATTTTCATCAGGGATCAGCTCCTCTCTATACTCTATCCCTCCATACTCCTCCAAACTCTCAATTTTTTTTTATTACATCTCGAACCCAAAACTATGATATGAACTTTTCACATCGTAGAACACTCAAAGAACTATACACTCAAAGAACTCTCAATTTATAGAAACACTTTTTGCAGAGTGGACACACTTAAATAGTACTCCATCCCTCCAATATTGCTTGTTGGATAACTCTTCTTCGTCTTTTTTTCATATTCGGGTCAACTTTCGCCCACTAGGTGTCTAGAGAACTTAATTTTTTAAGGAGACATACAATTAAATGCAACAAAATTAATCTCATAATAAGCAATATGGTAGACAATGTTACAATTATTTACTGAGGAAAATGGATTGTGAAACTATATATTCTCAGAAAATAAAGGCCACAAAAGTCAAACAATAAAGAAGTATACCTTCTTCTTTTTTTCCTTAATGGAAGGAGAGAAATGCATGCCGTGGTGTTTGGGGTGGTTAGACTTACAATTGAACTTCTACATCATGCATTTATATTCTTAGAAAACAAAGGCCACAAAAGTCGGACAAGATAGAAGCATATTTTTTTCCACATGCATACAGAAGGAAAGAAATGCATACCGTGGTGTTTGGGGTGGACTTAGAGCATCCGCATCTCCCTCGTCATACCCCCTCTGCTACTATACTAGCGAGGAAATCATGCAAAATTTTCCGGCATCAGACTCTTTACCACCATCGCTACGTCGACAATTTTGTAGTTTTACTACAGTGCCTCGCGTCTTCCCGCGAGTCACTGTTCATTCGGTAGATTTTATTACTCTATCTATTAGCTTTACCAGATCTCACCATGTACCCAAAAAACAAAAGATCTCACCAACGACATGGCCTTGATCGATGCCTTCGATGACGGCAACGGGCCTTCTTTGATCGACTGGTCTTCGACGCCTTCTTTGATCGCCGGCTACAAGCCTGATTAAATTAATGTCCTTTTATAGGTAATGACAATTATTGTCAGATGTCACTCAAATGAGCTCAGAAGATAAGCAGTTTGAAGCTCAAGGGCGAGAATAGTTTCATTCAAACAAGAAGCAATTACACCAAATTGACGCAGTCGAAGGAGTTGAGATTCAAGCACGTAACTGCCTATTTCCAACACGATGCAGTTAAGGGCAAGTGGGGTGATGGATCAACTGAATCACCACGGTTAGAAATCATGGAGGGAAAGTTTGAATTCAAAGTTGAGATAACTTCGAAGGCAACCAAGTGGGAAATAAAAGCCGTGGAGAAAACTCAAGAGTTTGCCTATAAATAGAAGAAATGAAAGAAGGAAAACCCCAGACAAATCATCAAACAAACAGCTATGCTATACTTGGTTTGTCCATTAGGCAATAATTTAGGAACTTAGACTTAAGTTCGAAGTAGTTAGGAGTAGTTCGTAGTAGTAGTAATCACTTTGTAACTTGTTCTGTTCATTTGTGGAAGTTTGGAGAATCAATTGGAAAGCAAGTTGTTTTGAATTGATCAAGGTATCTTGTTTATTCTTTGGTTTATCTTTCGGTGGGATTGGTTCTCAATCTGCAGATCAATTACAACCTGTTTGGATTGCGAGATTTCAGGGGAGAAGAAAAGAAATCGAGCGAGAACAAAATCTCTCGCATGTTTGGATGATCAAAGAGGTGGGAGAGGGTGAGAAGCGGTGGGAAAGCAGAATCCCTTACAAGCCTAGTTTCGTTTCTCGCCAAAAGTGGCGAAATTTGGTGAGAAAGGGAGGACGAACGGATCGTCGTCGACTTCCGACAGCGCGTGCGGTCCACCCTCTCGTCAGATCGTCCTCGTACTTGCACCGTTGTCTTCGTCTTGTCGAGGCGAAGCTTCTTCTGTGATCAAAACTGAGTTTTGAACCTTTGATTTGGTCGCTGGAGAGCGCCGGAGATGAGAGAGAGAGAGAGTTTGGTCGCCGAAATGGGAGGAAGAGAGTTTGATTTCTCATGGTTATTTGTTTGACAAGGTGAGAAACTACACTCTTTTCTTTTCTTTTCTCACTATTAAGGGAGACCACACCCATTTCTTTTCTTTTCTCACCTGTGTAGCCAAAGAGGCTGTTAATGTGCAAGTAAATTGACTCAGATATGTTGTTACTAAAAAATTAATTGGTTCTTGATACTAATATTGTTTACTCAAACCTTAACTTATCTTCCAATGTGAAAGAATAGTTGCATAGACTTAATGTGAAAGAATAGTTGGATAGACTTGACTTGGAAATCTCAATCACTAGCCAAGTTAGTGGGTGCTAGCTCAGAGTGTGAATTAATTAATACCTGGCCTACAAAAGGCAAGTTAGTGGGTTTTACCTCAAAGTATCACTAACCAAGTTGGTGACTCACTGGGAAACTTCCTAAATAATCCTCAAACTTTGATCTCATTGTCTAATAGACCTCAAAACTTTTGTTAAACTTTAACTACACACCCATTGAACCGTTATTCATAGCCTAAACACAACAGCTCACCCATTTCCATAGCCTAAACATCATCGTCGACCTCCACTGTAGCCACCTCCATCGCCGGAAGTGGTTTCTCCTCCTCCATATTACCTTCCCTTAAGATAGCATCTTCCATCTTGTCAGGCGCCGCCCAAGAGTAGAACATAAGTTTCGCACTAACCGCCTCGGTTCCATTGCTCTCCGCCGGCTTCGATCTCCCCCAAACACTTGCGATGATGTTAACTGGGTTTGAAAACAGAGCAATCCCACTTCTATCCAGGAAAACTTCTAATTTTGAAAACAAAATGCAATTGGGTTTGGTTCTCTCTGTTTTAACTGGGTTTTAAAACACAACAATCCCATGTTTTCAATTCTTAAACCTACCTAGTACCTAACATCCCTGTCTATTTCTCGATCCCTGATAAAGAATATGTTTTTACCCTCCACCCCTACCCCACAATCTTTTTATGAAAAGTAAAAGCAACAAAATTGATAAAGAGCATACAACGGAATTCATTCCGGTAAATTGTTCAAGACCAAAGCATAGAAGCATTATTACTTGGAAAAGGGATGAAAAAAAGCAAACCACAAACAACACCAGACCACAGTACAAGGATGCAACAAAATCAAACGTACGTCCGAAATCTCAAACAACCACAAGCTATAGGTAACCTAAACCAACCCCCCTATACTTCATAGCTTCTCCTACGAGAAGTTTTACAACGATAGTGTGAAAGGCAGGCCAAACTCATCATTTTTTCTTGCTCATCTTATCGTACATTGCTGCGACTTTATCTCAAGTGGCAACAAAAGCTTCCTCCATCTTTCACTGCGACGGGAATGTCAGACGGAAAGAAAAACATGTGAGTTCAAATACAAAAGCCAAATAATTCTGTAGGCTTAGGCCTTCCTTTTTTCTTTTCTTTTTTTGGCGTGTTTGTGTACGAGGCAATAAATCTAGTGTACTCTATCGTATGTGATGCAGAGGTGATTGCACTTGATTACATGGCCTAAAGAAGTACTTGTGAAGGTGCAACCCATGCATGGTTGATGTTAAACGGCCCAAATAACACAATTTGGTAGATCGCTCTAGAACCAGAATATTCTAGAAGTGCTCCAAATTTTCCCATATTATTCGTAGTTCGAAAGAAACACACATTTAGGAGATAAATCCAATCGTATATCTAATCCGAGCAATCAAACAGGCACCGATAACTTATTGACATAGCACCTGCAACGTATACAAGGTGGAAAAATAAGTGTATAAAAAAGATGATTCTTATTTGAACTACCGAGTCTTATGGGTACCTAATGATTGAAACTGGAATTCGATCATCATAAAGGCAAAATGGAGGAAGCAATTTCAAACAGCATAACGAGCAAATTTGAACTTTGTATGCTAACTTTTGAAGTATCTGATAAAGATAAACAAAGCAAGATAAAAGAGCCACAGATATGACTGCTTTTTCTCCTTTCGTTCTGAAGAGAACCAACTACAAGAAATTTTTACATGACTGAAATCACCTTTATGTATCTGATCACAGGGGAAAATGACATGATGCCAATTTCCTAGCCCACCATGAGCAGTACTACTACAAGGAAAGAGCTTACATGTGATTCATACGACACTTTCAGTGAAAATCATTGTTCCTGGTTCACTTAAGTTCAAAAGCAGGTTAAACTAGTAGATTGAACATGTGTAGTTGTGTAACTGGTTCTCAGAAGATTCACACAGTTTTAATTTTGGGCATGAGTGGGAAAATTCGAAGTACTGAGCAAACCCTCTACTGGGTTAATTGCACGCGATTATGTCTAACATGTAGAAAGATAGGAATACTAGCCTCAAAATGTAACCAGATGAAGTACTCTATAGGAGGGGCATTTCAAATTTACCTACTAGATTGCAAAAAATAAAAATAAATAGGAGTATGGCCAACATAGTTATAACCTAATTCAACAATGGTGAAATATTGTAAGTACTGTGTTAGGAGCTTATACCTGAGTATACGACTAATGTTTGTTACTTTCTTCTTTCCACTGTGCCTGTAAGCGTTCTCCTCAATCTTATCACTTTTTTGGGCATTTCTCTTTCAGCAAGTCTCACAAATAACTTAGGTCTACCAATTAAGAACATGAGAGATCCTAGAAAGAGTCCCAGTGTTATTCCACAACCATAACCTATCGCCACAATTTTCCAAAACAATCCATCAAAATTGTGATCATCATCTTCCTCCTGTAGTAACACTGGTGGATGTACTTTCGTCTGATTATCTTCACATTCCTTTGACAATGGCAACCCACATAGTCCTAAGTTCCCAGCATATGAACCATTCTGAAATGTATTAAATTGTGAACCCAGGGATATGGGACCACGGAGACGGTTCCATGAGAGGTTCAAGACTTCAAGAAACGCCAAACTGGCTAATTGGCTTGAAATTCTCCCGGTGAGCTGGTTAGAGGAAATGTCTAATGATTAAAGCTTGTCAAGTTTCCCAAAGATTCTGGAATATGGCTTGTAAAGGCTATTATGAGAAATATTAAGCACTATGAGGGAATTGAGCTTTCCAATGACATCTGGAATTTCTCCACTGAAATTGTTGGATGAAAAGTCAATTGTTGTGAAGATAGTAAAAATTCTCTGCATTTCGATCTCAATGCCCTTTAGTGTCACTACGACAAAATCGTGATAACAACTATTTTCATCACTCATGTATTTTTTGTTCGGCATAGTTTTATTCTTCATAGCTTGGAAATATTCGAAATATCTCATTGGCAAATGGCCACTGAACTCATTGTAGGACATGTCAACGATTCGAAGCATAGGAAAGGAAAACTTGCTATTCGAAGTTTTTATGGGACCATGAAATCGGTTGGATCGTATGACAAGAACCTGCAACTGAGGAAGAGTCTCCAACCAATATGGAAATGTGTTGTTAATTTTGTTGTTTCCGACGTTTAGAACTTTCAAAATTTCCAAACATTGTGGAACCGCACCACTCAAATTGTTGTGAGACAAATCAAGAATCTCAAGGAATCTCGCGTTACAAATCGTCTAGTCATGACGATACAAAGAGTGTGTAGAAGAAGAAAAAGATGAGGGAGATGATGAGGAAAAAGCAAGCTGATATTGGGAGAAATAGAGAAGGAATTGAAATAGCCACATTAATGACCCCATCGATCCTTTGTTGAAATGAAAAGGAAACAACAGGTTGAGAAAAAGAGAAAAGATGAGCAGTGGATTAGGGTGCTAATGGCAGTGGTGGGAGTACTCTAGCTTGCCGGCCCTCTGTAACGAAGTACTCTAGCAATACCCGTCACTGACTAAGACTTCCAAGTCAAGTCAATATGTTGAAAACTCTTGGCCACTGAAAAAGATATTTCCTCAATTCGATCAGGGATCAGCTCCCCTCCATACTCCATCCCTCCTCACTCCTCCAAAAGTATGATCTGAACTAGTCATCTAATAGAACATGCAAAAATATATGAGTGATACCTTAGGAATGCTACAGATCGATTGACTTGACTTGGAAATCTCAATCACTAGCCAAGTTAGTTGGTGATACCTCAGTGTATGAATGAAGACCTGGCCTTTTAAGTCACAAAATGTGTTTCAAATGGATGGTCCATTAGATTAGACCTCTCGTTTGCATTATTATACCAAGAATAAAATGTCCACCAACCAAAGGTACATTGGTTGCATTCTCACAAGTCTGAGTCGTATAATTTTACTTTTGATCCTTGTTTTTCCTCCTTTCAAAGTTTTTTCAACTTTGGTCGAAATTTTTATATTTTTTCAATTTCTCACATCCAGACGTAAAAATTTGACCCAAATCTTGTACAAATAAATAGCGAACAACGAACAATAAAAAATTGCCACAGCAAAATTATTGATCGAACTTTTTGGTAGTTTGTTTACATTTGGAGTTCCTAAACTCGTTCTGAACTGTAAGATTCAAAGGAAAATTATTGATCGAAAAAAGATCAACAAACGGGTGAACAATACCCACACAATCACCATAACAAAACAACTACTCCCTCCCTCTCCAAATAATAGTCCAATATTTCATTTTTGAGTTCTCCCTTAATAAGTATTCATTTTGAAAAGTTAATAGGTAAAAGTATACAATTATTGTTTTCTACTGAGTAAGGAGTTAATGGGTAGAAAGAGGAGGATAATTTTGGAAAGTGAAAATAAAAAATAATGTGAAATGTGTAATAATATCTCCTTAATAAGTGAAATTACCAAACTGGACAGTAATAAAAGGGATGGAGGAAATACCCACAATTACGAGTACCAGTTAGGTTTGTACTCAATTACCAAAAGCCAATCTTTGAATCCATTCATTACAAAAGTCTTTCATATCTAAGATCAAGGCCATATCCTCCCAAGGAAGAACTAGCTCAGATACGCTAAAAGACCTGCCAATTTCGGTTGAAAGCACATTATTTTCAGATCGATCTTTTATCAAACACGTGGTGGGGCGTATAAAACATTAGTTGCACAAACACAGTTCAAATGGTAATAAAAAATGTAGTAGCTTTCTATTTCGTTCTAGGAAAAAACAGAGCAAATTAGAAGAAAGCAACAGTTATGCAAACACCTACTCTGGCGAATACTCTCAAATTCCTTTGATTTTTACGTAAACTCTCCCTTGGTGCAAAATCTTCTGAAAATACAAGGGAAGAGGCTAAGCACACTACGACTCGTAAAGGTGATATTCTCCTCCATCGATTTAGCCTCGCATTGAAGACACTCTAATTTGATCGAAGCGTGAGCAAAAGCAGGTAGGGGAGGGCTTCTACTCTGCTTGGGGACGGAGTGTCTATTGGAAACGGACTGCGATGAGGAGGTGGAGATGAGCGAAGACAGCAATTGAAGACCCGGCCTAGATTTTCGCAAAACAATAACCTAATTTCTTCACCCATGAAAGGAGTCAATTAAAATCAACACGAAGAGAAAGAGACTTACCGTCACGCTAGCGAGAACGTCGGAGTGAATTGTCGCCGGAATGAGGTTGTCGAACCAGAACGAGAGCAGTGGAAGAATGTGCAACAAGGACAATCACGAACAAGTATAAACTAGAGGTACTCACTCTACGAACACACAATAATGAGAAATAATCTCAAATTTCATTAATTCAATCATAAAACAACTTCATTAGCCCTAAAGCTTACAACTCAATTTATAATAAACTAGAAATACTAAAAAGAAAACCTAAATAAGGGGAAAACTAAATCTATGTCTTAGAGAGCAAGAAAACAATAAAGAGGAAATAGAATCAACTTAATTAAGAAAACCCAATATCCTAGGCAATTTATGCTAATACAAAAGATTTCTAATAAAATACTAATTGCAAAATAATAAACTAAAATTTCTATATTTCTTAAATAATTAAAATATCGGTCTGCTAGACCTATGCAATATTGTATGGAACCATGGTATTTTAGTTCGCATTCAATTTGCCGACAGTTGAGGATTCAGATTGTAACCAGGCATGTCCCACCTCAATTTTATTTGGCGGTTTGATCTGTTCATGTGTGTGGAGCCTACACACTTGTGTGTGTGTTTTGGTATAATTTCTGGATAAAACTTTTTGTGTAAATAGAAAGGGAATTGATAATGCCAAAATCCTTTTCTTTTTGTTCCTGCCAAAACTTAAGGTTTCTCTTTCATTGCAGGACTTAATTGCTCTCCACTACACCACTTATTTTATGAAAATGCCCTTTTAAATCCCATAAGTGCAAAATTGAAAAAAATACTGTAAAATTATGATCGTGAAAACAGTGACTCTGTTGAGTTGGGTTTGTTGAAAAAATTTATGATCGTAAGCCACTTGCCCCCCACTACACCATGTTTTCAAGCAAAATTATGATTGTGACAAGCAAAATTATGATTCCAAACGAAAACAACCCTTATAACAAAGTAAAGTAACCCATCTGACAACCATTGTTTCAATAGATCTATTGAGGGAATGCCAAGAGAAACCTGCCAAACTCTGTACGTCTCTCTCATTTGAATAGGAGATTTAAGAAGAACGATAAAATAATTCTATGGGATTTCAAGGGGCATTTTCAAAAACCAATTGGCATAATGGAGGGTAATTAAGTCATGCAATCAAAAGTAACACTTGAGTTTTGGAAGGACCAAAAAAGGTTTTGACAGAAATAAAAAAGGTTTTGACATTATCAACTCTCAAAAGAAATACTACTATGATACTACGCTAGTCAAAAGTTGGTGGAAACTCCCAATTTGGCAGCCGCCCACAGTAGTTGGGAATAGTCCTACACGAAGATCCTAATCCGTGGGTGTGGGGCTACTCGTTCTCCCTATTGGATTGTGTCCCATATCGCCTGGACATGCCCCGTCTATGCTGGTTATAAGGTCTCAGTTTTCCTCTTCTTAACACCTGGGTTTTAAGGAGTAGTGTGGGCTGGACTTTTCAACTTGGTATTAGAGCTTGGTTGGGCCTTTGTTTGGTGGACCGTTGTCCGGTTGCCATGTGTTGTGGTCCAGGGGGGTGTGTTAGAATGTGTCCCACATCGCCTGAACATGTCCTATCTATGCTGGTTATAAGGTCCCAGTTTCCCTCTTTTTAACACCTGGGTTTTAAAGAGTAGTGTGGGTTAGGCTTTTCAACTCTCACTTAGTCATATAATTTGTGTGCATGAGTGGGAGTGCAAGCGTAACTGTAAAAGCATCTGTGGAACATATCTCAACCTACTAAAATTTGCGCTATATTGAGAGCACAAGGACAGTGAGGGGATTAAGCGGGAGCGCGAGATATTTTGAAGGATTATGTGGTTCTCCATGGATTGTTCGACTTTATCCAATCCATCTTCCCCCCACTATCAATCGTGATGTGCTGAGAGAGAGAGAGAGAGAGA
>JAOTQK010000001.1:7181370-7192200 GCA_025642025.1 Rhododendron ferrugineum
ATAGATAGTATTAGTGTAGTTGTGAAGAAAAAAGTTGATAGCTAAAGTAGAATTGTAAACTGTTCACAAGGCAATATGCATATGCACTGGTAAACTTGCTCTAAATGAGATAAGAGCAAGTATATCAGATGGGTTAAAATAGCTTTTTTGCTATTTTACAGGAGGAAAACCCACAAAAGGCAGCAGCAACAGAAGAGGTAAAAGGTGAGGTAAATTGGCTTTGTTGAAATGGTGAGGTAAATCTACCGAAGCCCGTTCACAGGCTTCTCATTTCTTTATTATTTTCTCTCTCTCTCTCTCACTTTCCCTCTCTCCCTCTCTCCTCACAAAAGAAAAAGTAAAATAAAAGTAATAATATTTTAATAGATAATAGGTTAAATAAAGAGTATTGATGTAGTGTTGAAAGAGATATGAGTAGGTAAAATGAAAAAAAGTGCACTGTTTACCAGCAATTTTACCAAACTACTGATAAACTTGCTCTGAGTGTTGAAAATTACACACAAAGGTACAACAAATTACAAACAAACGAATTCGCCAAATGATAACCAATTTCTTTGGGTAGAGTTAATAACATGTACTTTGTGTAATCTAGTATTAAGCTTTGACTTAAAAATTATGATTTCTTCTAATTTTCAGAAGATTGTGATAATCATTTTTCTTGGCCCTTAGCAATGATTGATGTGATGTACTTGCGTACTCCATTTTACACTTTGATTTATGGTAATTTCAAGCAAAATCGAAGAACAATAACCAATTATTTGCCGGCTGTTGATTTTGCCACTCTCTTTTTTGTTAACTCCACTCCCCTGCAAGTGTATTTTTGGTGCAAAAATACACTTGCAGGGGAGTGGCGTTAACAAAAAATGAAATGGCAAAATCATTTCCCTTATTTGACTAATTCGTTTGTTTCCGATGTTACCCTCGCTCTTAAATAAGTCCTCATAACACGCGCTGTGCAAGGGGTTCTAAGAAATCTAAAAATCTTTGGATCAATATCAATTATTTGACATCGTCAGATCACATTGGCTGAGCCAAATCTATATAGTTGAATTGGGAAGAGTTGAGCACAACTGCGATAAATGATAAATGCCGGTAAAACCCTTCTTTAAACTCACTATTTATGAATAACAAACCACATTTAAGTTCGTTAACTTTATGCCACAAACTTATATTGTTAATTGCATATTAAAAGGTGCTTCAAAATGCTAGTAATAAATATTGTTAGATATGTGTAAATTGTTCATGAAAGTTGTTGAGGACAGAGTAAATTAAATCCAAACTGAAAACCGCCATAATCTGGGGAGTAAATTTATGTTATGAGGGGGTGTCCGCGGCCCAATTTACGCACCTCACAATCTAAGATACTGTAATCCTGTATTTGGCTCGAATTTGGATTTGAAAGAATGGCCGCTTGTTCGTTTCCCTTTTGATTTTATTTTGAAGTCCTTTTTGTGAGAAAAAAATGAGTCAATTAACTAGTCTTTTTTTTTATTTTTTTTATGAACAACTCAACAAGGTTAACCCAGTTATATTAATACAAAAATTAATTAAGTACAACGAAAACAACGAAACAAAATACAACAAAACAAAATAAAAATAAAGAAAAGTCGTGTTAAACTAGACGCCGGAGCCGAACCTATCAGTCACACTCGTGATTCTGTGAAAGTGGGTGGAGTGACCAAGTGAAGTCCGCAACCAACTTGAGTTAAATTAACTAGTATTTGAAGTACAGGATCTATCGAATTTGAGATTGCATTTGAATTTGAACAAATTTATTTCCTCCTTGTACTTTATTGTAACTGAATTACTCAAAGGCAGATCCTAACCAATTTACACACTTAATTACTGTAAGAACTATTTATAAGTCAAAGTCGTGATCTATAACCACTTGCATTTATTGAAGGGCTGTGTGTAAGGACCCGCATGTTCAGAAAATTATTTAAAGGTTTATTAATGTTAGAAATTGAGAAAAATGGAAATTGAGATGTTTTGTTAACTACTTGTATTTAGTTGTAAGTAATCAATATTTGTAACCAATTTTACCTTTTTTCATTTACCTTCTTTAGGTGACAATGAATACTTCAAGTTTTATGATCTGATGATATTTTTTTCGGTATTTTTTACTTTTTTATAAACTTTTGTTCAATTTTTCGTTGTATACTTTTAGACAAAAAAAGAAAGAAAGAAGATTGATTGATACTTTTTTCACCTTTAGTGATTTTTTTTTTTGTGCTTTTGATCGTAATTTTATACTCTAGGTGTTGTTCCACTAAGAACTTTTAGGACTTTTTTTAGTGGAACCTGCTGGCAGGGCCGGCTCTGGGCTAAGGCCCAAGAGGCCGGCGCCTTAAGCCCCAAAAAATGTGTAGAAACTAGAGCCTCCTACTTTTTTAATTACCCATTATATATGTCCAATCTTTTTAGGGAAAATGACGGCCTATGACGTGTTTTGATAATTAATACCCGCCAAGGACAAGCTAAGAACATTTGTTAATGCTGAAAATGTCCTTGAAGGGTATTAATCATCAAAACACGTCATTGGCCGTCATTTTCCCATCTTTTTAGGTATAGCAACATTAGAGGCCGATTTTAATACCCAAACCACCTATTTTTCACTTAAGGGACACAAGCTCAAAAGTTGGGCCCAATCTGACTTGCTCAATCAGAGGAAACAAAAAAGAAAATGTAGATCACGGGCAGCTATCTTCATGTAGAGCCCCTTGAAAAATGATCTCATGTGGTGGGTTCCTTGATAAGTTTTATGCATATTTTACCCTTACAGCTCTAATCTCCATGAACACACAATAAAATGGACGGAGATGAATTAGAGATCAAATGAGAGAAAACAGGATCAGAAATTAGTACTTACATGGGTTTTTTCCTTTGTCGAATACATGCATTTGGCTTTGAAAAAAATCATTTATCTACTTATTATTTTATTTTCCTAAATTTTATTAGGGGCCTCATTATCTACGTTCGTCTTAGGCCCCCAAAATCTCAGAGCCGGCCCTGCCTGCTGGGCCCCAGTTAGTCAGTCAGTTCTTCTTCTCATAACGACTCTTGAATTTTGGAAAACAAGATGTGCTTATCATGTTATGCGCTACGACGGTACAATGACTATCCCATCCATTCATTTTGTTAAACTTGACGTACTTCTCCTCCATTCAAAAAATCAAATTGATTGGACATCGACATGTATCGAAACTTAGCATATTTGTGTCACCGTTCATTTCTATTCAGGCTAATATGATTTAATGAAGCCTTTATCTATATCGGATTATCTTGAATTTTCCGCATGAATGATAGGCAAATTGAGGGCTACAAAATAAATACTTGGGATTGTCAAATAGAATTGGGACGAGTTCCATTTCGCGTGCATGAAAGACCACACGAGGAATTGCATGAGTTCATCTTATCTCTAACTTTTGTGGGTCAAATTCAAAAGAAAAAAAAAGTCTCTGTGCTTTGTTTTTTTAATAGGAATTGGGGGAATGGGTAGTTCTATCCAGCCCATTTTCAGGCCCTTCCGGAACCCACTTTGATTATTGGGATCATTCATTTTTTAGACCTTGTTGAGCACATTAACTAAGCGAAAAATCACAATGGTCGGCTATCGTTTGTAATGTTTTCTGAATAAATTTATCTTTAGATAAATAGCACTACAATGCTGGAGCGAATCTCATGTTTCTCAAGATATCTGTGTTTCGAAAACATATCAAACCATTTCCTATCAATATCATTTTCGGCGTTCCTAATGTTATCGACAAGGTCTAAGAAATGAATGGTCCCCATTTATTGAACTGGGCCGGACAAGACCGTCTAGTCCTCAAAGGGACCGGAGATGATCCATTTGCTTTTTACAAGTGAGCCTAAACTCGTAGTAAAACAATAATAGCCACTGGCCCCCTATGGGCAGTTTATTGGCCAAACTATGAATCAGGATACATAAAAGAATGAGTACGTAATCACATAAGATTGTAATAGTGAGGAAATTATTAATACAGTATCGTATCTCATCTTTGTGAAATATATTATCCCTGCACCAATTGTTACACTCAACGCCAGATATGCTGTCCCATGGATTTGTAATCCAATTTCAAGTCAAACATGGCCAATGATCAAACAGAGCCATTGTTTATTATGTACCTCTTCGTTTTATTTGCACACAGTTTACTATAAAAGTTACATCTCTAAGCTTATCTGGTGACTGTTTTTCATATTGAGTTTTATATCTTCCCAAACGGATAGGCCAATCTTTTTTTTGGGTAAGCAGGTAGATACATAAAAAGATAAGTAGATGGGTCGATGTTGTTCATTGGGCTCCAATATGCTTTATATTTTAGCATGTTAGTGGGTGTTTTTTTTTTTAAATTTCATTTTAATCAGAGTAAAACATCTATGCAGATTTGACATGGTGGGATACGTTACTGGGTTCGGAAATCCAAATTGGGCACGGACTCATTCGGCTGCTACGACAACAGCTCCCGCTGTTTTGGCTGTGTTAAGTGGAGGTGCTACATGTATGGGCAGAACTGTCATGGATGAAATGGCATACAGGTTGGGTTTAAACTTTAAACACACTGTTTTTCTACTTAATTAAGTTTTTTGTTCTTGTTGGAAGAGGTTTAGGAGGACAAAAATGTGTATCTCAATATTGTTGTAATTATGACTCTCTCAAGCTAACAGAAGATTCCGGTTGATGACTGGAATGGCCCAAATCAAAGCCAAAAGGCATCATAAATGGCAGGCCTAAAGACCCAAAACAATTTATGTGCACATCTCTCTCTCTGTCCATATATGTATATACATGGGGCCACTGTTTCAGTCAATTTTCGGGACATGCAATTACTAAGAAATGTTAATGTGTATCTCGATATTGTTGTAATGACTCTCTCATTGATGGTTGCTAGGATTGCATCTTTAGCTTCTTCTTTTTTTTGGTAACTAATTGCATCTTTAGCTTGAAAGAGCAGATTACTAGATATATCGATGCTGCATCCATTGTATCCCTTCTTACAAGCGAGGTCCTCCCAAGTGTTCGGGGCTGTGTTTTCGCTAATCTCTCGAGAAATGAAGAGATGAAGAAAGTAGAACAGTTCATTCTAGATGGTTTTCAACTCCATATGAAATAGTTTTTTTGATGGATTATTTTTGCAAACACTTCCAATTAGTGGCAGAAGAGAAGATAAATACACAATGCCAATTAGTTAAGGCATTTGGAAACCCTGGTCACAATTAAATAGAAATTTTATCGAATCATGTCACCTCTAGGCAAAATGACAATCCATCGTATGTAATCCTGCATTGATACACAAGTTTCGAAGTTGGTTAAAGATATCTCATCTTCGGCATCTTCTTAAATAATTAATTTTTCAACAGAACGATCTTTAGAGTTCTCTTCTGATTGCAAAACTTTAACTGAAATACATGTTTTGGGGCAGTATAAATGGAGAAAACAAGCACTTCTGATTGCAAAACTTTAACTGAAATACATGTTTTGGGGCAGTATAAATGGAGAAAACAAGCATTATGGGACTCCAAAAAATATATGTTCACCAGATCGGTTGCCTGGAGGATCTTCAAGTGGATCAGCCGTTGCAGTTGGTGGAATGCTGGTAGATTTCTCCTTGGGTGAGTTGTGCCTTTATTATAAGCTTGTTGTTTTTCTATTTATGCTTCATAAGTTGGGCCAAAAGGTTTCCTTTGTGACAGGCACCGATATTCGAGGAAGTGTAAGAGTTCCGGCATCATATTGTGGGATTTTAGGGTTTCGGCCTTCTCATGGTGTTGTTTCAATCACTGGGGTCATCCCTTTGGCACAAAGTCTCGACACTGTCGGTAAGGAAGCATATACATTGAATACCACCAAAGCTTTTTGGTCTTATCTTGCAGGGACTCGCAACAAGGTAGCCCTAAAAGCTTGGCTGGAGGATGTAGCTCTCCTGACTAAGGGGAGGGAGTGGAACTGAGACATTCAACTATGCGTGCTATGCAATTAGTTTTATATAGTGACACAAAAACTTGAACGGTGGAAAATGCCGAAATGCAGAAAATATGACGTGGTAAATGCAAATATGTTTCGAGCCTTGGACCCAAGATGCGTACTTCTCTCTGACTTTTCCCACAACAATAAACTAACGTGTTAAATAACCTTCTCAATCCATTGTAAAATCTACCAGGATAGCCATTTGTCAGACCAGTGAATTCAACTTGTGACTTTGTTAAGCAACAACAATTTATCACAAAAATTCATTAGTTTAGGTGCATTGTTATTTTGAATGAGAATGACTCCCAATTAATCTGGACAGGAAGTACGAGAAAATCATTATAATAGCTAGGCTGTTGTACATGTCCATGGCCATGCCAATGTTAAGTTTTTGTGGCACTCTTGTGTCCATGCCATTCTGTTTATTGTCTGATTGGTTTACAGTACTTGTGAAGATGCTATTGGTAACTTCTAGTACTTTTTTAATCAGTACATAATTCATAGTGGAGGCACGTGTTATTCAGGGTGGTTTGCTAGGGATGCTGACATCCTGAACCGAGTCGGACGGGTATTATTGCAATTGCCTGAGGTGGAACCTATGAAACCTACTCACATCGCTATTGCAGAAGATTGTTTCCGGCTTCTAAGCATCCCAAGTCATCGAGTAACTTCAGTCCTTGTTAAATTGGTGGAGAAGCTATTTGGTGGTAAGTAGGCAAAATGTGTATGAATCGTCGGCGTTTGTAGTTTTACTCCAGCTGCCAAGGGCATAGGTTCCATGTTGTTTTCCTAATAGGCTTTGATTGATCGATAAAGCAAATCTCACTTGTGCACGGATGCTATGAACAACTGTTCGACAAGTCATCATCACTATTAATTGCATTCTGCACTCCTAAGTTTGATTTACATCACCAATTTGGTGATCCAGGTCACATTGTAAAGTATGCGTGCCTTGGAGACTATGTTAAAGACAACGTTCCGACTTTGAAGCATTTCAAGGGCCACAGACTGGAGGATCAAGAATATAATGTTGCGCCCTTGGCTGCTCTCTCAAGTGCCTATAGGCGGCTTGAAAGGTGAACCTTATGAAGTAGTCTTATGTGGGATCGATCTTTTTGTTTCTTATTCTGACTTGAATAAGACCGTTTTTCATCATGTGTTTACTCCTCCGTCAAATGCATTTATAGGTCCGAATTCAAGAATAATCATGGTGAATGGGTTAGTACAGTCAAACCTATGCTGAGCATGATTGTAGGATAAAGATTTTGGTTGGTTCTTTTGTATGATGACATTAATTTTGATTTGTACCTTAAGTTTGACATTAAACTATTATTTGATGTTGTATTTTCCCAAGTCATTTAGCTATTTCCTTTATTTGAAGCGCATTTATTACGTATAAATTATTGCTCTAAATTATAAAAACATATTTGTTATAGTTGTACCGAACAGTACCCATACCCTATATTTTTAGGTTTAGCTGTCGTACCCGCACCCGTACATGTGCTTCTTAGATGCATATGGGTAGGTCTAGATATCAACTAATGTTTTGTCTACTATGCCAAAATTAATATTCTAGTACAAACAACGAAGAAATAGCCGAGACCTACGGTGGATGTGGTCATAAATTCACACAAAAAATTCCCAATTCTCCTTTGAAGCTTCAACTCTTATTCAGTCTTGCTTCAGTTTCTGGGCTTATGAAATGATCTTCTTGGGATAAATGACAAGAAGCTTGAATTAAGCAAGAAGACAACATATTACGGACAACTTATTTCCCGTTCTTACCCGTACTTGTTAATTATGTAGGACCATGGTATCCTAGTAATCCCCACAGTTCCCGGGCTTCCACCAAAATTGCAAACAGAGCCATCTACATTGGAAACATTTCATTTCAGAGCTTTTAGCTTGTTGTCTGTTGCTAGAATGTCTAGCTTCTGCCAGGTTCTCTCTCTCTCTCTCTCTCTCTCTCTCTCTCTCTCATATAAGTTATATAAGGGCCTCCCATTTTTGGATCATATTTCGATGAACCAAACCGTTCAATTTGTTTAAAACATCCTTGTAAAGATATTCTAAAACATATTTTTAATGATATTCGCTAGAAATTAGCTCAAAATATGACCGGAATGTGCTTCATCAAAACAATTTTTCAAGTAACTGTTCCTATCCGCATTTACAAAAAGACGTTTGGATTAAGCATTTCCCGATCCTATTTTGAGCTGAACGGTTTAGATTATCGAAATATGACCCAAAAATAGGAGGTCCTTATATAACTTAGATAAGGGATCCCTTATAAGAAGGGCCCCGGTATATATACACACAAATGTGCGTCTGTGTGGCACATGAACTTGATATTTAGCTTCTTGATTACCAAAATAGTAATTCTGACATGTATAAAAAAGAGTCCATGTGGCATATTAACTCAATATTTAGCTTCTTGATCACCAAAATAGTATTTTTCACATAGACACAAAAGTGCATCTGTGTGACATATGAACTTAATATTTACCGTTTTGATTACCCAAATCCCTCCGCTCCGCCACCGAATCCGCGAGCTTTGTTTCGTTCTCGACGGGAAATGGGGTTGATGGGGTGGTGAAATGCTCTGGTGTCTGGTTGTGGTGATGGATGAGGTAAAGTTGGTTGTTCAGGCGTCCATCGAAGTTTATGGGATCCGAGGGGTTTGGTGGCGGCAGCTGGCGGCGGTGGGGTGGGGGTAACGGTTACGAAAGTCGAGGCCCGTGAATACCGGACAATGACCGGAACCCGCCGCCACCATCATCGTTGTCTCTGGATTCGTCGACAGGGTTGAGTAGGACGATGACCGGAGTCCGCCGCCAAGATCTGTGAGTTGTTCTTTTTTTTGGTTCAGATCTAGAAGTAGATGGAAATTAACACTGTTAACACTGTTAATTTACTAGGAATTATCACTATTAACACGGTTTCGTCTTTTTTTTTTGCAATTAGCACTGTTAATTGTATTTTTAGACAAAATTTAACACTGCTAATTGCAAATTTAGACAAAATTTAATACTGTTAGTCGTGGCGGTGGTGGAGATGACGGAGTAGTGGTGGTGGCGGCGTTGTGGTGGTGGTGGTAGTGGTGGTGGAGTGGTGGCGGTGGTGGTGGCGGTGGCTTGGTGGTGGTGGTGGTGGTGTAGGAGGTTGTATGGGCTGAAGGGTTTTTTTGGAAGAAATTAGTGGACAGGACTTAGTCGGCTATGAGCTTCTTTTGAAATTAGCGGACAGGATCTATTGGGACATTGTCCACCTACATAGGACCGGCCAGGAAGAAGCCCATTTAACTTCTATATCATGCATAGGACCCCTTGGGCTAACTTTTTTCGTGACTTCTTGGCACTGCAATTCAGAGACTTGAAAGAGGCTCTTCTTGGTTGGCAAGATTGGAGACTACTTATCCCTTATGAACCCTCAAGCATATACGCAAGACGTGGCAATTTCAACTCACATTTTTGAACCCGTTCAAATTCGTCCATTTATAACCCAACCCAACTCGCTTATAATATTATATAATGGGTTGGTATGGATTGGAGCCAAATGAACTCATATTTACATAGGTATAAAGTGAGTTTAATATGGGCTGAAATTAAAAGACCAGAGAAGGGACTGGCCCATATCGACGAACAGTTGGATGTGAGCTGAATCAGCTGATGATGACAAACGTGGCCATACCTTCTAATTTCAAACAAATAATCAATTAACACTCTCTTCTGTTCCTTCTCTGGATTATGTGTGCAAAAAGGGTTGAAGTTCATTTGCCAATATTCGAACTATAAAATTTTCATTGAAAGGTAAATCTAGCACTGTTAAATAAATGAAACTATTTCTGTCATATTTTACGGTGTTAAAAGCTCATTCAAAATTGAATAAAGACAAAAAAAAAAAAACTTAACTTATTGAACCAAAATAAGGAGATGAAATTAGGATTGAGATTGGTATTGAGTAGGTTTGTTTGGGATGAGATTAGATGATAAGATTATTAATACCACGTTTGTTTCACATGGGATAGCATTAGATTGATAGTATACATTTTCATTTTTGTTCTAATGCAAAACTGAAGGATAACACATATGATTAGAAAATTAAGTGCTTCAATTTTTAATCCGTTTAAGCTAGTGCAAAAATCTTATTTTTCTGATCATATCATTCTAAAAGGTCATAATTAAATTTTGTATGTATAATCTCATAATTAAGTTTTGTATGTATGACTCTCATAATTAAGTTTATGCTCTTTATTTCGGACCTTATGGAGCAGAAACTTAATTATGAGAGCCTTAGAGATAAAATTTAATTATGACCCTTTCGAATAATATGATTAGAATAACAATATCTTCGCACTGGTTTAAACGGATTGAAAACTGGAGTACTTAATTTTTTTACCATATTTTTTTAACCATATAAGCAATCTCAGAAACATTAAATACTCCAATTTTCAATCTGTTTAAACTAGTGCGAAGATATTGTTATTTTGATCGTATATATTATTCTAACTGGTCATAATTAAATTTTATATCTAGAACTCTCATAATTAAGTTTATACTCCGTATGTCCCTAAAAAAGAGCGAAACTTAATTAAGCAAGGCTATCTTCGTGAAACCCCCTTTCACCCCTAATGCCCGGCTTACCAATACCAAGTGGGAGAGGGCAGATGGTGAATACCCCCGATGGAGAGCAAAACATAATCAGTAGTCATTATAACAGACTACTGATTGCATAAGCAAATACTCCACTCTATACTTTATCCCTCTGTTGATAGGCGCGTGATATCATAGATATGAGCGCCTAAGTAGGGCGAATTAGCGCATTAGAGGCGCGTTTTATTTCAT
>JAOTQK010000001.1:7245097-7262713 GCA_025642025.1 Rhododendron ferrugineum
ACAACACCTCTCTCGGTCCCCTTTTTCTCTGGCGACCCACTCTGCGGAGGAGATGCTGTGGAGAAGAGCTGCTATGGAGGAGGAGAGGAGGAAAGTGGTGTGGCGTGATAGAAGAAGGCCGCCAAAATATTTGGGTGTGTTCAATTTTTTTTTAACCGGTGGTAGTAGGTTAACATGAGAGAGAAATTGGTGGGTAGGAGAGGGAGTGTAATGAATCCTAGTGCTGTGAGCCTGTGATTAAAAGATGAGATCCAAGGGTCAAAAACAAAAAGGGGGCATGATGCCCAATACCACTTTGGGGCATGGTAGCCGGAGCCGCGGGAGTAAGGCTGCGTACATTAACTCTTTCCTAGACCCTGCAATGGCCGGAGCCTCCTGCACTACCCTTTAGTATACTAATAAGTTGTCCTTTTTGCAGATGAAAACGCAAACACCAATGCGAGGAAAGTGGGAATGAGGAGGATCAAACCTAGCCCGCCGCGGCCTCCAATGGCAGATCAGCGAAAGCACCAGAGGCCACCGCCACGTAACATGACGGAAAATGGCGTTAGCACCACCACTGGAATCCCCATGCCCTGACTGGCTCGATTGGCTAGTCAAATAGCGCTAATGAAGATCGTGCTCTTAACATTTAGTAGGAGTAGTTTGTATTGTACTGTCCAAATACTGTTATTTGTGTGTGGAATTAAATAACATAAACAAAAGAAGGCGAAGTTGTAGAAAAAATGCTAAATATACAGACGGGGTCACAAATTCGATCGCATAAGTGTTCGAAAACGTTCGATGCATGTGGTCTTATGTAGTGATTGCGACGGGCAGGCTAGGTGGATATTTTTGTAGTTTTGTACCGCAATAATTATGAAACACGTCTAACAATTACAAATGCCATGAAATATGAACACAATCAGTAAAAACGTACTAAAACATTTAAGATGATGTTAAGAGTTAGAAAAATAGGGTGTGAGATCCATGGAAGGGCACATGCCACACATCAAGTCATTGTCTTAAAGCCGTATTTGCCTCCCTTCATGTAGATTCTGATGGTCAAATACCACTCGATTTTAACGTAGGTGCAATGGAATCCCCGGGTAGATAGTTGTGTAGTACCGAGGGTACGTAATACTTTTTGATGTGAAATAATTCATAATCTTCTTAAAAGATAAGTACTTATTTTTAATTTTCAAGCTTAAAAATAATGTGCTTACGAAAATATTTTTTAAATTGTTTTTGCATCGTTTGAAAGATCTCCAGATCTTATCGAGATCTTTCAAACGAATCCATATTGCATATTTTTATATTTCAATAAACTCATTATTTTTAAGCTTAAAAATTATAAAAAAAAAATACTTATTTATAAATAAGTACTTTTTTGAGATCCTGGAACAGAGCTTGTATACTCATTTTCAAACATGCTACACGCACAACCGTTGTGTTGGTTGTGCAACTAATTCTGGCCATCCAAATGTGTTTTGGACGGTTCGGATTAAAAATAATATAATTTCAGTCATAGATCATTTATGACCGGTCATAAATAAAATGAATCTTGACCATTAATTACTGTCATGGACGGTCAAACGGTTGTGATTCATTTTTCTGTGGAAAAGACAACCTGAAAGACTTGGGTAGTGACAAAAAGAAACAAACAAATCGGAGCTATTAATTACACCACACTCATTTACACACTCACACTCACAACAAGGGTGGAGCCCGCACACACTACACATTCAGTGTGTGTGGGCCTTACCTTTATTGTGAGTGTGCGTGTGTGAATGGGTGTGTAAATGGGTGTGGTAGTAGAATTATTGTTAATTACAAGGGTCAACTGGAGATATTATAGACAAAAAGAAAGCACCAACAAGGCTTGGGTAGTGACAGTAACCACACTACAGTATCGATCAGAAACAAACAAATCGGAGCTACCACATCCACCATAGGAATTTACTCCTACTTCACTACAGAGCCAAGCACAAATTCATGGTCCAGGGAACTTGTCTCTGAGAGATTTCTCACTTTTGTTTTTATATTCAGATGTGTGGGCCAGCTTGTTCGCATGATTTCAAGGACATGAACTTTTAACGACTAGGTAAAAGCTTGTTTTTTAAATGTTGGAGGAAAATGCTAGGAAAAGATTAATTATTATTTCTACTTTCGGGGCAAGTTCGCTCACAAAACATTTAACACAACAATTGATACTCAATCTCAGCCCTTGCTTTGGATAGTTGAGATTAGATCCCAGTTCTCAACTCACGTGCTCCAAACCCAGACGTCGACCTCTGCGCTCTCTCTCTCTCTCTCTCTCTCTCTCTCTCTCTCTCTCTCTCTCTCTCTCTCTCTCTCAACGTCGACCTCTGCCTGTTCAGAGATTCAGCGACCAATAGAAGCCCTAAACACCGGAGAACGAACGAACGAACGAAACTTTTATTCTCGGAGTCCAAACCGGCCTCGAAAGCTTTTCCGGCGAGGTAATTTAAAGCAGATACTTCAAGCCGTTAATAGAGGAAAACGAGACCAACAGTTGTATATGTACTTAACTTGTGCATCTTTATTAGAGATGAAATAGTTCAAATCCGGATTTCGATAGCGTCTCGATTTGTAGAAGATAAAAATATATAAAAACATGAATGTAACATTTCCATGTAGATTACGACACAATTTTTAAATGCGCTCAAACATTTTTTATTTTTTTTTTGAGAAATTAAAAGATCTCATTGACTTCTACTAATTAGCAGCAAAAAATTGTGAATTTTTATTTTGAAAAAATGAATTGCTTTTTTATGGGAGTGAAATGAACCATATTTTGAAAGTAAACATAGCATATTATCGGTAAATGAAATGTCTCAACTAGCCTCGAGGGTTTGTCCGATTGGTTAGTAGGTTTGCTCTTCACAATTAACCAGATTTCGATTTTAGGGGTAAGAACGCAAAAAAGAAATTTCTTTCGGAGATTAATCGAAGTTCGCGTAAGTTGGCTCAAACACCTTTTGACCGTCGAAAAAAAAGTCCCAACTTTTCACATGCTCCTATAGCCTAGAGGGTGTGCTGTGTGATTTCAAAACATTATTTTGGGTGTGCAGTGTGATTCCACTCGAATAGAGGGGGATATTTGTGAACTTGACGCAAAAAGGATTGAGGCCTAAAAACTCGAAGTTAAGAAAGCGGTCGGAGCCCTAAACGACAATCTCAGTGGTCGAAGGAGAAGGAGGAGGAGAAAAACACGATGCCAAAACGAGTGAGCGCGGGCCGGAATCGGAACGAGTCGCTGTTGACTCGGTCCGTCACCTCGGTCTTCACCTTCGTTCGGTTCGCCGAGTTCGAGATCCTTTTTGTTCTGTTCTTCCTCATCGCTTTCATCGTCTTCAAAGATCTCACGGCCAGGCCCGAGTACAATCAGATCCTCGTGAAGAAGCCGGGCGGCCCTGATTGGTGGCCTTACTAGACAGGTTTACGGAGAAACATGAAGGATTGTTGGATCAAAAGGCATATCTGAAGAACAAAAATCCATGTGAGATTTGGGGGCATTTCTGGGTTTGTAAAATGATTCGAGGATAATACCTGATTCCCTTTTTTGTTCTCTTTTTCTTTTTCATTTTTTGTTGCTTGTTAGTTTGGTTTGGTAGCTTTTATGGTTGGCATAGCTTCGGATTTGGATCAATTGTATTCTGGGGGTTATGTCCTTCAGATGTTGTATTTCTTGTTTGGGCTTTCAAACGAATTCGTTCTTGTTATGGAAAAACATTCGTACTAATAAGAAAACTGAAGGATTAGATGAAGATTTACCTTGTCTGTTTTGCAGATCTATGTACTTCCCTAATCGTTGTGGTTGGCCCAAAATAAAGTGTTTTACAAACTTTGAACCATTTCCCTTTCTGCTTGTAGTTGGAGTTTTGCCTAAACTAATGTCTCCGGACCTACTGGTTTCGTTTTCCTCACGTATTATCTTAACCTAGTTTGGTAAAACTCTGCCCTCCTCTCCATTCTTGCTCTGCAATTCCTGCTCTCACGACTTTTAGTAGTTTATGATGTTTTCAATGGGCGATTGTCGTTCTCGCACGCGCGCTACCCTAAGAAACAAAATTCGGGTGTGGGTGCGCGAGCGCGAAAGTGTCATTGGAAAACATCCCAAACTACTAAAATTGGTGAGAGTGAGGTTTGAGAGCGCGAGCGTAAGGCAAGGATTGGGAGCAGGAGCGAGGGCATTCTCAAAGATTATGTTGACTATGGTCCCAGTGCTTGAGGTTCGAACCTGAAAGCTTCAGGTACATTTTACAGCTGTAAGCCGGGTCTGCTTTGAACCCTTTCTCCGCTCTATACAATTATAGATTGGACACATAATTGCGCGGACACTCACATCCATAGTAGGCCCACCCTACAAATTGAATATGTAGGTTTAGGCCTTGAAGTGAATGTGAGTGTGAGCCCAAGTGTGTGCGCTTGTGCCGTCAGCATTGCTGTGATAATATCAGCTCACAGCTTGACATTTAACCACTGGCCCCTGTACTTTTTCTAGGACAATGTTTAGATGCATGCTGGTAAAACTTGATAAACCCAGACGGCAATGAGTACTTGTTTCAGATGTAGTGATAAATAAATTGCTGGTCTTGTCATATTTGAAATCCTATCAAGTGTTATTTGTCTCAGCATGTGTGCAGAAAGCTGGGAAAGAAGTACTTTTTTGTCTTCTTTCCAATTGCAAGGCCCAGGCTGATCCTCTCCAATTTTCATCCACCCGGCTTCTGCAGTTTTGGGTGTGCAAAGTGCCCCTCAAATCCTCTGTACCCAAAAAAATGCGTGTTCCTGTGTATTTTCGGCCATTGAAGCAAGTGAGAATCTTGAGATGTGAAGATTTTACGCATTTCAAAGGCAAAAAAGGCAATGCAACACCGTTACAGGCATTTTCAGTTATAGAGGGTTTGAACTCTTGGACCTAACTAATCTGTAAGAACTGGGGGTGTCTATCTTTTGAAGTGGACCAAACTAGTCCATAGAAAGTGGGGTTCACATCTCCGCTTGCGGACATCAGTCTATGTTTCAGTTGCTTTGTGCAAGCAACAGACAAATACACGGTTAATGTTGGTGTGAAAGTGGAGCTGTTAAATTATTTACATTCATTTTTTACTTGGAAAAGGTTTAGCTAGGGTTTAAGTCAGACGTGATTTGGGTGAAATTTATCGGTGGACCTGGAAGTGTAGATTCATTTCGAGGAAACTTAGAATCTGACATGTGTATGTTTGCACCACCTACTCTCAGCTGTCACATTGAAGAAAGGAGCTTTTACTCATGAGATTCAATTATTGTTGAAAGTGAAGTATCATGTTCGATCAGTTGCAGCTAGAAGGTGATGGCACTTGAAAGTGCCTGCTTTAATGCTCGTTCAACAACCAGATTGAAGAGAGAGTTATTATTTATGACTGAAGACACTCATTGCCAGAATGGAGTAATATCTCTCCACAAATTATTGGGGAGAGAGAGAGAGAGAGAGGGTTGTAATGATTGTCAGTCATATTATTAGATTTTGAGGAGGTAAAATCAACTACCTATGACTGAAAGGTCATTAATTTTTTTCAGGACAGTTACTCAGTTTTTTCTTCTTTTTTTTTTTTGATCAGCCAGTTTTTTCTTGTTGACAGGTGATAGAGGGAGTAGTGACAGTTTGTGCAAATTTAACAGTACAATTTGCTATAACTGGTTTGATTCTGGAGTGTTTTAGTGCTTGGGGAAATGGTGGTGGTGGTTTGGGCAATGGGGTGGCAGGACCACAAATCACGGTAGTGTATGTGCTGAGCTTGTTCTGTCCCGGCCAAAAAGGAAACCAGAAGGAAACCCACGTGGGCTTTGACAGATTGAATTACACTGATGTGTTTGATAGGAAGGGAGCTTAAATTGCTTAGATACTAATGAGTTTAATCTCCTAAGTGACAATACTAATTTTTAGACACCAACCGGCCTTTTTATCTGCCTCTGTTGTTAGTGGTTTGCATAGGTCTCTTCAAGGTTTAGGGAACACTCAAGCTTGTTGATATCTTCCTCGCCGAGCTCTCTGAAACAGCAATCTCGGGTTTTAATTTTGTTAAGGTATGGTTGTCGCACTTATACTATGACCTTCTTGCTAAACATGTTTATCAACTGCTTGTATCATTATTCTGGTCTTTTTAAGTTCAGTATCTATTGTGTTTCTGTTAGTTTCCTCATATTATGATTCATCTCGGTCTGTGTCTTTTCGGCATCGCTTGCATTGTCTTGGTTCCCTCATATAATGGATGTATTAGCTTTTGAAACTTAAATTATGCAGCATCCAGTGCTGAATAGAGAAGTTTGGTAGCACAATCTGTAGAGGGTATCTGAATTTTCATTTATGAGATTCCTCTAGCAATGGACTGGACCTCAAAAACTCCCTCAGAGTGGGACTGGGAGAATCTTTGTATGTCTAGTGGAAAGACAATTGAAATTCCAAAACATGTACAACTTTCAAGCCATGAGATTGAGGGAGAGGGAGCTGGAAATGAATTTCTTTATTCGTCGGCGGATTCTTCATTGAAGGAAGGAGTGGAGACTTTCAGCACTGTTGATGGGTTGCCTATAGATTGTTGTCAGAAGGTAGTATTTTCTGAGAATTTTCCGGCATTGGGGGATTCTATGAGCAGTGGTGGTCCAATGATTGGTTTGAAGCTTGGTAAGCGGACGTATTTTGAGGACATGTGTGCTGCCGCTAGCTCATCGAAGACCGCTGCACCTATTTCCACAATTCCTACATCAAGTGCTGCTACAGCAAGGAGATCTAGGGTGTCTAACCATGATGCACAGGCCCCGCATTGCCAAGTTGAGGGATGCCACCTTGACCTCAAGTCAGCTAAAGAGTACCACCGTCGACATAGAATTTGTGAAAGCCATTCCAAAAGTCCAAGGGTCGTTGTAGCCGGGGTGGAGCGCAGGTTTTGCCAGCAGTGCAGCAGGCAAGTTCTTCTTGTGGAACTGTTACTTGAATTTTATTTGTTAGTAATTAACGTAGCCCATCCACTATTTTCCCTAAGAGCACCTCCACTGTCTTGGCAAATCCCTTGCTGTACCCAAAATACGACAGAAATGAGCAAAAGTGCAGCTTCAGTAGGGAAAATCCCTTGCAAAAAAATTTCCAGAGCCATTTCTTGTACCAAATTTGGCTTCAAGTTTTGGTTTTGGCAAGCTTCCCACGTTAGTTAATGGTTGTTAGTCAAAGGTAGTGTGGATGTTAGCTTGCAAAATACTGGCATTCACAATCGAGCAGAAATGCTGCTGTACATTTCAAATGCAACTTTTGTTTTGTTTTTGTTTTCGACACTGTAGTAGGCAAAATAGGGTTGTGGCTATGGCAAAGAGGCAATGACTGCTGGAGATGCTCCAAGTCATCAATATCTGGAAGGTTTTTTTTTTCCCCTTCGAGGATGTTGACATATTTTCTTGGTTAGCAATATAAAGGTTCCATAACCTGTCGGAGTTTGATGATAAGAAGCGGAGCTGTCGTAGGCGGCTCTCTGATCACAATGCACGACGCCGCAGGCCACGTCAGGAGGCGATCCAGTTCAACTCCATGAGAGCTTCATCATTAAACGGTGGGTTTTTGACTCTTAAAATTTCTAACACTTTTTTCATATTGAACACAACTGCATATGCATATTTATCTTGCTCTATACCCATCATTTTTACCTGGGGAAATTGTGTTTTACACCTTGCAGATCTATTTGTTTATTTACGGATATGTGGTTAGTATGTTCCTTATTTCTCTCGTAGTTTTTAATTGTAGCTGAACATTGTACTTGCTCTTTTAGAAGACTTCCATACTCTTAATAATCAATTTGACAAGCATAATTGGCCTTATTTCCAACAATTTGACACGCATAATGTTCACGCGTCATTTCCCTTTGTTTTTTGGACCTGAACAGATGGGAGACACCAGATGAACCATCTGTTAAACAGGGTCCCCTCTCCTGTTTCACCCCGCACATGGCAAAATGGTTGCAACTTTAAGATTGAACAATCCAGAGATTCTCTGAGTAGACCTGCAAAACATGCAGGCATGTATAGGGAGACATATTTGTCCAGTGATAAGCTGCCCAATTACACTTCTATGGAATGCCTTGATTCAGAGATCTATTCTTTCCAGAGCACAACGCCTCGGGTCCTTAATCACGGTAGGTTTTCTTTTCTTAGTTCGATGTGTACTGGACTAATTATAAGAAATTTTTCTATGTGACATTTTAAGTGCAAGTAGATGTGCATGTGCATTGCATCAACAATGAAAGGCTAGTTTTTGGACATCATCTCACACAGAAATCACATGAAATCAGAACTCACACATCTCATTAACTGGAAAAAAGATAATCATAGTGAAAACACAAGGCTGGAGTGACTTTTTCTTTGGCCCTGACTTGGGGTTGGACTTGTGTTTGCACTCTGAATAGGAGTGGTCTTATTGGATTTGGATTATGAAACTTCAATTTCCATGTCAACCACGAGTTTAGGAGCACATTTTATTACGTTTGGTGATAAAATCCAAAATCAGATTTTTTTTTTTCATCTGTCTGTTAGGGGACAATAAGCATTGTTGTTGTAATTCAGTTGCCCACAACTTCCTCAGAGGTTAGAAATATGTGCCTTCGGAACAACATATAGTCTAACCACTTCTTGAAAGAATAGAGTTTCTTTGTAGTCATTTCTGAGGTCTTGAAATGAGCCATCTAAGAGAAAAAAAATCAACCAACAAAATAGATTTTAGAACCCTTGTTGTCGGAGGCTGGCCCAAAACAATATCTTTATACTAACTTCGATTCGTCAAATGATGTGGTAGAGGCCTTCATTCTGTCATTGCCATTTGGAAACTGACATGTGTGGCCCCTATCAAATTGCAACACAGATCTTGTCTTTCTTTTTTTTTTTTGATTAGCAACACAGATCTTGTCTTAGAGCTGACCTGTAGTCCCTTTCTTCCACCAAATCCCTTTGAATCAAGTAATACCAAAGAATGGAGTATTCTAGCAAGAAACAACAGCTAGACCAAATCTAATTCACCAAGATGTGCTAGTTTCCAAATCCAAGAGGAGTAGCTGAATTTGTTTGCCACCATCTTTAAATATAAGGAAAAAGCATTGTTGTCAGCCTTTTCGCGCATACAACAGCTAAAATATCAGTAGCCTCCAAACCTTCACAGCCCTAGTTGGTTTGGAGCTCTCAGCTCAATGCAGGGGTCCTCTATAGAAAACTGCATTTTCTTCTGCAAAAGTCCCCTTGCTCTGCAGATCAGCCTCTTTGTATCTAAATATGAGACTTTTCCAGCAAAAGACCCCTCCTCCAGGAAAATACTCTCTATAGCACCCAAAAACGTTTCGTAAGTTACAAAACAACCTAAATACCCAAAGCACACACAATACGCTTAGTAGCTTTCTCTAGCCATCAGAACAAGAAATGACAGTAAAACACTCCCCACGGCCCAAGGGGTTGGAACGTGGCATAGTTTCAAGGACTGGGACTTTGGGGTTTGCTCCCTTCTAGGTCTCAAGTTCGAAACCTACTAGGTGCTACGAACTTTTGTGGGGTCAGTCCATAAAGGGCTTTGTCCTGGTTGTAACTTGGCCCCCGCTAGTAAACTAGTAGTATTGGTCCCCCAGAGATTAGCCGAGGTGCGCAAAGCTGGCCTGATCACCCTGTGTTATCGTAAAATGTAAAGAAAAAGACAGAAATAATCACTTTGTCAGCTTATATCATATTGACATGGTTTGCATGTAGAAGTATAAAGCTAGTAATATCTTTACTAACTTACGAAATGGTTCTGGAAAAGTTAGCTGGGCTTCAACCCCATAAAATCAGTAAAGTACCTTTGTTCAATAGTAACCGAGTCGAGTTCACTTTTGATCGAGCTTGATTCATGGATACTCGAGCTTGACAATAGTAGGGTTTGAGCTTGACACCTTTTGTAATCAAATTGGTACACATGATTTTCAAACGAGCTGTGCTTCAAGTTGTAAGCAACTTGATTTGTTTAATTTAAGTAATCCTCTTTTTGCCACTTACAACTATGGCGCCCCATTATTGTCTCTTGGTCAAAACCTTGGAAAAAAAAGGTGTGGTTCTTGTAATCAAGTCTTTCCCTTCTCTTGTTCCATACATTTTTGTCCACAATTTAGTACTTATTGCATGATTGAGGGGGAAATGAGCTTAAAACAACATGAAGAGACACAAAATGAAAAAGGAAAATTGTTCTAGTATGAGAAATTAATAAGCTCACCTAGAGGACGATTAGTTCTGGCTGCCCCAGCCCGTGTTGCTGTCTTATGTTGATTAATTTTTTTTTACAGATTTAGAGCCGTCTGCCGGTCGTTCTAACTTGGATGTAGCATCAGATCTTCGTCATGCTCCCTCTCTTCTGTCAGCCAATTCCTGGGGTTCGAATGAGCCTGAACCCACTTCACTGGGGCAGTTCATTCAGGTAAACCAAAGAAGTGGATCCCAGCCAATGATACATGCAGAGCCACAAAATGCGGCACTTGCTTCATCACAACACATGAGACTGGAGGAACCAACTGCCGTGTCCCGTCTGCATTCATTGGATTTGCATAGTAACAGGAATAACCAGTTCCAAGAGTTTCAGTTCTTCAAAACACCTTATGAGTCTGGCTGCTTCTATACTAATCAGATCAACTGATATTTGGGGCAAATCCAGCCCTTCCAGTGTCTAAAGCTGCATGTTATGGTCAGTGAACCCCTCTTTCTATTCATCCTCGGAAATTTCCATCCCAAATGCAAAATAAAACATATATTAATGGGAAATTTATAAAAATGGTCCTCCTAGTTTCATCCGAGTCTCATTTTCGTCCTCCAAGTATTAATTGCAACTCTTTTGACTTTCAAATTTGATTTTCGTACCAAGTTGGTCCAATTGATAACGAGTCAAACTAGAAGGAAAAAAATCAAATTGAGGGCAAATTCATTAATTGGACCAACTTGGTACGAACTGCAACGTCCAAACTACCATCAATTTGATTTTTTCCATTCAGCTTGGCTGACAACAGTTATCAATTGGACCAATTTGGTACGAAAACCAAACTTGAAGGTCGAAAGAGTTATAATTGATACTTGGAGGACGAAAATGAGATTCGAATGAAACTAGGAGGATCATTTCTATAAATTTCCCTATATTAATTGCATTGGTAGTGTTCCTAATCTCATATTATAATGCATGCATCTGTGAATTTTTATTGCATTAACGCATGTTGTGAGTGGACGGTCCTCCAAGTTACCATTTGTAGCTTGACTTCGAAGTGTGTGGGAATACTAATTGGGCATTATTTGGTAAATGTCTTGGACCTGAAACAAATTTACTTGAATGTTAACTTGAATCATCGCGCGTGCTAGTTTTATGAATATGACAATGACGGTGGAAATCTGTTGAACAGGTGGCCACATTGTTATGGTTATCTGATGAATCAAGCATTTTGCAACAAAGAATATTGGTAGTAAAAAAATTCTAGAAGTATGGCATGTTGATGCGCTTTTCTTTATCCACCTAAATGACATACGTTTTTCCCTGGCTTTGTTATCAAAGGACGTAACATAGACTTTGTCATGATTTTAGAGATGTCAAACTTGAGATCACTTGTCCATCCATGGAGACGCCTCTAGGCTATATCCAAGAAATTTGGCGATTTAGAGTCTATTTGGCACTCGTCTTAACGCCCCCAGCATATGTGGTTTGGTCGGTGCGGGGTTTATAGTGAGATGAAAAGCTCTAGAGACAAGACATAGAGAGAGTCTATTTGGCACTCGTCTTAACGCCCCCAGCATGTGTGGTTTGGTCGGTGCGGGGTTTATAGTGAGATGAGAAGCTCTAGAGACAAGACATAGACTCGAAGACCTGGCCCGTGAGACTGCCATGTCCTTGCTATAAGAATTTTGAAGGCATCCAACCCTGAACCGATTATCCATAGGTGGAGAGACCCTAGACTACACGGAACTAGCTTGAGTGGCCAAAGGCACCGCAACCATCACCTCCACCACAGTGAGTCCCTCCACCACCAAGCGTGGCGCAATGAAGGCGGTTCCTCACTTTGTTCATAGCATGTGCTCGAACGTCCAATCCTTTGAGGCACAGTGAGCGTGTCACCCCCACCACCTCCACTGCGAGCAGCCCAACTCTTCCTCAGCCAGGCCTGGGAGACCTGTAGAATCAGAAGATTTCGAATATACAGATATCGAACAAATGTGTATAGAACTTATCTTTTTTCACATTTCTAACTAAAGACAGTTTGATACGTTTAGAGGTAGAGTCGATATGTATCTCTGATCGTGTCTTATGTTTACGTATATATTTTGTGATCACTACACGATCCATGATGAGATATGCAATATTTTTTTCGTTATTAGAACATGTTACATAGTTAGAAGATGCGAAATTCTATACCATCAACATATGCAATACATTATGAAATTTTATATCGGGTGTAACTATTGTTTCAAGTTATAAATGTATCTTATGATGCCCTATGCCTAAGAAGCACCGACCCTTAACAGGTGACGTATCCATATCCGACATGTGTTAGCTATTGACACTCCTCGGACATGTGTCCGATACTCATTTTTCATGCTTAATCAGAAAATAAAAATTTCAATTTGGACACATGTTCGACATTCTTCTTGCAATGTGTCTAACACTTCTTTGTTGTCTAGTAGAGAAAAAATAAATACGTGATCCTTCCTAGATACTCGCTAACATGTGAATTATCAAAAATTGTGGAATTTGACATTTGAGTAAGAAATATTGGAAAGATCATAATTGTTGCGACCACTCATAAATTAACTTAAAATACTTGGAGAATTTTTATTAAAGATTTCTTGAGAAATCCTAGCCATGCCATTGCCCTATATTTTAAGCATTTCTGAGTTCAATATCAATCAAGATTCTCCGTAAGTTAATGCATGTTATTTGTTATTTAAGTTAGGAGGAAAACTTATGGTGATAATATACTGACACACATTTGTATATACGTCTATATCAAGATATTTGTATCGTACCCCACATCTTCGTGTCCTGAATTTTACGTGTCTATATCTGTGTCCATCGTATCATATCCATGTCCATGTCCTTATCTGTGCTTCATAGCCCTATAGGTATCCCGATATGTTTCATAGAATGAAAATAATCGTCCTTCCATGTATCCCGTTTTGACAACCTTGGATTTATTTGTCTTTTTTTTTTTTTTTTTTTTGTATTTCTCTCCATACACAGGTTCTTGCAGCAGTTTTGACCAAGCTGAAAACTAATCAGGCAAATGTTCAGGAGGGGATACAGGTGTTTCAGATTACGGCTATCACCAGTTTTTGCAACTGTTCTCTTTCCAGTAGATTTCTCGTGGTTGTTTAACGACAAATGTTTTTCCCTTGACATGATGACTTATTCGGACTTGTGAATCTACACAAACCATTTCATTTCAGACAATGTGATTACGTTCTTGCTTCATTTAATCAGCTTTGGAGTTACAGGTTGGGTTTTAGCCCAGACAATTCAAGTTGGGACTCTCATTTCCTGTCCAAGGAAAGAAAAAAAAAAAAGGATTGGTCCTGAGAACTGTCGTGAAAAGGATCGGTCCTCACAAATGTCGGAATTATAGAGGTATATATACACATACATGTGTGTGTCGGATATGTATACCCACATATCCGTGTATACATGGGTATGTGGGTAATGTTGTTGCACTCTCTCTTTATTCACTTGCACTTTATGTATTGGCTTTATGTTTGTCATGTGTGGAAAATTGGTTTGGAATAATTAAATTAGAGGTTAGTTTTGAAATTTCACATAGCTTAGGGGAAAAAGAAAAAAAGAGTGCAAGTAGATAAAAACAAGGGAGTAATTAATTTCACATATATTTACGTGCTTGGAAAAATGAGAAAATTAGATAATATTACAGCATTAAAAACAAGGGACAAGCGATGTAAAATAGTGGTACAACGAATTTAAGAAGCAATACAGAGAAAAACATTGCTCCCTTGCGCGCCGAACAAATGACAAAAATCGAAGAAAATACTGGTCGAAAGAAATAATAATATGTTCTTTTGTCTTTTTTGTCTTTCTATTTTATGAATTCTGGCTCATTTTCACGAACTTTAATGGAGGGTGTGGAAAGATTTGAAATATGTCAAAAAGAAAAGTCTTTTTTGACTTGACTTATTTTTGTCTTTATTCAAAAAATTATGAGTTTCAGTCATAATTTTTTATACTTTTTTTATTCCTCTTGACGAGACGAATCAATAAGTTACAAAAGTTTTACGCAAATAAACAAAAAAAAAACTTTGAATAAAGACAAAAAAAAAGTCATTTTGATTTATTATGCCAAAACCATCCTTAATTTCTTTTTGAATTCAAAATTTAATGAAGTTTAATTGTCGAGTAACTTGACAACATAAAACTGTGATTACATTTTCTACTTCAAAGTACTAACATAAAAAACCACCTTTTTCTTATCTTATTACAGTAAAAAAAAAGAAAGAGGAAGGGCATAGCATAACTACAAGGGTAATGTTGGAAATCACTTCACCCTGAAAACCAATTACGGCTAATGAGAAAATAATTAATACGGAGTGGAAAAACACCATTTTTTGCTACTAAATTAATGCCGTAAACTTATGCCCCGGGGGCGCTTGTTAGCGAGACCGTTTTACATAAGCACAACAGTTTAGAGCATCTCCAACCCATTTCTCACTCTTTCTCCATTTTGGAGACTAAAAAATATATATTCTATTCAAAATGTAATTTTGGAGAATCAACAAATCCAACTCAATTCTCCATTTTTCGCCTCCAAAACTCCCCCCAATTCTTCCTCCATTTATTGTTTCATATTATTTTTTTCTTCTTTCATTAGATGCATGTTTTTTTCCCCTCATTATTCAAACCAATACAATGATTGGATACTGTAAATGGGAAAAAATAATATTATGAGTTCAAATGGTTTGAATTTACATTTGATGTTATTTCAAAATGCATTTACATATACTTAATATTAGACTCATTTTGAAGGTATTATTATTGTCTTTCCAATAATATCAATTTTGTAGAAAAAAAGATGCGTAATGTAAAAGTTATATGTAATTGACAAAATTCTAGCAAAAAAGTAAATAGAATATTAGTGAAGGAGAGAAATGAAGATGGGTCTCCATTTGGGACGTGATCCTCTGAATACGGAGAATGAGAATTGAGTCTCAAAAATGGAGACCCCAAATGTAGATGGGTTGAAGGGCATGGATTCTCCAAAATGGAGTTTTGGTGCCCAAATGGAGATGGGTTGGAGATGCTCTTAGATGTTCTTGCTCGTGCTCTACTTGTCGCTTTACGCAAGAAAGTGAAAGGTTCTTTTTTTTTTTGATCCGCTAGGAAAGTGAAAGTTGAGTCGACATGTTTGGTTCGAAACTCATGCCCAACTTTCAGGCCGCAAAATTTATGTATGGATTCTTCTAAAAAGAAGGAAGGAAACGTGACCCCTAAGTCCCGATGCCTACACTGAATCCGCCCCAGGATGATAATGTGATCAATGGGATAAGGAGAGGATGAGTGTTTGAATGGGGAATAATCTTCTCTTAGGTGTTGTTCCACTTAACTTTTAATCAAATTAGTTGGTTTTGTCTTTATTTGAATTTTTTCTACATTTGTTAGTTTTGCGCCAAATTTTTGTTACTTATTGAGTCGTCTCGACGAGAGGGATCGAAACAGTATAATTTTTTTACTTTTACCCAAATATTTAGAAAAAATAACTACTTTTTAGCTAAAAAACCATCTTTTTTGACTCTTTTTTTTGTTGCTAAAAAAGGTTATTTTCCAAAATATCTGGGTAAGAGTAATTTTTTTACTTTTCTAATTTCTCTCTTCGAGACAAATCAATAAATCACAAAAATTTGGCGCAAAACAAACAAATGAGAAAAAAATTTGAATAAAAACAAAAAAATGCTAAAAGTTAGGCGGAACGGAGTTAGTCCTAAAAATGAATGAGTATCCTTGAACTCCGTGAAAAAAAAATCCTTGAACTCAACTTTGCATCATGCTTCTCCTTAGGGCATTCGCACCAGACTCTCCATATTTTGGACCAATTTATACCTTAAAAAGTCAGTTTATTTATTTAGCTACACACGTTTAAAATAATTATTGCATCAGGCTCTTTACTCTCACTCTTCTTTCAATAAATAATCAAATCCACCTCAATTAAATACTCTCCCTTGCCTCGGAGAGAGAAACAAAAGCCGGAAAGGTATAAAAATGAGAGAGAGAGAGAGAGATGGAGTATAGGAGAGAGAGATTGGGAAACAATATAAAAATGAGAAGCAAGTGAACAGTTGCTCGTCTGTCCGAACGAACCACTGTAGCAATGTTAGAGTTTTTTCAAAGTAGAGAGGAAGGAAGAGAGATTAATGCAGGGTTTTTTTCTTATCTTTTTGACTTTTTAATTTAGTTTGAAGAGAGGAGTAAAGAGAGAGATGTGAATGCTCGTTGGAGCAACTCCAACAAGCTAGGCATAAAGCATAAGGGAGACCATGGAGCTATTTAGCTGTCAAAAAGTTCTTCAAAAGCTTGTATCTCCAAAAGTACTGTACAGTACATACATAAGTAATGATAACAAACAAACTTAAACCTGTCTACTTTGGTAAAAGGTGAAATAAGGCTCAATTTTCACTAACAAAATCATAAAAAAAAAAATTAACGCATTTTACCATCTCGTTTTCAGTAACAAAAAATACTACTCCCTTTGTCCTCTTTTCAAAGTCCAGTATTCTATTTTGGGTTGTCTCTTAATAAATGTTCATTTTGTAAATTTTTTTTTTCAATCGTCATACATCAGCGTGGATTAGTGGGGGTGTTAGGGTTAGCACGGGTTCCAGAAGCTATCCATAGCTTGGGACCCAGTGGATTAGTGGGGGTGTTAGGGTTAGGATTAGTGGGGGTGTTAGGGTTAGCACGGGTTCCAGAAGCTATCCATAGCTTGGGACCCAGTGGATTAGTGGGGGTGTTAGGGTTAACACGGGTTCCAGAAGCTATCCATAGCTTGGGACCCAAGGGTGTTGCTCTAGCAGTAGTCGAACCCAGGACCTCCCCCTTAGGGGAGAGATGACATACCAACTGCACTTGGTAGTGGTTGTTGTTTATTTTGTAAAGTTAGTGGTAAAAATTGGCACATTTTCCATTTTACCCCCAAAAGTAGATTTCATTTTGAAAAGTTAAAGTGAGTAAAAATATAATGATGATGTTTTCATAAAGGATAAGTAGAAAAAACGGAGGTAAAAGTTGATGTGAAAGGTGTAATGAACTAATGATGATGTTTTTTTAATAAGTTGAAATTATGAAGCGAGACACTTAAAAATGGACGGAGGGAGTAAAAACTTAACGCAATTTACAAATTGATTTTCACTAAAAAAATTTTTTACCAACTCAACAACTTTTTATCTCACATACCTAGCAAAAACTTTTTTATTACTAGAAATAACTTGACATTTCTCAACAATTTATTCACTATCGAAAACACCTTACAACCAGTGCCGGCTCTGAGTTTTTTGGGGCCGGATGCGAACTTTATATTTGAGGCCCATTATATAATACAAAAAAAAAAG
>JAOTQK010000001.1:7262813-7285610 GCA_025642025.1 Rhododendron ferrugineum
CTATACCTAAGGGTACAAAATATATAGGGGCCCACAAAATTCGTGAAAATTTGGGGGCCAGATGCGGCCGCATCACTAGCGTATGTCCAAAGCCGGCTCTGCTTACAACTTTTCAACGACAAATTAAAATCTACAAATTTTTCACTACCTAAAACACCCCTAGTGTTAGAGATTGTCCACTTCAAGATAAAATTATCATGGATTTTTAACCAAGTTTTCTGTTTTCAAACTTTTTGTATTGTTTGGTTTCACGCACACTCGGAAAAGGCCATCGTACTGTTTAATGTGAACAAAATATGATTAGTTGTTGCGGCATCCAAGATTTCAAAAAATTATTCAGTGCTTCTGATACATGGCCGGAACGTGCTGTGTCGAGGGGGCACAGTCTTTAATTTGTTTGGCAATCCAATGCTCCAGATTTCATTTCGGCAATGAATGACTTGGATACTGCACGGTGGAAATGAGACCTGAATCGTCGGATTGCTGAACGGATGGTCAGGATGGAAACAACACGATGCCCCTCTCGACACAACACCTCCCCCGGTTCTACATTGCCACACATAGTCTTTCAGGTCTTCAACATCACACGTTGATGCGGGGGTCGAGAGTAAGTGTGTGAATCCCACGCAAACAACACCGAAGATTTCATATCGGGACTTGAAATAAAAGTTCGGGCCCGATCTCAATTCGGGCCGACACCGGGCCTACAGGCCCACTCTCATGATGTTCTGTTGCTTACGAGGAAAAAATCTAATCTAAATTTTTTAAAATGGAAATCCAACCATTTCATGTTTTTGCGGGGGTCGAGACTTGAGAGTAAGTGTATGAATTCCACGTGAATTAAACCGAAGATTTCATATCGGGTTTGAAATACGAGTTCGGGCCCGGCCCGACACCGGGCCTCCAGGCCCACTCTCATTGCTCTTCTGTTGCTTATGTGGAAAAAATATTCTAATCTGAATTTTTAATTTTTAAAATGGAAATCCAACCGCCTCAACGGGGCAAAAACGAATCTACCAATTGACCAAAGTTTCCCTTCTCTCTCTTTTAGTATTATTACCCCTTTCTTTACAAGTACCTATACATACAGACCGTCGGCATATACATGCATGCATATATATACTTGTATAACCTAAAACCCTCTCTCTCTCCTTTTTCTCTCACATCGATTCATCCACGCGCACACGCTGAATCCAATCAAATCAAATCGGATCCTAAAACCCTTCCCCGCCCAAGAATTTGATTTCTTTTTCCGCTCCGAATTCTCCGTGGTTTCGTTCGAGTACGGTTTAGATTCAGATTGGATTGAGGGGTTTTTTTTTTCTTTTCCGGATTGAATTGTTTAATGGAAGAAGCGGGTCAACGGGATCGAATCGCCTCGGCGGCGACGTCGCCCTCCGCCGCCGCCTTTCCCCCCGGTAACGCACCTCTTTTCTCTTCGTATATTTTTTTTATAGATGCATGTATGTATGTATGTATAGATGCGGGGACGCGCAATGCGCGTGCGAATCGTGTTGTGTGAAAGATTTAGAGAGGGAAATCTTGAATTGGGATTAATCGAAATCTGGGAGAAAAGAGGGGAGAAAGAAATTTTCTTTAGGTAGTTAAAGGGGTAGTTTGGGGGAAAAAATTCGTGTATAGATGGTAGTCTCCTATTCTAATTTTGTGTGTTATATTTGGTAGTAGTGTTGTATGTTCTTATCTTTGTAGTCTTTGTTCCAATTCCCCGGTGGGTATTCTCGGAAAGGAATTTTTGCGTGGTAAAATGGATGTGTATATCTATGTGTATATGTTTGGGCCTGATTATTTTTTTCTGAGGGATCATAGGAGCTCTATTTTGGTTTGGTTGACTTGTTGTGACTAGTCTCCACCTAGGCGCTAGGCCTTGGTCCAATGCCTAAATTAGGCAGCCGACTAGTCAGAGACTAGTCCCCGCCTAGGCGCAAGGCGCCCCTTTTGCCCAACTAGCGCCTAGCGATTTTAGAACATTGATCTACATGTGGGGGCAAGTGAAGTAACAAAATCTATGGTGTCATGCAATGTATAATAAGCTAGACTCAAAATCCACATGCATAACATATATACACATTTAGATATATTACATGGATCAAATATTTCACGTGTACCTCTTCTTTCTTGGAAAAAATCAATCATGTGTAATTTGTTATTCGCAATTCTAGGGATAACATTGAAGAGTTCAATGGATGCACTATGGTCCCAGATTTTGGACCAGGAAAAGTTCCTAGTACTTCTGGAGTTGATTGTAGAATTGCAACCTATAGATCAAGTGAAGTATAGCAGTAGAGAAAAAGGAGTAAAAACAATCGGGATCTCATATTATCTATAACTCAAGAAATGGACTAAATTCAGATCAATGATTTCTTCCCTGGACATTGAGTCTCTCTACCAATATATATGGGCATGATTCAAATATTGCAATGTCTTCTTTGTAAGAAGTGGCACCTATTGCCATTATGAGAGAGAGAGAGAGAGAGAGAGAGAGAGAGAGAGAGAGAGAGAGAGAGAGAGAGAGAGAATCTGTAACGTGTTGGGGTTAAGGGATGAGGAGGGGTCAATTTTTAGATGTTGATTCATTAACGGTAAGAGGAAGTTGAGATTTTATGGAACTGTTTAAGAGGTTGTGTAGATCAGGAGTTACCTATAACTTAGATTTGAACTAGTTTACCCTTGCACCAAAACAATGTTTAGATAAAATTCGTAACTAGAATAAAGGAATTTACTGCAATAATTTAGAAATAAATAAAAATGACGATGACAAAATTTTGGAGACACGAATGCGATTCAAGTTTGAGCTGTCATGTATGAAAGCTGGGATACGTTAATTGTGCATTTGTTCCATCACTGTAGGGTTTATTGGCCATTTTTGATAGCCGGACTATCTCAGCAGATTGAACTATATTGAAATTGTTCCTCCCCATCCAACATTTGTTAGTGGGACATGAGCGTGGGATTCAATCCAGATCAACTACCAAGATCTTATATGGCGATTTGGCAATCTACGGGGATGGGTTTAGTGGGGATAAAGGGTAGTTGTACTCTAATTGGGTTGGTTCTACACCCCCTATCCACGACGAACAATCAGTGGTACCCTAATACAATCCAATCCCTCGAAAATTGTGCCAAACTTATCATGTTAAGAAACATTGCCATTGAACTTTTGGATGTTGTTGTTTGACCTTTGTTGTTGGTCATAAGTTTAACACTAGCTATGTTTTATTGTATCTGTTTTACCAACCCTCAAAGACCGGCATAATCGATATGATAAAACCCTCAAACAGTGGCAAAATCGATTGACCTCTAGAGTTGTTGGAAATTTGACTTCTCGGCAGTGTTCTAAACAGCGCTCGGCGCTAGTTGGGCGGCGACCCACAGCCAAGCGCCGAGCCCGCGTAGGCGCCGCCGAACGATTTGGAGGATTTTTTTAAAAACATTTTTGTTAGAAACACGTATCACCACCACCGCTGCCGCCACATTCCACGCACATACAAAGTCAGTCCACCACAGTAACACCGCCAGTCTCACACACACACTAAGTCACAGAGAGAGAGAGAGAGAGAGAGAGAGAGAGAGAGAGAGACGGTGGGCAACGACTGACGACGGCAACTGGACTGGCTTTAGGGTTTTCAGTTTCTATCGATTGAGACGAGAGAGAGACTGGGATTAGGATTTTCAGTTTCAGCAACCATAGCCTCTTAATTTTTAAAAATTACAACGCTGAGCTCCGCCAAGTCTCCCTGGCCGCCGATTGAACCGCCAAGGGTATAATCGCTGCCAAGGCCGCCATTTAGAACACTGATTCTAGGTTCACTACTAGTCCTCGTGAACAACCCTATGCTGTCATATCAGTTTCAAATCTGTAGCTTTCTGTTCATCTGACTTCCAAACAAGAATCTCTTTTAGTTTTTGTTTTAATTATGAGAACTCTTTGAATTGGGGATCAACATGGTCAAACTCTAATGCTGTAGAAATGTTCTATCCAGTTATGACTTGGACAAATTCTTATAAAATTCAAGCTACTTCTCTATATGCTCTCGTTAGTTGTAACATTGAGCTCCCCCACCCTTATCAATATTTCAAGATAACGTTTATAAAACACGACCGTCTATCAAAATGACTTAAGGGACCAGTTCACGTGTCACTGGTTCAATCGCCGGGTCAACTAGAATCAAACCGCGATGCCATAATTACTTCCTAAACACATTTAAAAATATATACTACCAGAAAATATAGGAAATGAATTGACCTTGACCTATTCCCTTGATAGCAACTAGTCACTGGTCATTTGGACTATATAAACAAAGGGATATGAACCACAAAGGCAAGTCCTGCCCCAAAGCAAAACCTTAATGCATATTATGGGCTGCATGATTGCCAGTCTACAAATAAAGAAAGGAGTAGAGAATAAAAGAGAGGCCATTTTTTATGTGTTGAACTACAGCTGCAAAGGAGGGAGGAATATTAGCATCTCCATTCATAGCCTAGACGCAGGTTTACTTACATAATCCATGCATGAGGCCCTCAAACTCAATAGTCAATACTAGCTAATGGAGCCACAATTGCATTCAAAGTACTTAAGTTGTGAAGCCATGAACGAATTGCATTTCCGCCAACAACATATCGCCATGTATCCTTCAGGTAATGGCATAGCTCATCCCACAACGCAATTGGAATGGAAAGGAAGTGGGTTGCCCTCACAAAGTCTTGATTGAACGACTTCACAAGGATTAAAAAGCTTGTCCAATGGGCTACTTAGCAATTCATTTAGAATGATTTGAGTTTTATTGTATTTATCATGTGAAGACATTTACTATATTATTTGTTTGATATGTGTAAAATGCTCTATAATGCTCCCACTCGTGTTCCCCATATAAGTTCTCTTGCGCTCCCTCTCCCGCTTTCACATTATATGACTTAGGGCTAGACCACAACTTTGCAATCTAAGTCCACCACAAGCTCTGGTTTCCCTTCTTTCAAACAAAAGACCAGTATCATTGCATATGTCTGAGCCATTGATGCCATCAATTCGACCACATATAGCTATTTTCAGGGTGAGAATTTCCTACCAACTGCATATAGCCATTGAAGTTTCAAGCCCTTTGCTTCTGTAAGTTATTGCACAAACAATTATGGGGTTTGAGTTAGAACTTGCACAGTACTAGCTAGTTTAAGAGACCTGCCACTGGTTTGATGGTTTTTCCATTCAGCTATGGCTGTTGGCAGTTTTAATTGAATATTCCAGTTTTGTGAAGATTGGAACTTAGGTCCGTTGACGGGTTAGGTTGTCTGGTCTGTTCAAGTTCGTTTTCAATGCATTTGTTTATGATAATTTTCCCACTCATGATCGCGAAAGATAGTCAAGAATATTAAACTTTCTTACCGGCAACTGCATTTTGAGACAATCTATCTGGCATATGAAAGCACATTATGAGGTATTTGTCCGTGTGGAAAGTGGAAGGGGTCTCTCTAGAAACTTCTTTTTGTTTTTCTTAGCGGGATAGATTTTTTCCCCCCTCCAATTGGTGGTGTCTGTGCAAAGAACCAACAAGTTTGTGTACACCACCACCTCTTTTGTTTTAGAGCGACACTCAGAAATTCATGGGTGTTGTTTCCTTTGTGTTTCAGTATCTGCATCCTGTTCAGGGTTATAGTATTAGAAAGAGGTGGTTAAAAGTGTGGACCGTGGCTCATCTTTGTTTTATGTGGTTAGTTTATGGGGCGAAGGAATTGTTGCTTCTTTGGAAGGTTATGAGTAGTAGACTTTCTTGCTATTGGTTGCATGACTAAGAATTTTATCGAGGCTAGGAATACGATGTTCTGTATGGAGTCTTTTCTTCCTTAAAGTTCCTTGCATTTTTTAAAAATATGTCGAGGTAAGTGTATGGGTGATGGGTTTGAGCCGCATAACCAAATTTGGCACTTGGAATCCTCTGTATCAAATGATGTAGCTTGTGTGTGAAGAAGGTAATAAACAAATTTGGCCTTTTTGATCCAGTTTAGTTCCACTGTTATATTTGTAGTAGTAACAATATTGGATATTATATGTGTACTTGGCTGCATGGTGTGACATGAATGTGCCCAATTTCATTCCTGATCTTAACTCCTGAGGTTTCAGGTTTGTGGAGACTTGATTTCTAAATGACCACATGCGTTCAATCGCATGCACGATTCCATGTGTCATAGTGGATAGCTAACTCCTTTATAGGTTTCTATTTTCATTTGTCAACATCCAATTTGGATTGGTTCCAGTGTATATCTCCATTGTACCATGTTTGTAAATATTATCAGCTTGTATTGGAGCTGCTGGGAAATTGGTAATATGGATTGTTAGGCGGTATCTTGATCATATATTGATCTTCTCTTTGACTCGATCCATGTAGTTGCTTTGGGTTCATGGCTGCTAAAGGAATTAATTTTGGAAGATATAGTGTAGACTACTGAATTCAGCCCAAATTAGCCAACCATATCTAGAAGAACCATACACTGGGCATCTGACTTGTAATTTTCTTCGCTTGTTCAGAGTTAGGTTTTCTTTTGCACAATAACAGTTGGCTTTAGGTTCATGTTGGGCCAACTTATTTGGAGTCTTAGTGCTTTTTATTTATGGAGTATCGGTGGTTAATGTGGGAAAAAACGTGTCAGTATCTCTGAAAAGTTGTTAATCTATGAATGTGTACTAATATCCGTGAATCGTTTGTTGGAAGTTTGGAGCAACTTTTTTGGATTACGTGTTGGTTATCCACCTATTGGGCAGTGGTTGGGTTGTTAGCTGATGGGTTAAGTACACCCCCTCTCCTAAGGTTTCTGACAATTACAGTGACCTCCCTTGAAAAGTGAGCGTAATTTCAGGAACAACAGGGGAGGTCAACATAAGTTACCGTTCTTTTAGTTAGCAATTAAGTGGTTTTGCTGTACTACAGCTACTGTCACAGTGGGTCAGTCCAACTCCACAGATTTAGTTGAAGGCATGTGCTCTACTTATTTGATTAGGTGGGTTCATTCAGTTTGTCTTTGGACGCACGATACGCTCTGTTTGACCCTTACAACTTCTTGGATTGCACTTCTTGGATAGACTAAGAATGGCATTCTACCACTGAACTCCAGGTTTTCAGTGAAAAGAATGATCTACATTTGGATTTCCCTGTGCCATCTTGGGATTGAGCTTATTTCCTTGTTTTAGCATTCTGCTAGTATGTCACAGTCTTACTTTTGATGGGACAAACTTCTCAGGAAACCACAGTTGCGAGATATGGAAATGTCCACTCAATATGTTTCTTCTTTTTCTATGAGATTGTTTTACCCTGGTAGAAGATTATGTGATTTGCTACTTTCCTAATACCAAAAAAAGTGAAATGATAGTAATGGTACTTATCTATCAGAATTAATCCATAGTACTATCATGATGACATCAGTGATAGGGCTTTCAGGACTATGCCGTTTTTTCTCAGTTTTGCTCAGTTAGCACCTGCTGGTCGCCCACCTCTCTAACTGCCCCAACCTCACCAATTGGGATATTTTCTTTTTAATCATGCTTGTGCATGTCTAGTGGTTATAGTACAGCCTTTGGTGTGACTTGTAAGTGTGAGGCTTTGTGCTTTCTGAGTTCTGCCTATGGAGGATGATCTATATTTGGGTTCATTTGCTGATTGCATCATTGTTTTTGAATCTCTCTTACCATGTAACTGATAATTCGTGATTATTGCAGGTGGGAGACCTGTTGAGCCCAACTTGACTGAACAGGTACCTATTTGATAGTCTTTGTTGTGGTGATTATGGTTTCTTCTCTTTTCTTTTCTCTGCAGTTTTTTTCTTATTTAATGTGTTCCACTATAATTTCATATCTGATATACAATCAGCCGCTTCCGCGCAACAATGAAAGGCTTGTTTCTGTAAATCCTACTCAGGCTGCAGGCGTCCCAGGGCCTTCAAAGGATGTCACAGATCACATAGGATCTGCGTATACAAGTGGAAATCTTACCCCTGTCTACCCCCAGGAACAGACATATTTTTATGGAGGTTAGTTCTTATCATGTTTAGCTAATAGCTACTACCAATTCAAGAGGTAAGTGTTTTTAGGTACTTCTTGAAGCGGTGGAAATGAGGCCATGAAATGCATTCCCACAAACTTGCAAATGGTGACTTTGACTATTGTGTTACATTTGTAGAAGTCAACAAAATCTGGCAACGTGGGGAAGCAAAAGGATATGTCTCTTTTTGTATTGGCACTTGACCCATAACAGATTGCGAAAATTGAAAAATTATAGACATCAACCAAGTTACCAAGGTGTACAAGTCCGTTGAATTAATTTACACTAGCGGGTTTCAAAAAGAAAAGTTTTTGTAGGTCCATGAATTCTTTAACTGAGGTATCTTGTAATTGGAATTGCAAAACTTGGACTCCCCCAGCTTGGTTCATGAGTGGACAAGGAAATGACATTGTTTTCCTTACATTCTGCTACTGCTTCCTGCAGTCACAAGGGACATGTATTATCTATTTATCTCTGTTTTGCTATGGTTTCAGGCTATGAAAACAGCACCGGTAATTGGGATGACTATTCTCGCTATGTCAGTGCCAGTGGTATGCAAGTTGTATCGCCGGTGAGTACATGTCCCTTTACATTTAATCCTCCTTTTGCTTTGATGGAACTCATCAGATGTTTTCTGTTCATGTTTGACCTGACTTAGGCTATGTACAATGATAATTCATCGATGCTTCGTTATGGCCTTGATAGTCAAATGGCTTATGGACAGTTTTCCCCTATGGCTAGTCCTCTGTCCCCAATAATGGTAGATGGCCAGCTATACTCTCCGCATCAAATCCCAATGTCTCCAAATTATTTCGCACAGCCAGTTTCTCCTGGTGTGCCACATGTAACTTCATCTCTTCCATCGCAAACTGAACTGGTTGCAGCAGGAAGTAGTGGCCAAGAGGGTCTTGGTGACAATGTTCTTTTTGGGCCAGGATCAGGTTACTTTCTACATTTTGGATCTTTTGGTGGAGGTGGCCTTTCTGGAGAACCCTTGTCGAATATGTCAACCTCAGAGTCGGGTGGTTATTTGCCTCAGTTGACATCACCAGCAGGTTATCCCCAACCAATGGGTATACTTGGGCCGTATGAGCACAATTTTGGGCAGGTTTGTTTTTGTTTTTGTTTTTCTTCTTTTTTCTTTTTAATCTGTAATATGCCTTCATGTGGTGAAGTATGGTTGGTTACGTAATAATGAAAAAAAAATGTATGCCATGTGATTGTACACCAATACAAATTGCTAGGACTAATATATGCCTATTACTATTATGCTACGCTAGTGTCAGTTTACGTAATCCAGCTGTGAAAGCACTCTTTCAACAGAAGGCCCTTGCTGATTTAAATCCTACACCTGCATTGTCCTTCTATAGGGGTGTCTTACTGCCATACAAGACATAGGACATTAACAGTTAACTCAATATATGGGCCCATATCGCGAACACAGACCTTGTTACGGACTGAGTGGTATAAGAAAAGTTCCTATCAAGGTATAATGAACAGAATGCTAAAACGTGCAAATGTTCCCGTAAAAATAGAACGAAGTATAAAATCTTCCCATTTCAACAGTCTGGAATAAGGTTTTTGTTTGCCATATAGTTAACTTCTTTCAAGAAGTTATGGTATAATATCCATAACAGAGCTACAAGTGTTATGATGTTTGTTTGAATGTCCTTGAAGGATGTTTCTATGTCCCAAGGATTTGACTTTGGTACGATATTTGGTCTTACGATTCCGATCCTGACATTAGTTGCTTCTTTTATAACATTGTAAGCTATGTTACTTCACTATTTCTTTCAACAGATCACTTGATGAGTGTTTCTTCTAGAGTTTATGTACTCAATGATCCTTGTAGTGTGGACCTTAACATGTTATCTTCAATTTCAGATTTCTCAACAGAGACCATTTCACAGCTATGGATCGGTGGAAAGCTCCTTCTCTAGAAACTATAGGCCTGGCAGCTCATATCAGAGCTCAAATTATGGTACTGCATCTACCACTAACTGGGGGGCAAATTATCGGAGCCGATTCGCTTCTGACAAAGGTGGAAGACAAGAAAGAGACCGTGAATCAATTTTTGTGTCGAATGATGCACCTGGTATCTCTAGTGATCGCAATCGAGGACCGAGGGCTTCAAAACCAAAGGGCAAGAGCCCTACTGAAGAGAGCTCAATATCTGCTACTAGCAAAAATGTTGCTTCTGTTTCCGCGGTTCATCGTGGTCTCTATAACCAACCTGATTTCGTCACGGACTATGAGAATGCTAAGTTCTTCGTCATAAAGTCTTTCAGTGAAGATAATGTACACAAAAGCATCAAATACAGCGTTTGGGCCAGCACACCGCTTGGAAACAAAAAATTGGAGATTGCTTATGGTGAAGCAAAAGAGATGAAGGGCCAATGTCCAATCTTTCTTTTGTTTTCGGTACATTCCTTGCACTCTGAAGCTCATATGTTCTTTTCATACTAGATATGAATGTCGGAACAAACTACAGTTATTTTGCCAGGTTGAGTTAAATGTACTAAAATCGACAGGTAGGTATACTTATTACTTGCACAATACGAAGGTAATCACTCCGATTGGTTCAACATTCTGAGAGTTACTTTAACTCTCGACACAGTTTTCAATAAATCTTTCTCTCTATCTCTCTCCACTCATTACCACTCCAACTCTTAAAAATAACTTTCTAAAATGTAAACCAAACAAAGTGAATGTCTTTGACGTTTTTGTCTTGCTCTTGCTATTAATTAGCTTCTAAAGCACATATAAGTTTACCACATGTGGCATCCAGTAGACGTCCTGAAAAGATTATGGGGGTTGCATTAGTTTCTTTAGTGGATTTTACCATTGTTCTAAGAATGAGAAATGCACAAGTCCATAGTGCAGAATGTCACTTCTGATGAAATTGTGGAAATAAATATAATTATGAAGGTAGGGGGTTTATGGACTCTCTTGCTTATCACTTTGCTTCCGATCCGATACTTGTAGTAAATGTTACTTATTTAGGTCTTCGAACTTGTTAGCGTACAAGGTCTCCTTAAACTTGTATACAACTGTTTGTAGGTCAATGCAAGTGGACAGTTCTGTGGTGTGGCAGAGATGGTCGGGCCTGTAGATTTCGATAATGATGCAGCCTACTGGCAGCAGGATAGGTGGAGTGGACAGTTTCCTGTCCGGTGGCATATAATTAAGGATGTCCCTAATGGTCGATTCCGCCACATACTTCTGGAGAATAATGAAAATAAGCCAGTAACTCATAGCCGAGACTCTCAAGAGGTAAAAGTACAGCATGATATTTTCCCTTTTGGAAAGGACATCTGATATTTTTCTTCTTTTTTCCCTGTTTTCGTTTTTTCTTTATTGTGTTTTATCTTGTTTTCTTGTTATCTAATTTTGTGATACTGATATGTTACATCCCTAAACGTTTTTTTGTGTGCAACATTTTGTGTTTGTTTTCTTCCATTTTGTCCATTAGAGCTGTTGGGCATTATGTTGTTTCTCTTTGATACGTGCCTAATTTTCGGTTTCCCTTCCACTTTCATTATTTATCAGTCTCCTGAATTTATCATTATTTCTGTAAGGCTTTTTATGAACAGTACCATAAATCTATCATAAAACTACTATAAATTGTTGTTTGTTAAATTTACAGCAACATAAATTCTCCATAACAAGACAATATGATAAATTCACTGCAACCTGTGTCCGGGAACTATTGCAATACATGATAGATTTATCAAACTAGCCACAACAAAGATTTTTATCTGTTCAGAAAAAAAAAATCATATTAATGTCGGCAACCATTGCCAAATTTATGATAACTTTATTGTATCTGTATTCCTGAACATTCTTCCATGTATCATCAAGTTCCTTATGAAAGAACAAGTGCACAAGGCTAGGCATAATGTAAGTTTAGGTAAAATGGCTAGCCAAAATTCAAGAAACATCCAACATGAAAAGCCCTCTCCATTTTACATAAAGCCTAATATTGCTTCAGAACACCTCGATAGTTTAAGAGAGGCATCTGTTTCATAGCTTTCAAGCTTTTGGAACAAATCCAAATAACAAACAACCATTTCTCGGTGGAAATATGTTTTTAGGCATACGCCGAGCTCGTAACTGGATGATCTTGTGATTCTTATCTGGTCATTTTGTATGGTTTGTTGAGAAGTTTATCCATGAAAAAAATCATCTTAACCGAACATCTATAGGTATCTAAACAAAAAAGATTACTTTAAAATATGGTGATGTTTGATACCTATTGATATCCAATCCAGATGATTTTTTTTTTGTGAATGATATTCTCCACGACACCAACGATAAGAACAGTTCGGATCATCTCGTTGTGGGCTCGGTTTACATTCGGCACCGTCTAGATGAAATAGTATGATGGTTGAAATTAATTTTTTATTACTTGATGATTGATAAAATAGTATTTTAGTGGAGTAGAGTTCAAATAGAGAAACTGATTCAGTGTGTGTTCATAAAGTAACTAGCTTAGTAGAAAAGTGGCTTTTGGATAGGTATTTTGGCTTAAAATTTAGAGAGTTTGGTGTAGATGCTCTAAAGCCCTATATTACTGAGTTCTCCCCTCAAATGCATGTATGTGAAATTGATATTGTGCATCTCTATTTACTAATTTGATATGTTTCGAAGAAAAACAGAAAAAAGAATGAGGCATGTACTTGCAACTCTTCAACATCATCTCAGCTACTCCATGCAATCTTTTTATTAATATTCACAGCATATATACAGATATGTAGAAATTAAATAATAGGACATTCATACAGTTACAGGATGAAAACTTAACACATGATGTCATTGATGAAAACTTAAGTGGATTTCTGTATTTAGGACTATGGTTTAATTTATCCACTATCTAACCCCTCCAGGCTTTATAAGAAAAGCCATTTCTTAAGGAAAAGATTTCTTTTGTCAAGTCTCGTACCTGGTTTTCAAAGTTGTACAGTTCGCTGATCATACAAAATCAATACAAATCGATAGACTACATGACCATCATTCAAAATAAAAGCTACTCATTATTTTAAGCCTAAACCTTGCATATTCGCAATGCATCTTCAATATCCAACATGTAAATGTAATTTTCTATATACTTCGAAGATTAAGACCAATTCTTTGTGATTTGCAGTTTGATTGGATTCGATTCAGAGGAAGACAATTTCTCTTCATGATTTGGTTCATGTTTTGAGTCTTTTGACTGCTATGGTTTCCTTGTCAAATTCTTCTTCAATCACTTGCCTTGTTTTGTTTTATTGTAATTTTTTTTTTTTTAATTTTTTGGGAGAGTTCACCTGATTGAACTTTGTTGCTTCACATTGTTACCTTTTTTCAGGTAAAACTGGAGCAGGGTATCGAGATGTTGAAAATCTTCAAGGATCATGAAGCCGAGACTTCCATCTTGGATGATTTCAATTTTTATGATGAACGGGAGAAAGCTTTGCAGGAAAGGAAGGCCAGACAGCAAGCCAGCAGTTCAACTAAGAAAGAGGAGGATGCTGATGCTTCTATTAAGCAACTTTCTGAAAACTTAGCTGGAGCCCTGCAGTTGGAAGATGGTGGTGGTAAAGAAGAACCCAGAACCAAGTAGAGAATTGTGCTTGGTCTGGAGTTTGTGCATTACAAGTAGGTAGCAGATAGGTTGTAGGAGGGGGGTATTTCAGGCTTTTTTGAGGTTTGCTCACCATACTTCAAGTCATTAACATGTTGCTTCTGCTGGTGGGAGCAATTTTCTGAGGTAGTTTCTAAGAATCTCTCTCACACAGACTTTTTTTCTGTCTCGTAGATGGGTCTTTTAATTGGGCGATTGTTGGGAGATTGGACAATGATTTAGGCGTCTTGGTAGGCAGACTCGGGGCTTGAGGCACTTGAAGTGAAGTCTATAGGTGCCTGATGCCAAACACATTGTACTTTAACCTGCCTGCATGCCTGCTTTCTTCTCTTTTGTGTTTTTTTATTTTTTTAGCAAGGTTTTTCTTGTTTCACTTTTGGGTTGAAGGGCATTAACTTTAGAAAGGGAGGATCTGTTGGATTTACCCAATCTGGGTCGTTATTCGACTAATCAGTGCTGCAGGAGCCTAGTTATAGAGATTCAACACCACATTATACATTTTCGTTTGACCTATTTCTTGTGCTTGGCCAAAAGAAAATGTATCCTTGTGTATGTGCAAAACCCATTATGGTATTTGACCAAATTCATGAGGTATCCATTTGCCTCCAAGAAAGCATAAATTTGGAGTTTGTTTTGGACCTGATATTGTTGTGCTTGGCTTGGTGTTTGGTTATCTCACTCAGTCTCAGTTGAATAATAGATCAATGTCTAATGACACGTATAATTTAGAGAGTCAATATATCAGTGTCAATCTACCATAATAGAGCACAAGAAATTCGATCAAAGGAATCCAGTCGAATTTTCAAGCGACAATGTTAGTTGTGCAGGGAATGTGCCGGGGGTAGTATCAAAAGTTGTGGTGCTTGTAACAGTGTTGAGGCATTGGTAAAATTTAGTATGTGGTTAAAACGGTTCTCAACTATTCAGCTTTAAAAACTGACTACTGCTTTCTATCTATATTAACTTTTTTTTTCGATTGACAAGTAAAAACCATACTTCAAAATAGTGGGAGAATGTTGTTATAAATGGTTGTGCAGTTCCTTGTATTGATGCAAAGAAGGCAGGAAATTTGTTGTCAATCAGATTCTTATTCTTTCATTTTCTGCGCTATTAATCTGTGTTTGGAGGTGGAGGCCGGCGCCCCTTCAGTTTCGTAACCTCCGGTACCGTTCAGTTAGTCATTTTGTGGGCTTGCACAGATCCTACAAAGATGAAAGCTGAGGTGACAAAGAAGAATTTAAATTATTCAGTTGGTCATTTTGTGGGCTCGCACCGATCCTACAACGATGAAAGCTGAGGTGACAGAAGAAATTTTAATTTAATCGATATTGGTTGGTAGGCGAACAAACTATATTTGAAAATTTCAAGGGCTATTTTTTCTTGATTTGTATTTACGTGGAACATCGTTTCAACGGATACTATGAGACGAACTTTTTCGATCAACTTTGTGGTCAGATAATGGGCTCACGGAAGGGCAACCTGGATGGATTGGAAGGGAGCATTACAGTGATATAGATTATCGAACCACATAACTGTAATAGAAATACTTAAATTAAACTTCAATAGCAGATTATTCAGAAGATATCAATCAGCATGTCATTCTGATTGAGCTCTAGACACCAATGTATCTTCCAGCCGCGTTTCTCCACAATATTCAATACGTATCGTATTTTTTTCCACCTATTATCAATTTTCATAATCGTCCGTACTGTATCATTGCATTGATTTGGCTCTGCATTAACCAAAAAGATCAACAAAATAGAAATTCTCTTTTTTAAGCACAAACTAATTCTTGCTTCCACGCGAAATCATTAGATCCTTTCACCTGTAACAAGGACTGTTACTCTAAGCATAGGCATCGTGATATGCATTTCCGGTATCCACAAAATGGTAAATGTGGGAGTATTGGGAAGTGTACATCAGTACATGAATAAGAGTAAGATAGAAAAAAAAATGCAAGCAGGTATTTGAAAAACATTACGCAGCTTAAAAAAAATTAAAAATAAAAAGAGGAATGCCAATCTTACTGTCCCTTCATATAATAATAGAATAGATACCTAGATTTTTTGGTAGGACCTTATAGAGGAATTAACGATCCCTGTTCCAGGTAACATCGGTCTAGAGCTACTCAAAGCAGAGAGGATCAGCTAATCTTTTAGTACATCATTCCTTTGGCCAACAAGTTCTTTTTCTAGCTCTTGCAAAGCCAGGGTCTACCGCTAAAAAGATTGGAATTGCTATTTTTCGAACTAATGATTGTTAAGTTCCATTAGTGCAGTGGCAAGAAATCAACATGACAGAACGTAATCCAAGGCAGGCAAGGATACACCACTCTACAGTGCTACATGGACTCTTCTATTTTCGCCACATCTTCTGGCTCCGAAGGATATGACATGGGTAAGGGTGTGGGATATCTTCCGGCACCCCTACCCAATTTAGACACGTGAATCCTCTATCTTTTCTTATATTTGAAGAAAAGAAGCCTAGCATTTATAGCCTTTTACTTGAATGAGAAATGCAAATTCCATATTTTCCAGAATCTCCTTTCTTTTCAAGTATATTTTTTCAATTACTTACAGCATATAGTTCGAGAATATTGTGCGGCTAAGCATCCAGAATGTGTCCTGAACATCCTATAATCGAAGTTCAGGAAGATTTGTTGCTTGGAAATACTCGAACCCAATACTTGCATCTAAGTCCACGTAACACAGTGACTTTGCATGTAGACAATGCACGTCTCGTTCTATACCGAAATGGTATCATGGGATGCGTCTAGCGTGCCTAGCACCCATTTCTCTTCTTTTGCAGTACAATACTAACTAGTTATTGAATTGTTTGACTAGACGATAAGCAATGTCCCTTAGATAAAATGCATGTTTCGAGTCAAAATTCTATGCCCATATATATACCATGATGTGACTGCTAAACAAGGTTGGGGAGTCTTAGATAGGCTTCATCACTCAATAGTGTGATGGGATTAAGTTTCATACAGAACATCAAACGGGAGAATGAAGTATAAATTCAAGGAGAGAGAGAGGGTACAGAAATACTAGCATTAAAATAACTGAAAGAAACAGTACAAGCCTCCAGCTAAATGCTCAGCTTAACTCTGGGCATTTATAGAGTAGATTCAGTACATACATAATGAACAAGTACAAAGTGCTAAATACTGACAATAATGACATCGTGATTGCAAGACAACTGAGACGATTCCTTCGCAAAATTTCTCCTCTTTTGCTTAAAATAACTCCCCCAAAACTTCTTTTTGCTCCATGGAGATGAGATTCAAGGAAAGGAAAGAGTAAAATGCATAATTTTTCTCCATAATCACATCCGGTATGGATGGACTTGAGAAGAAGTAACAGCATCCCAATTCCGACATTGAGTAGCATACAAATTGGAGCACGGGCAAAGTCTTTTTGTTTATAGTGTTCACTTTGCAACAAAAAACCGCAACTTCAGGATCAGAAGAATCTGAAGGAGTTGGGCCCTAAGTCCACTAAATGTAATCCTTTGTTGATGGGAGTCGGATAAAAGTCTACGGATTAGGAAGTGTTTTACGATACTGAATCTAAGTTTATGGCACCATATGGTATGGGACGGGTATCGTAGGGTCTTACGGGCATATTCATCTATTAAGTAATTTAACTTCAATGTTATTTTAGACAGGTGTTTCTAAAGCACCAATATATGGCCCGTGTTTTCTCCTTCGGTTGTTTTAAGAAAATCGACAGCAGAGTTGAAGAAGAAGTCAGCCGATTTAGGACCTCAGCGGATGCCTCAGAAGCGGATCATCTCTGGTAGTAGAAGGGAAAAGATTCCACAGTACAGTACAAGGGATAATGTGGTTACTTAGGAATAGCTTATTCTGAATAGATAACTGTTTCTAATCAAAATTCAGGTTCTTGTTTCCACCTTTAAGGCTCACAGTACAATACCAACTACATAAGCTGAATGCTAAACAAAACAACTCAGTTTTCAACTCCAAATCCAGAATCAAATCTAAAAAAGAACAAAAAAAAGTCCACATCCTTCTTGGATCAAATCACCATAATAACACAAACTGCAGTTAGCTTGCAATCGTTGCAAATGGCTTGACCTCAGACCAATAGAAGGTCCCATGTTCCAAAAATAATAGTATGGAGTTCATTACATCTGTTCATTTTTTCCCTTCTCTTCGTTCGTTACATAAACTCCATTCATAAAAAGACCGGACTTTGAGATTTCTGGCGCACAAAACTACATCTATGCGGACTATAACCCAAGCTAAGTTACTTGTGGCTTTACAAGAAGCAACCTTCTCAGATAATTGGATGTTCCTTCAGCACCGCAATCTACATTACGAAAAGTACCATCTCGTATGCCATAAATAGAGAAAGTCTGGATTTTCTCAATCTCAATGTATTCATCCAACATATCATGCAGCTTATTAAGTACTTGATATTATTACTGCCCAAAGGTCAAATAGTACAATGAAAGCAAATGTCTTAAAACACCACATAATTCATTTGAAGCACAGTAAGGTAACCAAAATACAGTAACAATTCGCTAGGAAATGGACCACTTTCAAAGTTGAAAACAGTAGAGATGCTAAGGCCATTTCCCACTTACTGAAAACCTCTCATCAAACAAGTATATGAAAGTTTACCCAGTTATCATAGTTCCTGCCCCTTGGTCAGTAAGAATCTCAAGCAGCAACGAATGTGGTAGCCTTCCATCGATGATACTAGCCGTCCTAACCCCTTGCGCAATCGCCCTAACACAACAACTCACCTTGGGAATCATCCCACCCGCAATCTTCCCTTCATCCATCATCCTCTTCACCCCCTTGATATCAATCTCCTTCACCAAACTCCCTATATCTTCCTTATCCTCCAGAATCCCCGCCACGTCCGTCAACAGGATCAGCTTCTCCGCCCCCAACGCAGCCGCCAGCTCTCCGGCAGCCGTGTCCGCATTGATGTTATACGACTGCCCTTCCTCGTCTGCCGCCACGGATGCAATCACGGGAATATGGTTGGTGTTGATAAGTGGGAAAAGCACAGAGGGGTCAACTGTGGCGATGTCCCCGACGAATCCTAGCTGGGCGGAATTTGGGTTTGGACGGGCAGTGAACAGGCGACCGTCAATGCCAGAGAGGCCGACGGCTGTGGCACCAGCCTTGTTGATTAAGGCGACTAGGTGTTTGTTGACTTTTCCAACAAGGACCATTGAGACTATTTCCATGGTGGAGGCATCAGTCACACGGAGGCCGTCGAGGAAGTTGGGCTGGATGTTAAGGCGGGTAAGCCAGTGGTTGATCTCCGGGCCACCACCGTGGACAAAGACGATGCGGAGGCCGACGCAGGACAGGAGGACAAGGTCCCTGATGACAGAAGACTGGAGGGACTCGGATTTCATGGCGGCGCCTCCGTACTTGACTACAATTGTTTTGCCCCTGAATTTCTGGATAAAAGGCAGGGATTCCGAGTAGATGTTAACTCGGAGCTGGGGTGGGATCGATGAGTCGGAGGAGGAGTCTAAAACAGAGGGGGATTGGAGGCATAGAGTGATGACTTTCGATTTGTTAATGGTGGTGGGTTTGAAGTTGAGGTTAGGATGAAAATGGTAGTGGTTTGGTGGCCGTCCTAAGGAGTATTTTTTACCTGATGAGGAAAGGGGTAGAACTTTAGCTGCTAGCATCTGCCCTGTCCTTCTGCTGCTGCAACTTGTTTAGCTGTTGAAGAATAAAAATTGTTAGAGAACTGATTTATTCAGAAAACAAAAGATGAGAATCCAACTATATGGATGTTCAGTGCCGGCCCCGACTTTTGGGCTGCCCAAACCCGACCTCAAGCTTGGTTGCCCACTTAGTATTAATTCATAAAAAAGAAAAATAAACAAGTAAAAAAAAAGAAAAAAGAAAAACAAGGTTATATTGTACTTTTAGCTTAAATTACATCAAAAAATCAAAATCAAAATCAAAATGCAATCCCGGTTATGGTGCTTTCCGAAACCTCACTATGTTCTTGTCATTTTCATTCTTCGTCATAGTACCTATAATACAAATCATAATTTATTCTATGATTAATTAATGCTTAACACAAAACATATCAATCCGAATACAAATCCCAAAATCTCCCTAGTTTTTAGAGCAATTAATTCTTAACACAAAGCAAATCAGAAGGACCCTTTGCATCTAAATGAATGAATAGGTATCCAAACAGCCCCTTTGCACCAAACAGCCCCTGATTTGTATTCCAGTTATTTGCATTGTTTAATAATAGAGTCCATGCCAATCAAAAAAATTTATACAATCTGTTATTTAAATAACAAATCCAACAAGTCCATCATCCAAATCAATACCCTAGTTTTCATGTTCTCATAGCGGGAAAAAAAAAAAAAACCCTAAAAGGCAATAATCGATGAGTTACCTGTTAGTGCTTGTGAAATCTGGGGATAATTTGTATTTTTCTCATTGATTTCTAATGGACGGGCCTTGAATTGTGGGACTTTGGGGAGCAAAAGTTAGGATCTTCCAAAACCAGGTTTTTTCTTATTTTTTTCGTCGACTTCAAAACACTGAGAAGAACGGAACCAGTGGTTTGTTGAAAGGAAAAAGAGAAGAATGAGTTTTTAACGTATTACACTCTAACCCTTCCACATTTGATTCTAGCATTTTTGCCGCCGAGCATGCCCCCGGCTGATTCCAAACTTTCTTCCGCCCTTTACTGGGCCTGGTTCCTAAATTTTTTTTTGGTAGTTCACACAAAATACTTGTTTTGGGTTGCCCTAGCCCAAGGGCATGCCGGGCTCACCGGCCCCGGAAATGTTGCCATTAAGATGGTGAGAAATGTTGAGATAAGAAAGGAAACTCATTTCTCAACAAATCTCTCACCAAAAAATCTCACCATTTTTGGTGGGAGAGGGAAGGAGTCAATCGAAACATTTTACTTTTGTACATTTCTATCTATTTCTCACCAAAATACTCAATTCAAATAAGTGATTTGGCTAGAAACCACGACCCTTTTTTTTCTTTCTCATGATATCACTTCATCCAAAGGGAGTGAGTGTTTGTTTGGTCAATAGAAGCTTAGTTGCAAGAACCTCCAATCGGAGGTGAAAAATCCACCTCAGAATCTCGCTCCCGTGCTCTCAATCCAAAGTAAGACTCTCGTAGAAACCTAGTTCCCATCAAGAAAAGAGCTCGCTCCCAACTAGGATAGCTGGTGGGAAAAGTATTTTGCGAAACGGTGCCACCATCGCTTCGTACAAATAAATAGCAATGGGGTAAGTCGGAGTCAGATTTCCCCTCCTCCGTCCCCAATCCCCCGAAACCCCGTTACACCTCCAAACCCGCCCCTATCACCGAAAGCCAATTTTCGGAGCTCCTCATCCCCCCGCCCGATCACCCAAAACCACTCTACCATTCTTTGGCATCAAGATCCCAACTAGGAAAGCACCTGCTTGTTTCGAGACCTATTCAAACTGTTAATCAACCCAGTTGACTCCTCTTTCTTTTTTCAATTGTACATGTGAACAAATAAAATAAAAGGTTGCAATACAAATTAGGCGATCTTTTTCCTTGACACAATAGGCTGTCTTCGTTGTTCAAAGAGAGAGAGAGAGAGAGAGAGAAGTTACCGGTGGTCGGAGAAGCAGAAGAACTAGTGGGCGTGTGGGATATGCGCCGTCTTCCCGTCAAATAAAAGGTGAGGAGTGGGAACTGGGAATACAGAACATGGAAAAACTATTAGTAAAAAATACTAAAGTAGTTAGAAGATTGTATTATTCACGGAGGAGCCGTGAATAAAACAATTACGGAGGAGTGCGATCTTCACTGTCCGTTTTGACTTTGGACGGTCTGAATTTTAATAAAAAAAATTCGGGACAGAAGAGTAAAGTTTCATTAAAATTCAGACCGTTTACTCTTTTGCCCCGAAAAATTTTCATTAAAATTTAGACAGTCCAATATTGGACACGTGCGATGGTGCTCCGCAAAACCCTTTTTCACGGAAACATCCGTAGAAAAGATTTTCCCTAGTAAAACATATGGAAAAACATGGAAAAGTTGCAACCTAAGGAGTCGCGTGCATAAATATGTAGTGTGTGAGTCACACATAAATGTAGCATGGGAGCGGGAGCGTGGAACACAAATTGAGAGTGAAAACAAAAAGATCCTACTGAAAGATTATGCTGCCTCAACATATTAAGCTTTTTCCACTTCTCCTCACAAAGGTAATCCAAAGTACTCATATGGTAGATTATAAATTCCTAAAATGTGTATCAAACATTAACATGATTCAACATCATTGATTTATAAATAAACTAGCGAATGCCCGTGCCTGAAGGCACGACGCAACACATTTAGAAGACAACTAAAGTTACTGGTCGAACAATGAGCAAAAGGAGGACATATTGAAAAAAATGGGTTGGAACAAACTTAACTTTGGTATATATGCAGGACAAATCGATGTGCAAATAATATTCAAGTTTTACACAAATTTTCAAAATCCATAAATTACCCAACACATGTAATAAAAATTAACTACTGTCAAACCAAATATCTTTTTGTAAAACTTGACCTAACAATTTTTGTAAAACTTGACCTAACAAATAAAATTGCATTATGAAAATTTAAATGTCTTAACAAAGATCTTATCACGACGATCCCATTATCTCTTTGCCAGTCCCCGACTTTCCTACAAAAATAAGATTAAGAATTATTAAATTCTTGGTTACACCAAAGAGATAATGGGTCTAGCTCAAACAACTTCCAACTCAAATAAATATGAACTGGCAATGAAATCAAAAGAACAACTTATCACCCCTACGATAATTTTAATCGTTTATTACCTTTGAAAATGTGCCAACACTCTTCTGACCAATCAACTTTTAATACAAAAGTCACCACATGGGCACAATGGTCAAGGCATCCAAATTTTGGAGCAGGAATAATAAACATGTATGGGCATCCATAAAATTGATAAATATAGTTTTTGAGCATTTGCACCACATTATCCTGGCAGAACATCATAAATAAAGGTATTAATATATTATTTTAATTCTATACAGTGGGATTTATATACAGTTTTTTAGTATTTACCTTTAACGTTAATTTCTTCAAATATGAGGGGACACATTGTAAGA
>JAOTQK010000001.1:7300990-7320065 GCA_025642025.1 Rhododendron ferrugineum
ACAAATCAGAGTGATTTAACCCTGAAGTGGATACAGTCTAATGCTCCAATCCGCTTTTGCAAAGTTTTGGACTGCAAATAGATGCAGCACATTTTGGATTAAGCAGACAGGGATTTCCAGATAAACATTATCAAGGGACAATTATCTTGGTTTATGAGGTTCTGTACTTTTGTTTTCTCTAAAATGTTCTTACCATCCTAGGATTTCAAGCTGGCTATGCAATCTTTGATATCACTTGGGAAACTGTTAAATTAGGCATGCAGATAAGATGGTATTAGTGTCGCTGGGCCCACAAGAATGGATTAAGAGGAGCGTCTCAAATAACCTACGTCAATCGTTGTAGTTGTGGTAGGTGATTTGTTTATGTGGATTTTTCAGTGTTGATCTACGAGACTTCAGAATTCAGATCTCCATGCTGATAACAAGAGTTTCAGCCATTTGCTGACCTCAACCTTCTGTTATAATCAAGTTTCAGAAGGTTGTGTCGAAGTCATGATTGTGAGGTCGAAGATGGATAGAGAATTCATCAATGCTGTCAATTAATCAGTTGAGATAACTTGGAGACAGGTATACATTGTTAAAACCGGAAACACTTATGAATTTCTCTTACATCTGATGTTTCTTCTATTACCATGTTTGTATTGCTTGATCAATCGCCCCCCTTCTTTACTTTCTTCTCCTTCTCTCTTTCTCTCCTGTCTCTTAGTTTAGCCAATTTATTATTATTATGGAAGATAAAAAGAGGTTAAGTGACCTTGTGTTGATTGTTGTATGTGCTTCTTTTCCAACTGTCTAATGCAGTTCGAAATCAGTATTAGCGATGCAACACCGTTAATTTTTCTGTTTCTATTTTTATCAACTGGGATGATGCTATCAAGACATTACCCCAAGGAGAATGTATACCAGTATCCACTATTTTTCCAACGTCATATACACAACGTTGTTGGTTTAATGTTTGATCTGCAACCTCATATAGGTCGAGGGCTATTTTTTACTGGTCCTCTGGTGAATTTTGGGCTGGTTTCCTATCGCACATCACTCACTACTTCTCATGTGGGATCAGATTATTATACTGAGAGCTCAAATTCATGTCATAGCATTTATGGTGTCCGCATTAAGGTTTCTTGTTATTCTTGACATATATATTCAGGTTAACTTTCAGTGCAGTTCTGAATATTTGTTGGATTAATTTGATATTTTCGTCAAAACTTTATGGAGCCTAGCAGTGTATTAGGCCCTTTTGCGTTGTGGCCTTTTCTTTTTGTACACGGGCATCATTTCCTTAATGCCTCTTTTTTCAATGCATTATCAACGGGAGAAAATATAACTCAACCATGTTTATTGATCACTGCTGATTTCAAAAATTCTTGATTCCTTGAAGATCTCCCTATTTGAAAATCAAATCAATATTGTTTCAGCAGTCTTTTACGATATTTTAGCCGACATAAATTGATTATTTAGGATTGTTACTTGTTAACATGATCCATAATGGTACACGGCCAACAATGTTATATGGGACGGAGTTTTGAGCTACTAACAACATGGGAGACTGTAGCTGAAAGGATAATGTTTAGATATATGTGGGTAAAATTTTGCAAGGTAGAATGGAAAACGAAAATCTTCGTGGAATTGTTGGGGTAGCACCGATGAAAGATAAGATGAGAGAAAATAGACTAAGGTAGTTTGGACATGTTGTAGATCGGGTAATGGGGTGATTAGGAGGAGTAATGTGGTTATGATAGAGGGCAACACTAAGGGAAGGGGCAGACCAAATTGTCTTTAGAGGCGGTAGTTTAAAGGATCTAGGTTTTTTTAATTATCACTGAACATGATGCTCTCGACAAAGCTAAATGGAGAAAATAGATTCATGTTGCTAACAATTTCACACGTCTCATTGGATGGAAAAAGGATATTCATAGTGAAAAAACAAGGCTTGAGTGACTTTCTTTGGCCCTGACTTGGGGTTGGATTTAAACATTAGCTTCCTTAGGATTCTAGGCTTTTGGGTAATTTCAAGGGTTGGGAAAAATGAAATACATTCGGCAAGATACAGAGAACAATTTCAATAAGCAATGAACTGAATTTACAGATTACAACAATCAGAAGGGAAATGATTTTGTTAGAGTTGTTTCTGTTTTAAATTTCTTTTTTTTTTCCTTCGTTTTTTCCCGTGTCCTGTGATTTGGGTTAGTTTTGATTCTTCTGGGTTTTATTTGGTTTTGAAGGGGATTTCGGATGCTTAAATTGACACATTCCAGCTGTTACAAAACTGCTTCAATGACTGATAGTGGGAGATAGTGAAATGATACAGTCTAGTCCACAAAACCAACAGAAAATCAAGAAATGGAAATGAAAAGAAGTCAACAGAGCTCAGTTCTTATTTATCAAATCGATTACTACAAGCTAACAATTCTATTACGATGGAGGAGAAGATGAGTTACAGGTATATATACATATATAGAAATATAGGCATATCTGTTGTCAACGTTTCTTAATTTTAGTCAAGGAGTTGTCAAGAGATCTCATATGGATAGTGCTCCATATATGAGTGTTCATTACAAGAGAGTACGAATTGATGGATGATAATAGTGAGAGATTTCCCGGCTCCGGCTGATTAGGAAATTGGTGTGAATTTGGGAATGTAGATTTGTCAAAGAGTTGGGAACATATAGAAAATTTATAACTGGACTGGTCCATACGTAATCTCTTATTATGGCTTGGATAGTTCCTGATTTCTGGATGAGTTGAGATTTGGCATGAATGTCGCATGTGGATTTATCAAATAGTTAGGAACATGTGCATAACTTCTTAAGTCTTAAGTTTATAGGTCTGCGTGTCCGTCCTAGCTCATTAGAGAATGTTACTATGTTTGGCAAACATTAGCTAACGAATATGACAAATCAAGATTAGCATATGCAATTTGTTTATCGTTAAGGTTCCTGTCTTTGTTTATGTCTACATTGACTAATTCTTTTTGTTTCCATTTTCCTACCTTGTTTCTGATGCTCTTTCCCATTTCTTAACTTTTTACATGTTCTTTCAAGTGTGATCATATTCTTTGATCTGGAGGGGAATGCGGTTATTAGGGTACAGGAAAACAGAGCTTTTTTCTTTCTGATCATCGTGTTACTGACACGGATATGGTTGAGGTTGAGGGATTTTCTCCTAGGAAGCTACAACAGGCCCTCACATTGACTGATGCAGAATTCAAAAATCAAGAAGCTGCAGCAAATGAGGGAAGTGATGCAGGCATGAGCAACTTGAGTTTTAGAAAGGTAAGTTCCCTGCCATATTTGTTTTAACTTTTGAGAAAGGCCTTTTTGCAGCTGAACAATACTTCTTTTTAAAATGTTTAGGCAAGTATGTTATGGAGCACATGTGTGACCGAGCCTTTAAATTGTGTGTGGTGTGTGGAACATTTTTTTTCCAATACCTTGTAATGCATAAAATTAAAGTCGTTTTAATCGCCTGGGTGATAATGAGGAGCTGATCATTCTATTTATTGATTGGAGAGTGTTTGGTTGTCCTTTTGGGTCCACGATTCGCTGTTTGTGTATCCTCTTAGGATAATTCGCAATCGTTTTATAGCAATTTACTTTAATTCTCTACTTATAGGTCTTTTCCTTTTATAATGGTATTAGTAGGTAGAGAAACACACTTTTAAAGATACTCTTGCTGTTATGACTAGAGAAAGAAAGCTCTCCCCCAAAATTAGTGCATGAGATTTTTAGATCTCATAGCAATTTGTTTTTATTCTACTCTATGCCCGATTAGTTGAGCTTCCTTCAAAGAAAATTGCCGCAGCACCCACTAATAAGCATGGCTTCAAATAACCAAAATCAGAAAGGGCTTGGAAGCTGTCAATGAAGGTAATCAGAGAGCAGCCACTGTACTGATGAATCAGGGAGCAAGCATTAGATTAATTCTCTTAGTCGGCATGGGGATTTTTCAACCCTCACTTGGATGTTGGGTTTATGTCCAGTTATAGTGCGTCTTGTTCTATTGTCTTCTAGTTCTTATAGGAATGGTCAACCAAAGTTATTAGTTCCCAAGGTAGAATTCTGTTAGTTGTACATACCCATAAAAATGTTTGAATTTCCCTGGCTTTGTGTAAGACTGATGTTGCATTGTTGCATTTAAAAAAAAAAAAACCATTTTCCCGTTCATGAAAATCGTTTAATGTTTATTTGAATTGATAGTTTCATGCTTGAACAGTTTGTGGAAAGATCTTTTGTGTCAACGCTCAAGCCAATTTGTTTTTTTGTAGGATGAAAATAAAGTGAACAAATTTACTTTGCCAACCAAGCTCTTCATTTGTTCATGTATTATTTCCAAACAAGAGTGACTATATCTGACGGAGACGGGACTGATCCGCCATTGAGGGTACCCCACTGGTGCTCCCATGCAGCCAAACAAATCTTGGTTTCACATGGCAATAACTGTCTAAAGCGTGCATTTAATATTGCTACAACCCAGACACAGGTACAAAGTATTGTTACCTTCTTCATTCCAAACAAACTTCAAAGCGGTAATAGAATTGCTTTGAAAATTTGCTTCTTCCAAAATTTACTCTCGCAATCTTGATGTGTATTTGTTTGCATTTGCTTTTAGGTTGAGAAACGTTGGCCTTGTTTTGGTTGGTAAGGAAAGAAGCCATTTCGACTAGATCGTATCAAAATATCCCTGCTTTTTAAAGATTAGCTTCCTTTGGATTCTGGGCTTTTGGGTAATTTCATGGGTCCTGCGCGTACTATTCATGCACCATTGATGTTTTTTCCGAATTACTTTAATGGGGTTTTCAACTTTCAATGGTTTCCCTTTGTGTCCTGTAGAGACCCGTGCCTAATTTCTATTTATTTTATCTAGTAATTGGATTATGTGTTATAATTAATTATGTTGTGAGCGAGAACTTTTATTTTTCATGTATACGATGTTTGGTCGAGCGGGCCAAGTTTATGGGCCATAGGACGAGAGTGTTCAGGGACCCGTGTTGGGCAACTTTTATGAGTAGTTCTATTTATTTTTATAGCTCTTGGGGTATTAGTGTAGCTACTTAAAATTATAGGGGATTGATTAAATGCCTTAGTAACTAGAGGGGTGTGTAGTGTAAATTTTACACTTAAAAACCAATTGAGATCAGGAGGAGACCCGACCTCCCTTGTTTTCCATTGGTTTTTCTGCTGGTCCAGTTTCCCCTCTCTCTCTCTCCACACACACTTCTTTCCATTCTAGCAATCAAGACTTGGGGAATTTTGAGGCAAGGCTAGGAGTAAGAGCACCATTGGAGGGTTTCAACAAATCAACTTGGGGCACCTAGGGTTTGCTTGCATTTTGGGGTTTTTCTCATTGAGGTAGGAATTCTTTCCATTCTAGCAATCAAGACTTTGGGAATTTTATGTTAAGGCTAGGAGTAAGTGCACCTTTGGAGGGTTTCAACAAATCAACTTGGGGCACCTAGGGTATGCTTGCATTTTGGGGGTTTTTCTCATTGAGGTAGAAATTCATGCTAAATGTTTATATATAAGTGTGTAATGTGTTGATATACATGTATAATGAGTTTGATTATTCTTTTGGCACCATCAATCTTGCCCTAATCCCTTATTTAATATAGTAGTTGCAAGAATACTTGTTTTGTTGGGTTATCTTATCCTATTTGTATTCTTTTTACAGTTTGAGCTAGGTTCTATTGAAATGATGGATATGGAAATTGGTTTCAAGTAGTAAAGTGAATGGATATTATTAATGTTCATTTTTTTTTAAAGTTTAATGCTTATGGCTTGAATTGCTCTCTTTTGATAATTGATTTCGTTGTAGCGGTTTATTTTGTGGAGTACTTATAAAAATCGCCATAGTACCCCAACATGTACTTGTGATTATGTTGAGTATATATTTTATAGAACTAGCTTGATAAATGTCTTTTGAATAGATTGTTTTGATGGATTTTTGGATTGGTTATTTGAGAGCTTTGATGGGTTTTGGACCATAGTGCCGTTACTTGCGAGTTAGAATTGTTTGGTTTTGTTATGGTTTGGCGGTTTTGGGTGGGGTCGCCGGAGAACTTGGGTCAATATGACGCCATCGGTTGGGGTAGGTTGCTTTGTCCGTCGGGTTAGTAGCCCGTAAATTGCAGTTGAGCTGGAACATGTCTAGTACTGTTGTCGGGGTGTGTGTGAGTCGGCAGACAACTCTTGAACTTAAAGGATATGGTTTTGAGTGTGTTTGAGGCTTAATGGGTTGAATTGACTTTGAGACATTGAGTTGTGTTATTTTTTTTTCCTTTTATATATATGGAGAGAGTTTCATGAGTTTGCAAAGCTATGAAGTTTGATTTTCCTTCGGTCTTGGTGGTTTATTACTAGTTGTTTGGTTTCGACAAGAGGATGAAAGCTTGACTATAATTATTTGAGAGCTTTGATGGGTTTTGGACCATAGTGCCGTTACTTGCGAGTTAGAATTGTTTGGTTTTGTTATGGTTTGGCGGTTTTGGGTGGGGTCGCCGGAGAACTTGGGTCAATATGACGCCATCGGTTGGGGTAGGTTGCTTTGTCCGTCGGGTTAGTAGCCCGTAAATTGCAGTTGAGCTGGAACATGTCTAGTACTGTTGTCGGGGTGTGTGTGAGTCGGCAGACAACTCTTGAACTTAAAGGATATGGTTTTGAGTGTGTTTGAGGCTTAATGGGTTGAATTGACTTTGAGACATTGAGTTGTGTTATTTTTTTTTCCTTTTATATATATGGAGAGAGTTTCATGAGTTTGCAAAGCTATGAAGTTTGATTTTCCTTCGGTCTTGGTGGTTTATTACTAGTTGTTTGGTTTCGACAAGAGGATGAAAGCTTGACTATAATTATGTTAGAACCTATATGTACATGCCTATGTGATTGTGTAGTCTAGTATATCACCTTTACATGTTCATATCTATTTGTTTAGCATATTTCCTATACGAGTTGTGGCTCATGTTGTTGTTAACCCAATTTTAACAACAATTTTTCAGGTGAAGCGATGGATTCTATGAGATGAAAATCTTGGAGTTAGTTATGCATTTGAGAAGCTTTATTGATGTATTAATTTGTAGTAAGAGATTGTAGGACAAATGACTTGGCATTTCCTTCGGGGTTTGTAATAAGTTTAATCACATATTTTGCTCTCTTAAACTTGGAACGTGAACTTAAACTTGTATATTTTTGTTGTTAACTATTATTTTACATTGAAAATGTAAATCTGCTAAATTGAGAGAATAGGGTTTGGATGTGTATAAGATATAGTGTGTTTTGGAATTTTTTTTAATAAAAAGGCGGGTCATTATAAAATGGTATCAAAGCTATAGGTTTGAATACCTAGGAATCGTGGGAGGAGACCTAGTCTCATTTGGGCATCTTTCTTTCATTATGTTTGATGTGATATGTGCTTATTGTCAAATTGTGTTTTTGGGCTATGTGCTTGGAGTTCTAGGTTAGAATACCTTAGGGCCGTGGGGAGAGGCTTAACCTCATTGGGGTTGTTACATCGTGCTTTGGACCAAAAAAAAAAAATTTGTTTATGTGATTGTGTGTTTATGTGCTTACGTACAAGTGAATAACATAAGTTAACTTTTTGCTAGGTGGAATTCTACGTGTTTACATGCTAAGTGTTTGATAGCTTTACCATCATAGGCCTTGTAATATCTTAGGGCCGTGGGGATAGGCTTAACCTCATTGGGGTTGTTACATCGTGCTTTGGACCAAAAAAAAAAAATTTGTTTATGTGATTGTGTGTTTATGTGCTTACGTACAAGTGAATAACATAAGTTAACTATTTGCTAGGTGGAATTCTACGTGTTTACATGCTAAGTGTTTGATAGCTTTACCATCATAGGCCTTGTAATATCCCTTTCCTTGGTTCACTTCATTCTTATTATGGCTTGGATAGTTCCTGATTTCTGGATGAGTTGAGATTTGGTATGAATGTTAGCATGTGGATTTATAAAATAGTTTTAGACTACATTAGTGGTGCAGGTTTCCAAGAATCACGACACCACTAATGGATGAAGAATTAGAATCAAATTCATCCAGCTGTACGGGAAGGACAGGAAGGATGAGATTGATGGAAAAAGGGTTGGGAAAAGGGAAATACTTTCGGCAAGATACAGAGAACAATTTCAATAAGCAATGAATTGAATTTACAGATTACAACAATCAGAAGGGAAATGATTTTCACATATGGGTTTGTTGTTAGAGTTGTTCTTGTTTTAAATTTATGTTTTTTTTGCCTTTTGCTTTTCCCGTGTCATGTGATTTGAGTTAGTTTTGATTCTTCTGGGTTTTGTTTGGATTTGAATTGGGTTAGTTTTGATTCTTCTGGGTTTTGTTTGGATTTGAAGGGGATTTTAGAGGCTTAAATTGACACAGCTCCAGCTGTTACGAAACTGCTTCAATCGTTCCCAACTGCTTTAGTGAAAGGCATTTTTCAAGTTCTGGTCGGTAAATCAAGTAAACCAATTTCTTGGATCTGTTGTCAACTTGTTTTCTTATTTTGTTCACTTTAGATTTCGGGAGAATAGCAATTGGAGGAAAAGAGAAAGGTATTTAAAGCATTTCATTGTCTAGTATTTGAATTCGAGTAAACAAAAACCAATATCAGAAAACAAAAATGCTATTACGAGTTCAATTAACTGCATGCTTTGTGTAGTTATTATACTGAATATAATGTCTTTGTACGTTTTTTATTTTTTGGTTCTTGATTCGAAAGGATAAGTTGAATGTGATTGATTGATCATATGCATATTGTAGTAATCAATATTTTTTTCCTCTGTTGGGTTGGAAAGATCAGATGAAAACTTATTTTGACATTTATCCTTCACTAATATACTTTTGGAGATTTTGGTCTTCTATTTAACTTAGGTCCCTATTATGATTTGGAAAATTGGTGAGTTTGATTGATTACTGATTATTTTTTATGGTGGTTTTGAATTTGTATCGATAATTTGCAAGCCCCCCCCCCCCCCCTCTCTCTCTCTCTCTCCCCCCTTGGTAAACAGGAACCGATGGCTGCCGAAGAAGACAATGAAGGGAGAAATGAAGTGAAGTGGAGAGGTCCATTAACCTTATTAGCAGTAGCTACCTTAATAGGTTGTCTCTCTCTCTCTCTCTCCCCTTGGCAAACAGGAACCGATGGCTGCCGAAGAAGACAATGAAGGGAGAAATAAAGTGAAGTGGAGAGGTCCACTAACCTTATTAGTAGCAGCTACCTTAACAGGTTGTCTGTGTGTGTGTGTGTGTGTGTGGGGGGGGGGGGGCGGGGGGCTTCCCACTCCGGCTGATTAGGAAATTGGTGCGGACATTTGTCCTTCACTAATATACTTTTGAATGTCTTTGATTTTAACTTAGGTCCCTATTATGATTTGGAAACTTGGTGAATTTGTTTGATTTTGGTCTTGGAGTTCCCGGCTTCGACTGATTTGGAAATTGGTGTGAATTTGGGAATGTGGATTTGTCAAAGAGTTAGGAACATATGGAAAACTTATAACTGGATAGGTCCTAATTTCTGGATGAGTTGAGATTTGGCATGAATATCAGTAGGTGGATTTATCAAATAATTGGGAACATGTGCATAACTTCTTCCGTCTTAACTTTATAGGTCTGTATGTTCATCCTAGCTCATCAGAGAATGTTACTATGTTTGGCAAACATTAGCCAACAAATATGACAAATCAAGACTAGCGTATGCAATTTGTTTATTGTTAAGATTCCAGTCTTTGTTTATGTCTATGTTGACTGATTCTTTTTGTTTTCATTTTCCTACGTTCTTTCTAATGCTCTTTCCCATTTGTTAACTTTTTGCATGTTCTTTCAAGTGTGATCGTATTCTTTCATCTAGGGGGAATGTGGTTATTAGGGTACAGGAGAACAGAGCTTTTTCTTTCTGATCATCACGTGTTACTACCACAGATATGTTCAAGGTTGAGATATTTTCTCCTAAGAAGTTACAACGGGCTCTCACATCGGCAGAAGCAAAAATCAAAAATCAAGAAGCTGTAGCAAACGAGGGAAGTAATGCTGGAATGAGCCACTTGAGTTTTAAAAAGGTAAGTTCCCTACCATATTTATTTTATTTTTTAATGAAAGCTTTAGGGAAAAAGGAGAACCCAAATTAGGTTTCTCTCTCACACATTATATTTATATGGACAATGGTACAAGTACAAATATACCCATATGTAACAAATACATAACATAATAAACCCTAACTTAACACTCCCCCTCAAGTTGGTGCAAAGATATCTATCAAGCCCAACTTGAAAACGATGCGTTAAAAAATCTTACTACTAAGTCATTTCGTAAATATATCAGCTAACTAGTCCTCAGATCTTACAAACGGCATACATATCAAACCCTTCCTCAGCTTCTCCTTGATGAAATGCTGATCAATTTCTATATGCTTCATTCTATCATATTGCACAGGATTATGAGCAATATTGATAGCAACTTTGTTGTCACACAAAAGTTTCATAGGACAAATTCCTGAATCCTTCAACAAGGTTTGGAGCCACAAAAGTTCTTACACACCATGAGCCATAGCCCTATATTTAGCTTCTGCAATGGATCTAGCTACCACTTACTGCTTCTTACTTCACCAAGTAACCAGATTTCCTCCAAAGAAGGTGCAGTAGTCAGAATTAGAGCGCCTATCATCCACTAAACCAGCCCAGCATTAGTAAATGCTTCCAACGTGACCATGGTTGGAGAGCAAAATTCGTTTACCTGGAGCTAATTTGAAGTGCACTATACGTGGCTCATGCATAAATTGGCTGACAACTCCAACGGCATATGTAATATTTGGTCTAGTGTGAGATAAGTATATCAGACGGCCCACAAGTCTGTGATATCTCTCCTTATCTGTATGTTCGCCAACATCTCCACTAAGATGATGATTAGCCTCAATGGGTGAGTCTATAGGTTTGCATCTCAACATACATGTTTCTTCCAAAAGATCAAGAATATACCTCCTTTGGGAGATAAAAATGCCCTTATTTGATCGGGCCACCTCTATCCTAAGAAAGTATCTCAATGATCCCAAGTCTTTAATCCACATAGACAATAAGAATAACAATCTTATCATTACCTCCCTTGATGAACATAGTATGATCTGCATGACTTTACCTGTATCAAAATCTCAACATAGCTTTGAGATATCTGTCAAACCAAGGTCTAGGTGACTGCTTTAATCCATAGAGAGCCTTTCTCAATTTACACACATTCCCTTCGGTTACAGAGGAAGAGAAACCTGGTGGTATATTCATGTACCCTTCTTCTTCTAAGTCACTGTGAAGGAATTTTTTTTTTACATCAAATTGTTGAAGAGGCCAATTCAAAATAGCATCACAACAGAGTAAGGTCCGATTAGAGTTCATCTTTGCTACCGGAGCAAAGGTTTCCTCATAGTCAATATCGGAGCATCAATATCATTATAAACAATAAGGGATGGTTTGTTACCAGATGAGTCTGCTGAAGAATCAGAAACTAGAATAGGTGATAGTGATTGGCAAGGTGGCATTGCACAAGTAGGCTGTGTCTTTTTCTGTCAAGAATACCTCTGCAGGTTAGGCAAACTATGCAAGTTAGGCCTATTGTCATCTTGGCCACCAATGTCATGTTCTGCTCTTTCTTCAGATATTGGTTCTTCTCTAGAGTTATCCTTCTCCACCTCACCATGACAATGTGGTGGAAAGTTAGACTATGACTCTTGATTATGGGGTGTCAACATCTCTTTCTCCCTAACTTTTTTTATTAAATATTTTCTTAATGTGAAATGAATTTTACGAGCAGTGCATTCTTTTTTTATGTAGTTGTGCATATAAATGTGTGGTCATTCACTTGATCGTATTCAAATTAGTGGGCCTTTGATTGAGTGTGTTGAGAGACTCTCATGTATTGTGTAATTAGTGTTAAATTTTTTTAGAGGTAATTACTTAATTAAGTGTTAGTTTAAGGGGCCCTAGTGCAATGACTTATGACATGCAAGGAAGAGGAATGATAACTTATAACTTGGAGGGTGTATAGTGTAGATTTTCTACACTTAGCATATTTCAACCGAGAACAAAAGTTATCTTCAGGCAATTTCATTTTTGCCCCTCTCTCTCTCTCTCTCTCTCACACACACACAACCAAACCCCAAATCCCCTTCCGTTCTTCATTTTTCTTGGGTATTTTGCTTCTACATCAAGAAAACTTGGAGGGATCAAGGGATTTCAAGCTTGTGGGCTCTCAATCGTTATCATCTCACTCATCTCTCTAAACATTTGAGGTAGGGTTTTCTACTAGTTACCTTAAAAATGCAAGTAGTGTGTTTGCGAATTAATTATTTTCATGTGTTTTAAGTAGTATGTTGATCTATGAGAAAAGCCCTAATTTTAGTGATTGTGTAAACTACATATTTTTACTTGTAGATTGAAATTGACGGATCTAATGTTTGATTGGGTGTGGTGAGAAGAATATGCCTAGGGTGTTTGTGGTTGGTAATATTGGTTTATGTTTAATTGGGTTGATAATGGATATACTAGTTTAGGGTAGATGGATGAATTGTTTGTATTTTTTTGAAGAGCACATTTATTTATTTTTTTGGTAGTTGATATGGATTTATCTCTTGTTGACATAATTAATAAGTTGTTGAAGAGTAGGGTTAATAAGGTATCGACATTTATATACCTATGTTTATTGTTTAGTGCTTCTTGTATTTGGAAGGAAGGGTTAAGATTCATGTTGATACATGTTTTTACTCATTCAGATTGATTTGGGATTTGATACTTGATATTTGGGCTAGTGAGCCATTCATTGGCGGTTGACTTGGCCATTTTATGCTTGTTGTGTAGCCGAAAATATATGGATAATGAGTTATCCGTCGTTGTAAAGTCCGTAAACCCGAGCGGGATAAGGTGCCCCATAGGCCTTTGGGTTAGTAGCCCATAAATTTGGATGATTTAGGGACCTAATCAATCGCCTAGGATTGGTACACAACTGTGATAACTTGGACCTCGGTCTTATGTGCTCTTATTTTCTCGTACTTAGTTTAATTTGTTGGACTTATTTTATATTTGAAGAATTTTGGTTTCATCTTTTCGGGCTTGATTATATTCATTAAGAATTGTGTGTCTAGCTAGCATGAAATTGGAGCTTAGTAAAAAGGGATATTTGGAGCTTAGTCCTATATTTGAGATTTTCAAACATGTCACTTGCATCTTTTAGTTACTAGTAGATTATGTGTTGGCTGTCGTGCTCGCCCCTAGCTTACAGGTTCGAAGGGCAAGGATACACTTTGATGGACACGGTGGTGGAGCTAACAGTTGTGTTTTAGATGAGCTGATTTAAGTGTTGTTTTGTTTGGTTTTTGAAGGCTATCTTTTGACTACATGTATAGCTTTTTGACTTTGCTGGGCATGTAATGAAAAATATTAAACTCTACTCTAGAAATGTTTTGTTATGTTCTTTGGCCAATGGAAAGTATGGACTTTTTCATATATTTAACTTTATAAGCTTGGTTTGCAAGGCCTGCCATAGAACTTGATAACAAGGGAGTTGGCTAATAAGTACGGAACTACTTTCATAATATATGTTTACAATTTTACAACTAATGAAAGTTCAATTCCATTAGCGCAGTGGCAAGAAATCAATGTAAATGAACAGGACACGCACGAACTTACGCCACGATTTATCTCTGTAGTGTACCATGTACTATTCTATCATCGGCACATTTTCTGCTTCCTGTTTCCGAAGGATGCGACATGGGTAAGGGCGTGGGATACGTGGTTGACACCCTACCAAATTTAACACTTGAATTCTCTATCTTGTACAATACTTGAAGAAAAAGAAGCCCACATTAGATAGGAGAGAGACATTTCTAGCCTTTTCACTTGAATGAGAAATGAAAATTCCATATTTGTCAGAATCCCATTTGATTCAAGTACATTCTTAAATTGTTTACAACATAGTCCTCGATAATATTATTTGTTGTACAACCAAGTAACTAGTGAGTGTCCAAAACGTGACCTGGTACCCATATCTAACTTTTGGATACATATTTCATTACACCCCACATAGAACACTGACCCAGTAATTTGTTGGAGCCTAACAACTCAAAATGCTTAACCTCAAGTAACTAGATGTAGGCTTGTAACCCACATGGTTTATCAAAATGCTTAACCCCAAGTAACTAGTGAAAATCTCCTGCAGAATCTTGAACTTAGGTCTATAATTTTTGTGCTGGTGTTTTGTCCATTATGGCAGATGAATCAATTGGTGATTGGTGTGTAGCATGCAAATAAATTTTTGGACCTGTTTCTCTCGAAAAGATGAAACAAATGCCTTGGCCATATGATCGAGATTCACAGGCGTGCCAGGACCGTGACGTGATCCAAACGTGAATTAGGCAAGAGAGCCTGATTCTGACTTCTGAACAAGCAGGACCCTAAGAAAATTGTCCAGATAAGGTGCTTTATGTCATCAAACACATTACATAGAGGCTGATAGAGCAAAAAAGAAGCATTGCGGGTGCCTTTATTGTCCTCTCTCTTATTGCAAAAAATACGGGAATCACTCAGATCGATTAAAATCCTCGTGCATACAAGAGACATTTTCATGGCAAAAAGCCTATTCCTGAAATGGGTTGTTACTCGGCTTCCCAGAGCCTCTTTTCTTCTGAAAGCATCTTGGCGAAGCGGATAAGAGCCGCTTCATTTGTACCTTCTCCTTGAACCTCATCAAACCTGCCCGTCTCCAAATTCACTCTTGAGACTGGCTTCTTTAGCAGCTCATTTCCGATTTGCACAAGCTTCTGCAGATTCTCCGTGGTTGCAATATCTACTGAAGATGCATCACCAGTTAATGTGTCGTCCTGTCCATCCAACATTAAGATGTTATTAGCGCAAAACATTAGGGAATATACAAAGTGAGCGGGAAAGATGAACTCATTGTGTCAATTCACTCCTATCAGCACGATTGTGATACAAAATTTGTAGATTTCGATATTCTCGCCACATTGTGCTGCTGTAAGTGCGTTGAAACAGAATTCCTGTGGAAATAGGATCTACAGTCAATGTACCTGAATTCGAAGGTAGTTCTTTTCGCAATGGAGGGATTGGAAGAGAGTGGAAACGTGAATATCAACCATATCTGAGCTTGCATCGCCGTATATATCAACCATTGGCGTCGCGCCATTGTCATAAACCCAACTGAGCAGACCCCATTTGGAGGCTTCAGCTGCACTATACTTTTCTTCTAGCTTGGGGGCTCCGGTACCCAATGATAGCACTAACATCCTGCTGCCCTCCATGGGTTTCATGTCAACAAACTTAAATTTCCCCTTCAGGATTTCTTTGGAAATGTAAGTTATGGCCATTAAAGTCTGTGAATTTTGTCACATTGTCTTGTTAGTGATGTTCTCGAAAGCAAATTTGTGATTTTTGTAACACTATAAAATCAAGTACTCCTGAACTCACAGGATTATTTGCGGCTACCGCGCCATCGATAAGATCAAAACTTCGAGTCTTTCCATTGCCATCCTTTGTCTCAAAGTAATGTGCTGGAAGAAACGTAGGTGCTGCAGAAGTGCCAAGGCAAATATCTGATAGTAGAGCATTCTTTGAAACATTTTCCTTTCCCTGTCAGGGAAATTTTAAATTATTTTAGACTACGTAAGTTTTAGAATTGTAGCTTTCGAAATTTCAAAAATAATGTACAGAACTTGGATTTTTTGGTTCTAGGATCATACATCGTCAGTAGAGAAGATTACTGGCTGAAGTCGTTTGATGTCGAAAGTTGGTATGATCACATCAGTTAGGGTTTGATTTATGGTGATGTTGCCTAGTAGCTCCTTTGTCAATGACCTCAGGTACTTCCCGTCATATTCGGGCCCAGTCACCGCGCCAAACAAGCTTGTAACCTTGGTGATGAAGTTGTTTCGGCTAATCAAGAAACACCATGCGGTTACTAATTCATTCACAAAAACACATGGTAAATTGTACTGTATTGATTTAGATAAGGATATCACTTTGCTGATCAAACAGTGATCCATACACCAAGGGTCCGGTCAGTGGGTCACCAAGTTCAATCATAGCCATTGTGGGCTCACTCCGAGCCCGGCCACAACGGTGATGAGAACCGTTCATATTTTACGTCTCCCAAATAAGTATGTTCCTTTAAAACTAAATTGATTGGACAATAAGTAGTTCACCCTTTGTGTAAGACAAAATGGACGGCAAATGTAATCTTCAAACTTCCACCGTGCACTTCATCTTCCACAAATGTTAATGGTTGACATAGCTATTGACGTCTAATCGAGCTAATTTTTTAAAAAGAAATATTTGAACTATAATATTAACAGTTCCAAGCTCAGAACTGGACCAAACTAGACGATAGCAGGATGAACCCATTAGTACAGGGAGAACGAAAATTTTCAGGGACAAAGAAACTTTTCAGGAGAAACAATTTTTAAATTTCTCTAAATACAAAGTTAATTGTTATTCACCTGCTTTGTGGGAAGATTTTGGGACAGTTCTCCAAGTAGAAGTTGTTGATATCATTGGCGGCGTACATCGGGCGGTTGTCCTTGTTTGGAGCAGTAAGCATGGCGGTCACTAGACCACCGGTGCTAGTTCCAGCAATCACATCGAAATAGTCTGCAAGTCTCACATTGGCTCCATCCAATTCCTAGAAAAAGTTGATTTACGAAAATGGGAAACCAAAGACAATTTCGACAAAGTCCATAAAATAGAAATCTGACCGAGCTACAAATGTCTGATGAACTAGTAGTACCTGAAGCTTTGATTCAAGGAAGCCAAGGAGGGTGCCAGGAATAATTCCTCTAATGCCCCCTCCATCTATGCTTAACACTGTCACCATTTTTCCTTTAGTAAGCCCTGAAGCCATTTGAGGTTGTAAAAATTGAAGGACTACTGCTAGGAAACTTATTGCAATGAAGAAATTTGTCTGTTGCTTATTATGATGCATTTTTCAAGAGGATGAACTGATCAAGTGTTTATTATAACAATATAGAAGGAGAAGATGAGATGATCTGTACCCTGTTGATCGCTATGTATATATAATTCATAATATGTAACTGTTGTGGGAACACACCATTATTGATTTCTGTCAAGCCATCTAGTATTTACTTTGTATAGAATTGACTAGGGAACTTTGTCTGCTATTTCCTGAGCTTTTGTCGTGAACAGGAGATGTTGATCATGATTCTTCTTGTTATAATAATAGAGAGAATAAGTTATTCACGGTTCCGTGCAATATTAGTCGTCCGCTTCGGCAAGTAATGGTCTGGATTTTAAACAAATTATTCGCAAAAATAGTTTTTTTTTTAAATCCGAACCGTCCAAAACACTTTTGGAAGGGCGCGATTGAGCGCCGTAAACTTTCTTAATAGGTTGCTGCTTAAAGAAGTTTTTCTCTGAATAATATTAGGAATATTATGTTACCAAGTTTTCTAGGTTTTATTATTGTATTTTCTATTTAGTTTAGGATTTTATTTATGTTTCCCTAATTAGCTATGATTTCTTGTTAGGAAAAAGATTTTTGGCACTCCAATTTTTTTATGATGGCACTTCAAAATTTGTCTTTTAATGTGTCTTGCTATGTATAATTTTTACACTAAAAGACAAATTCTGGAGTGCCATCATAAAAAAGTGGAGTGCCAAAATTATTTTCCTTCTTGTTATGTCTATTTTCCTTATTTGTAAATTTTGTAGCCTATATAAAGACATGTTAGACCTATGTTTTACGTACAATCAATAATACATCATTTCACTTTTCTTCACACCTCTAACAAATGTCCTTAATTATCTTCTTTTGTGAACTCAATCCTAAAGAATAGAAAGCATTCCTTCGCTTTTCTTGAAGTTCATGTGAAGGAAAAATTGATTAAGCTCTAAAGAATGAGTTTAAAGGTTACAAAAGTTGGTATGGAAGACTAAAGACTTGAGATAGATGATAAGCACCCAATAATGCATATTCTTGGTGCTTAAGTCCTCTAGTATGTTGTGTTTGTACATATACGTTGTCGTTTTTATGCGATATTGCACGTGAGGTATTTTGTTGAGCTTTGTAGGTGAAACATGCTAATAAGGCGGTTTTGAATGCCAAGCGACGTGCCGGGATGAAACCAAGTGTTCAAGTGCCCGCTGGTACTCATTTCATTGTCACCGAAGCCTAACGGTGTTACAAGAAGCCTTGGGGATTAGCCGGTGGTCAAGATTGGCGAGGAGCGTGCCAAAGTGTTTCAAGTGAGGCAAATGCATCGAGGATGGCCCTTGAGGGCATCCAAGAGTCCAAGGCCACAAGGGACACCTCCGCCAAGTCCCATTGATCAAGCAAAGAAGCATCGGAAGGCCGCCGGGGCACCACAAGGCATGATGGGCCAAGCTGCCATGATCTGCAGTTTTGCAGACAGTGGTACCGATACCTCAAAAACATGGTATCGGTACCATGTTGCTGATATGGCCAACAGTTGGATTGGTACCGATACCTCAATTTTGAGGTACCGATACCAATGCCCTTCGTCCAACACTTTTTGCTGAATATTTCAACCTTCCATTTATTGAAAGTTTTCACTTTTGGTATGTTTTTGGGATATTTTAAGGGCCTTTTTGTCCATTCTTTGGCTGATTTTGTAAGGCCTATAAATAGGCTTGTAAGCCATTTATGGAATGATGGCCATTTCTAGTTAACTTTAGGCCTAGTTTTCTAGTTTTTGCTTTAGGTTTCTCCATTGTTGTTCTTAAGCTTTTCAAGTTATTTCCTTCAAGAACTCAAGTAAGTTTAAGTGTTTTGATGTTTTTACGTTTGTTAATGTTGTAGCCACTAGTTAGATCTCTATATAAATCAAGTTTATTTTCATTTCTATCGGCTAATCATGTTTTCATTTCCTAGCATATTTTCTAGTCTTTTGCTATGAGAGAGTAGTTAATCGGTTCGGTCATGGGGTGAGGTTCACCCTATGGATTAGTCGTTTAAATGGTTTCTCCTAATCTTTAGCTTAATCTCAAGGTTTTGAATGAATTAAACCCATGATTTCTAGCTTTGATCATGGGGTCGGTGGCTTCTTT
>JAOTQK010000001.1:7337610-7361134 GCA_025642025.1 Rhododendron ferrugineum
ATTCCATATTTGTCAGAATCCCATTTGATTCAAGTACATTCTTAAATTGTTTACAACATAGTCCTCGATAATATTATATGTTGTACAACCAAGTAACTAGTGAGTGTCCAAAACGTGACCTGGTACCCATATCCAACTTTTGGATACATATTTCATTAGACCCCACGTAGAACACTGACCCAGTAATTTGTTGGAGCCTAACGACTCAAAATGCTTAACCCCAAGTAACTAGTTGTAGGCTTGTAGCCCACATGGTTTATCAAATACCCTAGATCACCCATGTAGACTAGTGATGTCTGGAGGGGTATTACAAATTCCTTATCTTCATACCCTTGCGGCGCTGCGAGGTTAAGCACTAGTGACTATGGCCTTACGGAGGTCTTTTCCTAGTGGCCAAAGTCACCCCAGCCTAGTTTGGTTTTTTCTCCTGGGCTTCAACCCGAACTCGCCACGCAGCCAGGCTACTAAACTTCCTTGAGCCCATACATGGGGTTTCTCTAATACCACTGATAAAGCACCATCTGGAACACCGGCCTAGTAATTTGTTGGAGACAAACAATAAGCCCCAAAATGCTTAAGCCCAAGTTACTAGCAGTAGCCTACATGATTTATCATATGCGCAAAATCACCCATGTAGACTTCCGATGTGTGAAGGAGATTTACACATTTAACCATCCTAAGATTTAAGTTTAGGAAGGTCTATCTTTCAGAATATTCTTACGATAGGGGAAAATGCCGCTTGGACATGCACTCGAACCCGATACTCGCATCTAAGTCCCTAGAACATAGTGACTTTGCATGTAGCTATACACTTCTTTTCTCTCTATATTAAGTGATATAAGAAAATGTATACCAGGTTTCTGGAACTGGGAGTCTTAGATAGGCTGGAATGAGGTTTTCATCACAATGTTATGTTATCAGATTAATAGCTATCAGACAGAACGTGAAAAAGAATGATGGACGTAATATTGAAGGAAAGAGACAGAGGGGGGTAATATTGAGAGAGAGAGAGAGCAAAGCTTAATAGAGCAATAAAGTAACTCAAACATAAAACTCCGGATAACTACTCAACTTCACTTATATAACTCTGCACATTTATGAAGTAAATTCACTACATGCGTAGGTATGTATTAAGTGCAAAATACTTGCAACAACAACATCGTAATTGCAAGATAACAAGGTACTCATCAGGGATTGGCTTACTGAGAATTAACAGCATCCAAGTTCAGGCATTAAGTTGCATTCAAATTGGAGCATGGGCTGACACTTTTGGTTCTAGTGTTTAATTAGCAACAAAAAACGGAAACCGTAGAATGGCCCAAAGCCCACAAAATGTTCTATGTTGTTGGTAGTGTTCATGGAACCAGAAGTATTATTGTATGGTGTTAGAATAGAGTTAGACTAAATCCCACATTGGTTGCTTATGTTATGTAACTAGTCACCACATAATATAAATAAAGCTTACTTGTGTTAGGGTTAGTTAACACCCTAAACACTTTTCTCTTCCTCAATCAACATATGGAATCTAAGTCTGTTTTCACTTGCATGGTATACGTATTGTAAGGACTTATGGGCAGATTCATATGTTAACTTTCGTTATTTAGACAACGGTATCAAAAAATACAATGTACGTCCTATATTCTTTTTCCCTCCAAGAATGTTCAATTCAGAGCATTGAACAAGTACGTTCATTCAAAAAAGGTCAAATCTTTAAGGAAACAAAAACGTGGCAAAACCATAAGACTGAAATGTAGGTTAGGAAAACTTAAAGCACTACACTTAGGAAACCTGGCAGAATAAGTTAGAACAATTTTCTGGTTAATTAGGCTATGAAAAAGAATGAAACAGTTTGTGTAGTCTTCTTATGCAAGCAACCCATTGTGAAATCCAGGGTCAATGTACGCCACCCACACACATAAACTTAACAATTCGGATGAGATTTTTCAGCTGGCAATATTAGCAATTAGGTGGCATAAAATTGAAGTCAGCAATTTGAAAAGAAATACCAAGCTCGATAAAAGAAGAAAAATAAATAACATACGTGCACTCCCCATAGTGTTCCATGTTGTGGATTGTCAGCACTATTCGCGGTTTCTGCAATTCCAGAAGTCAACATTATGATTCTTTTGAGGGTCTGAGTGCATCTCAAGCAGATGCTTCGAATGTTAAATGTCAGGAGATTTGAAGGTTTTGAGAGGTTATAGGTGCTCCAGCAGATTCCTCAAACATCAAAGTACCCTACAAAATCTCTCTCTCTCTCTCTCTCTCTCTCTCTAAATTTGGCAGCAACTTCAAATACCAAATCATACTATAAAAAGTTGGTGTCCACTTAAAGAGTCTGCTGTAGTACACTAAAAAGGTAGCAAAACACCCGAAAAGTAATATAACAACAAAGTTGGAAGAGTCTCGTAGAGTGCTCTCTCTCTCTCTCTCTCCAAATTTGGCAGCTACTTCAAATACCAAATCATACAACAAAAAGTGGGTCCCCTCTTAAAGAGTCTGCTGGAGTACACTAAAAAGGCAGCAAAACACCCGAAAAGTAATATAACAAAAAAGTTGGGAGAGTCTCCTAGAGTGCATTACAGACTCTTACTCTTCAACCTACATATTGAGGTAGCAAAGTCCAATTTTGATGTTAACTTTTGAAGCATATGCTGGAGATGCTATGATATTGTTAGTTCTGAAAAATATCAAAGCAGCAAAAAGTAGAGAGTAGCAACACGACAAGGTCAGACCTGGAGCGAGAGGTGATGGTACATATCCCAGTAAAGCAGCGGTAAACCACTCGTCTGCCATTCGTGAATGTGGATTATATCAGGTTGTGTTCCAGTAACCTGCAATAAAACAAAAGTGATAACGAAATCAGATAAACACGATTTCACGCATGGAAATTGACTATAAACCAAACTAAGAAACAAGGCCCTTAATTTGTTCAAAAAAGACAAAAGAAAAAAGCTTTATAATAGAGGAACCTCTCAATAATTTCTCAACTCTTATGCAGCTAAAGGGTAAAACCATGGCTTGGTTAGTGATTTCTAGAATCAAGCCATTTGTGGTGAATATTCTTTTATTTTTGTAAACATGGTATTTCCTGGTCCTCTGAAGCTGAAGATTTAAGTGCAATAGAAGAAACCTGCTTCAAACTTCTGCCATAAAATAACTAAGTTTCTCAAATCAGTTGAGCTGATTGCCAAGAGGAAGCCAGATTCAAGTCCAAAACAATGAGTATCGTCAATAAAAGAAAAAGAAAGCTAAACAAGTTGCCTTGTAATGATCCACAAACCTGCATCCACTCAAGGCAAGCACGGCTAAAGAACAGGTACGCCTCCAGCTCATTATAGGAGCCTCCATATACATATTGCCCCTTGAAGAATTGGTTGGACGGTTCAATAAATATAACTGGGATGCCTGACACTAACCCAGTGTATGCATTAGTTGGCACCCAATTTCCATCATGGTACGAGTTATACGTAGTGAGTAGTGCCAGCTCATTGATCTGCTGCATCTGGATACACTCGTATAAAGGTAGCATGATATCCACTTTATGGCCACGAGATAAACACGCGCGGGCGAGTCCAGTGACAACATCACCCAGACCACCAACTTTTGCTATTGGTGCCATTTCAGCTGTCACGTGAACTATGTGCATAGGATCAGAATCCTTCTCTCCGTCAACTGGATGTTCTGAGCTCACGTCCCATGAAGGGAAATCCCTCTTCCAGAAGGGGATTTCATCACTCGGGGAAGGCCAAATGAGATCTTTCAGTTTTGAATCTGCTGACCCTGTTGGTTTGTCAGCAATCACCACCTGGAAAAGATAATAATTATCTACAGAAGAGGCCATTAAGAAAATATAATTGCAGATTTGGCCCCACATTGTGAATTCTACAATCAGCGTGCAGTGTGAGTCTCTGAATTGCAGCCGGTTCCTGCTTCAATTTAGAGAGAGGATTTATAACATCTACCACTTAAGACATCGTTTATCCAAAAGTTCATGTATTTTGACAGAAATAGGGAAGTCTGCAATTTTCTTTAACTTTCAGTTTCAGCCATTACGCAAAACTGAAGCCTATAGTCAAGATCCTAAATGTTGAATACATTCAGAAAATGCTTTAGAAGATGTTCAAAAATCTGTTAGATGGCAGACCAATCATGTCACTAACAAGAGGTCCCCTTGAAGCCCTTGGCAGAGTGATATGGCGAAAAAGAATTCTGATAGCCAAACCAATAAACTGGAATTGGGATAAAAAATGGGCAGCTACATTTACGTAACGGCTTGGGTGGCTAAGTCACCCATATGGCAAATGTCGTGGTTGTAATGGAAAATTCCAGTCCTCATGACCTCTTGACAGTAATGCCTTTTTATTACTCGATATTAGGCTCAATGGACCGACTAATTGGGGTGACTAACCACACTGTTCACTAGTGGGGGCGTAATTAAAGCCAGGGCAAAGACCCATAACACAGGAATTGATAGCACCCGGGTGGGAGTTGAACCCCAGACCACAGGCTTCTTGAGGCCCCTGGTTGCCAAGTGACTACCATTGCGCCGACCCTTAGGGGTTAACTGCTATAGTTATGTAACGCCTGCAAGGACTCTGCAACTCCATTGCAGCAGTGTTACAACCGTTATGCCAGTATTTTCCTGTAAACTCTGCATATACGGCTATTTTTACTCGAACTTATTTTTTCGACTGCAAAGTCATTTGAAAACCACATTCAAATGCTTATGACTTTAGGTCTACATGCTTCATCAGCCAAACGAGCTAGGCCAAATATCTGGGCCTCATGCAGTATGGTAATTGGAATCACCACAATATCCCTTTCTCAATCCCAGCGAACTACATGGCTCCATTGTCAAATAAAATAAATAAACTTTTATTTCTTTTCTGTCATCTCAGGTGTTCGGGCCAACTTAACTCCACCTTGACCAATCCCAAGAACCAATTCTACCTTCACTACCCGTTTCATTTAAGAGAGAAACTTTTTCACGGACAAGTTCTTTACAGCTGCAACAAATCTCCAAAAGTGTTCCGGACGGTCCGGATTTTAATAAAACTTTTCCGGAAAAAGTTTAACTCTTCCCTGAAAAAGTTTCAGTAACATCTGGACCGTCCAAAGCGGTCGCGATTGACTCCGTAAATAACTATTCACGCCATTAAAAAGATTTTCTCTTGAAACCGGAGAAAAACTCCATATAAACTGGCCCATAGGAGCAACACGTTTCCAACCGGTAGCCTTAGGAGGGAGCAAACGCGTCTCAACTCTCGAGTAGGGCTGCAAACGAGCCGAGCCGAGTTTTACCGTGTTCAAGCTTGTTTATTAAGTTTTTAACAAACCCGAGCTCAAGCTCAAGCTCAGTGAAAACTTAACGAGTCGAGCTTGAGCCGAGCGGGCCTTGGCTTGACTCGAACTCGAGCTTGTTCACGAGCCTTAACGTATCAATGAAAAATGTATATATAACCTCGCATAGACCTTTTTTCAACCAAAATTATTTTGATTGTGAAGGTATATATCTTTCATTTTCTTATACTCTACAAAAAAATAATCTTAATTTTAGAATAATAATAACATGCAATATGTTTTCGTAAGAATTCTGCATCAGGGTATCAAAATGCTAATGCTAATTGTAGTAATTAATGTAAAAAGTCTACTAACCCCGGCTCACGAGCCGACTCGAGCCAACTTTATCCTTTACAAAATGAGCTGAAAAAATCAGCTCGAGCTCGTTTGTTTAACTTCTGAGCAGAGTTTGAACGAGTCACTAACGAGCCGAGCTGTGAGCCACTCGCGAGCGGCTCGGTTCGTTTGCAGCCCTACTCTCAAGCCTTGACCACGACCACTAGACCAAACACTTATTTATTTGCAGTATGTGATTAAATTAGATTATCGCAAATACCTGGCGTGCTGCCCGAGTATGGAAATTGTTGACCTTTCTTTTCGCTGCTACGGCTACTCCAGTAGTCCTTGGAATTCGATGGTGATGGCAATTATGAGGCCACATGCAAACATTACCACTGCTCTGAACAGCCAACGCGCCCATTTCTATGAGTCTGCTCAGGGTGCTCGCCGGATATGTATATCAGTGAAGCTAGAAGACTGCGATTACGACTCCAACTTCGTCGGTCGATCGATCGTGTGTGTGTTTGAGAGAGAGAGAGAGAGAGAGAGAGAGGGGTACAGTACTGGAAGTGTTTGAACAGTGGTAGTATCTTGTTTCGAGTAGGAGACTTCGATGGATGATGATTTGTAAGTGTGTGAGGTTTTTTTTTTTTTTCTTTATTCCTTAAACTATTCACAATTTTTTGTACTTGACCCTCAAACTGGAAAAAATTTCAGTGCCGAGTCGGCACGTGGTGCCCCTCGACGTATCCGAGCCGTTTATTGCATTTTTGGACGGCTTAAATTTGGAGACAGAAAAAGAAGAGAGAAAAGTTGGAGTGAGATGAAAGAGAGGGTTTCAATCCGAGCAATCCAAAAATATATTGGACGGTCTGAATATACCGAGCGTTACCACGTGGGATATACCCACCCAGGACCGCAAAAGTTCTCCCTTAAACTATTAATGTGATGATGATTTCTAAGGAGTACTTGACTGGCTGACAAGAGGCCAATGATTGGGTACTCTCAGAATACCGGGTGTAATTGTCAGGTGGTACTCCCCGCAAATAAAATATCGTCACTACGGGAGTCGCTCTTTATTTCTGAATCACCAAACAAAAGTGAATAATAATGCGCTACCGGATATGGTTTGGTACACCTGTAGCACGTAGGCAACTAGAAAAGCATAGGTGGTGTTTCAAATGTTATGGAACACAATTTTCCAGTTTCGTCCTTATTAAATTTTTTAGCATTTGTTAGTTTTGCGTCAAACTTTTATGTATTTGTCTGGACTAAATGAATATAAGTAAAAAATTATAACTTTTACACAATGATTTTTTAAAATATCCAAGAAAAATCCAAAAAACTATTTTGAACTTTTCCTTTGATCCCTCTAGTAACATTAATCATTCATACAAAACACATTTCTAAGGGCAATTGACTGAATTTTTTTATATTTAATTTCTCACATTAAAATTCCACATCCTCTAAAGTTAATTTTTTGTGTGTATTTAACAAGTTGATTTTTTGGAAAAACTTTGAGGGATCACTTCGAATCGCCAAATCTACCGTTTTAGAACGGAAGTGTACTACCCTTTGATCATCTGGTTTTCGTAATCAAAGATGCATTACCAAAAGGAAGAAAAGTACGTAGAAAAGCTATAATAATTTCTTTGTTTTTATAGTAAATACTCATAGTATTATGTTTGGCTTCCAAGAATTACCCTCCATTTCTTCTGACTAAAACTTGGGAAAAACTCTTGAAAATTCACACCGCAATTTACCCACTAAAAGCTGTGTCAGAAACAAGAATTCTAGTTGAATCTGGCGAAGGAATAAAAAGGACTTTCAAAATGGGACCCCATAATTTTGACTTTCCAACTACAAATCTCAAGTCCAAACACACACCCCCCAAGTAGTTGCACACAACACACAAATTAAGAAAGTTAATTGGACCTTTGCACGGTGGGATTAGTCCTCCAAAATTAATTGATATATGCGCGTAAGCTAGTCCGAACACCTGAATTATCAAAACAAAAGGAAAGTTAACATTATCGGGTACTTGAAAGCACAAATGGAAAGTACTTGAACTTGGTGGAAATGAAACCAAAGATGAAACCCAATCGTTGGTCTTGAAGGTGTAAACTGTGAAGTTATTTTTTGAACGGCGACTTGATGGTGTAAACTGTGAAGTTAACGAATGCTGAGTTCAAATGACGGTAGAAGCCATGTCGAATGGAAGTTCAGTAGAAAATTGTGAATTCCTCTACATTGAGGGCAAAAAGAACGGTGAGTTCTCATTATTGCAAGCAACCCGTCTAACTCACACCAACTGTGGTCCTGACATACTCGTCTCTGATACTCGTAAAGACTTTGATGCTTGCCCTCACCTTCCTGAGGGGCAACAGATTGGAATTGCCAGGGTTTGATACTTATCGAGACAGTTACAAACAGAAATCCCAACCACCATGGTAGTGTAGTCACACAATTCATCAAAATATAAAAAACAAGCATCCCCTTTTATCGCTATATCTTACACCAATCAAGTATACACAAATATTCCTACGGTATCACGAATCCAGTTAAACACCAAACCCGGCCAGGCCTCACAGTCAAATGCAAGTCTTTTACAGGAAGAGAAACAATAATAACACTACAGAAGAACTAAACAGGGCAGGCTTTAACATAGCATGAAAAATGCATGTATAAATACACATCAAATATCCTCTATTACAACTAGTTCATCACCATTAATTCTTAAGAAAGAAAAAAATGCAAAACAAGCAGTTCTTATCATAGCTTCCCCTTTATATCTACCCAAAAGAAATTAATCCGGTAGATGCTCGAGAGGCTGACATAAAATAACCTTTTCTGTTTTTACTTCTTTTTTCTCCTTTTCTAGTTCTCTGTCAGTACCACAATCCGGTTCTCCTCTTTCTCTGCAGCATCAATCCATTGTCATTGGTTGGCCGATGCAGCACCTGAAACGGGCTTTCCGGACAGTTGTCATTATTTCAGTCTCTGCAATTTCAAGCATCCTGACTACCTCGGTGAAGTGGGGCCGGATATTGGGGTTACCATCCCAACAACGGGTCATGATCTCGCAGAGAACAGGGAGGCAATCATTGGGGATGATCGGACGGACGCCCTTGTTCACCACTGCAAATGCCGCTTGCACAGCTGTCATGTTTTGGAAGGGAAGCATTCCTGTGATAAGTTCCCACAGAACAATGCCAAAGCTGTAGACATCGACCTTCTGTGTGTAAGGCCTGTGCTGGATCATCTCCCTGCAATTTCAGTCAACAAATTAGACTCATCGCTCAAGTAACAATATGAAAAGATAAATGTGCTTTCCCTCTTATCTGGCAGTTTAAAATATTCTGAGAGATGTTGAGTGTAAAGCCCATAACAACACCAACACATGTACCAACAGTTGACACATAGGAAGGCACAAAAATACATCTTTGACATGTGTTACCAGAAAATGCAAACACCCTAACAATCTGTGTACTGGAACGCACATTCTGAAACACGGTACAACGCAGTTCCAGGTTGATGAATTTAGGGATCCCATAATTTTCCTACTTATTTTAATGAAGTCTAGAAAGAGCAAAGATTTGTGAGACAAAATATTAAAAAAACGGGTCAAAATACTCTTACAAGTACCTTTACTTGAATCATATCCGAAATATTATGTAGATCCATAGATGGTTATCATTTGAAAGATGAACATTTTAGTATCACAACATATAGAAGCCTATCCCTACCCTACCACGATTCAGGACATGTGTGTTCCCATACCTCTAGGCTCATACCAGAACTATCCAGGATTTTGTCAGAAAAGAAAGTTGGTTTCGAGGGTTCATTGATTAGTACATAAAAAAACCAAAACTATAGTGGCAACTGGCAAGGAAAGCTCCGGAGATTCTATGAAAAATTGAAAACGTCAAAGTGAGATCTTTGGAACAGGACAAGATCCTTAAATGTTAAAATCGGAGCACTTTAGATTCACATCCACTTAACAAGATCAATGTAGCCTCAAAGAGAATTGTCAAAGACAATAACGACTTGCAGAAAGAGATTACAGCATTTCAAATGTTTGCTCTCAAAATGCGCAGGTTTGCAAGGTAAGTCAATAACATGACAGCTTTATTTCTTTTAATAAGATGACAGCTTGCATAGAAATTGTGGTGAACTTTCGGAGATGATGGTCAGAAATGCTATTAGTTTTGTGGAAACATGGAAGACCTGACCTAACTTTCCAAATTCCTACTTGGATATTAGCTACCTTTGAGGTGCCTATTTCTGTCTTATTTGAAAAGACATGTGGTAAACGGAAAAAATTATGATAGGTGCAACTGAGTTCTCATTGGGGACATTTCCATTCTCAAGATAGCAATCAAGATAGCAAAGTTAAGTGAATCTTTTGGTGATTGTCCTTTTCGGACATCAAATTGATTTCAACAGGTTGACAGGGAACAGTACACTAAGTATGAGGGGCTGCAATTGAGTTAATGCTATATACTGTTAATGTTCAAGTATTACTATAAAGGAGCCATGTGAGTGCCAAAGGTGTCTAGTGAATGCCTCTTTGTACCTCCTCTAGGCAGGAAGTGGCTTCACCTCTGGAAGGGATGAGCGGTGATATGCGAAAGCGTGCATAGCACGACCTTGACGCGACCCAAATGAGTGCTGAGTGATATGCAAAAGCGTGCATAGAACGACCTTGACGCGACCCAAATGAGTGCTGAGCTCAGGGCCCAAATCTAACTTCTAAAAGGTATCTTGCAACCTATGGGAGGAGTCTAATTATTGTTCGATGTTTGCCTGGCCCATTAAGGACATAAAATGTTGTGTATTAGCTAATGATGACGGGTCAAGCCAACGCCGCTCTATCAAAGAACAGTTTAAGGAAAATGGAAAGTGAATGGATCAAGTAAAGAAACGTGAATAAAAAGAAGCTGTAACTAAATATTGAAGAATAAAAGTGGGACAACTTGTCTACCGAAGAACAATTCAAGGAAAACGGAAAGTGACCAGATCACTAAGAAAGTCACGTAATAATGAAGAATAAAAGTAAAACAACTTCTCTAATGTGGAAAGGAAAGCATGTGCCAGGTACAATAAAGGAAATAACTTGACTAGTGGTGGAAACTAGAAGCTAAATGTAGATAAACAAAGTTGCTAGAACTTAAAATGTTTTTGGAAACCTTGGGAGCTTGGAAATTGATTTTCGACATTTAGTATTGAAATCCTGATTTCTTCGACTTACAGCTTCAGCACAACAGTTTTTCCCCCTAAAAGTCAAGCAGAGAAGGCTTTGAATGCTTGGGACGTGTCCCATGTTTCTTGAACTGCCAAACCTTTTCCAAGCTTCCATTTATATCTGTAGAATCATATGCCATGTGAAAATTGGATTTCCCCAGACCTGAGACCCCCCTGCTTAATGCCATGTGGACCATGACTTGGTATTCTAGCTGTTGTGCTCCCTATTGCTGGCCCAATCCCTGGTTCTTCTAATTAGATAGTGCAAGTCCCACATACTTGGGTATGGAATGTGAGAACTTAATATAACTTTTGGTTGGCTTCCGAATTTCTACATGGTATCAGAGCGGGTCCATTCCATCCCACGCTTTTGAATTAAACAATCTTCACCCCACAATGACAGACCAAACAAAAAGGCTAAAGAGGCTAAAAATGACAGACCTCAAAAACCCTACATGTGAGGGGGATGTAAGATACTACAAGCCTCACATTCGATGGGTATGGAATAGGTGATCACTTAATGTAATGATAGGAACTCTCCACCTGATAGCTTAAGTTTTTGGGCTGGATCCAAAATTTCTGCACTTCTCAACCCATTAGCCAACTTCAGCTGGAAATACATTGTACATGTGCTTTATGTATTTTTTGACCAGGTCTGGGATCATTTTGCTCATTCAAATGCATCAATAATCCTCGAATAGCAAGAATATAAACAGAATATGCCTCCAGAAGCTGCCATAAATTGCCACCTGTCCTTCAATCCTAATCATCCCTAGACAATCCCTCCGTCACATAACATTAATCCCTCTTCGGGGATCCAACTATTTAAGGAGACATCATCATTACACCTCAAAAAGTACAAGTTTCAAAATTGCCCTTTATTTGAAAATGGAGAACTATTACTTCACTTTAAAAGAGCAAGGACAAAAAAGTAAATCTCTCAACTTTTACTCTTTGACTTGTCAAAATGGACATGTATTTTGAGACATCCAAAATGGAAAGGTGGACTAAAATTATGGGACTGACTACGAAGGTGATATAGGAAATGGTTGCTAGAGATAAGGGTAGGGATTATTATACACGTTTTGCTCATGTTCCAACTGTTATCCTAGCAAATTGATCCCATCAAGCTTGGAGCCAATTAACCTTGACCTTTCGTCGACGATTAACTTGGGCCCACATTCCACGTGTCAATCCCTCATCTGATTTTGTCAAAATCGGGTGTCAACAATCTCGTCTCAAGAGTTCAAGGTTCAACCATGACTAACCACAACACTAACATCTCAAGTGGGGTGCCAGTGCAGTTGGCCTGGCATTATACCCCTCATGCATGAGGTGTGAGGTTCGAGTCCCACCCTTCCCCCTTTTCCCACTAACAACATCTAACACTAACAACATTCTCCTAAAGTACGGCAAAAAAAAAAACTTCATGTTTTCCTTCAACATAACTTTTGAAGAAAAAAAAGCATATGTCGTGCTTAGAGTCTTATATTTTAAAGAGCCTATCCGAAGCCCAAACAAAGAAGATTATATGCTAGGCAGCTGACAACCAAGTTACGTCCTCATAGTCATGCATCCAAATATGCCAAGAAAAAGGTTCCATGTACCCTACCACAACGATCGGGACACAAGGCTTAGTTTAGACCGTTCAATGGAAAACCAAGACAAAACAAAGACTAAGTGTTCTTCTCTCACAAGAATCTTGGTCAATGCATAATAGTTTCGTGAAGAACCATGAAGTATAAAGGCTACAATTGAGTAGATCCCGTCCGCAGTTCACATGCAAGCCTAAAACTTAATGAAAGGTATATCGAAACCCCATTAGGAAAGTGCAAAACCACAATCAACTTGTATGCATTAACCAACACCGATGGGGTCATTTTCCTTTCTAAACAACCAATCCAATGACTCTCTCTAAAATAATGTGAGCCGATTTCATCAGGAGATTGCAAGACCATTAACAACCCAAAGAAGCATTTACCAAGTCTCATTGGGTCATCTCGTTTCTAAACAAGCAAGTCAAGAAACTTTATGGTTACTGAAACCAGGGCAAGAAGCAGCAAGGAACAGGTCACTTGGCAAGAAGCAGCAAGCAACCATGAATTTATTGACATATTTGCTCTCTTGAAAAATTAAACAAACAAACAAAACTTTTCCTGAACATGTAAGGAGATTGAAGTAAAAAGAGGAGCAATCATAATAAGCTTAATCACACCTTCTAAGTCTCCCTAATGCCTTAGAAGCATCTGCTTCAAAAAACTGGTCTTGCTTTGAATACTTTGGTTGGATGAGTAAGAAGCAACATCCACCCACCTATCAAAAGTCAAAACCTGGCAGATTGTCCGAGAGTACTCTTAAGGCAATGCCACAATGGATGAATGTTCGATGGTTTTTTAATCGTATGTTTGCATCAAGAGTAGGCATAAATGTATTAAAAAGGGACACATCTTTTGTGCTTCTCATTACCCGCAGGAGTACCACTCCGTGGACCTCATACCAGACAGCCGACAGATCCAAGAGTTTTCCTACTTCTTATAGTCAAGCTGGCCTCTTCTTTTAGAAGCATGGTTTGTTTCATTCAGTACTCTTCCTTAAACTCATCGCAGTAGCCCATGCCAACACTATTTTAGTCTGATTCGAAAGCAAGCATTCAAGTAGAACAAAACAACTGTGATATATAAGACACAAAAGAGGGAGGGGGGTGAATTTAAAAGAAGCTTACGGAGCCATCCAGCGGTATGTTCCAGTCTCTGGTGTCATGCCTTCAGTCTGGACCTCAATACGAGCCACCCCAAAATCAGCAACCTTTATCGATCTGTCTGCCGATATAAGCAGATTGTCGGACTTCAAATCACGGTGGATCAAACTAAGCCCATGAACATATTCCATCCCTCTAGCGACGTCCAAGGCCTGCTTCACAGCCAATTTCAAAGGTACAGCTCGATTCTGCCGCTTTATCAAAAACTGCCTAACTGAACCTCCCTTTGCATATTCTGTCACTATACACCACACCATGGGTTTACGACATGCACCAATAAAGCGAACTATGTTTGGATGCCTTAATGTCGCCAGCATCATGACTTCCTGCTGAAACTGTTGCTCCATCAACTGTGCCCTCTCTAGGTCATTTTCTGGCCTCTCCAAAAGCTTAATAGCAACATCCTCACCATTGTAAGTACCTCTGTAGAGCTTCCCAAAAGCTCCCTGTGCAAAAGCTGGACCCATGTTAAGCCTCCTCAAATCAAGTGTCCACTCGTCGAAATTATCAAGACCCTCTGTCTGAACACGTGGGTCCATTAGAGCTTGAGCTAGAGCATCATCACTTAGACCATGCGCGACTCTCCCGCGATTAACACTCTGAGCGATAGAGTAGCTGTTGTTAACACGACCTTGGTGTTTTAAAAAGAGAGTGTGAGAACCATTTGATCCGACACTACTGTTATCAACTGACATTGCAACGGAACCTCCACCATCGGTCATTGGCAAGCTACCAAAACTATCAATTGACATGTTGGACCCCTCCCCAAGCTTATGGTAAAACCCTTGCGAGAGATCAAAATTATCATGGTGGTTATTTAGGCCTATAATTCCCGTAAATTTTGGTGCCTCCAACATTTTGCCTACAAGATCAGCTCAACCTTCAATGTTTTTCTTACTTCTTCACCATCACCATGAACTCATGACCAAAATCCTGAATAACAAAATGATTCCACAAAATAACGTCAGCACTGCATTTTTCAATCTGACATATCTCTGATGTGAAAAAGTGAATCAAAATCAACCAACTTGCAATTTAATTTTCATATAGACAATTCTTATGAAGCAAAATTGCAGGTCTGAATACAACGTCTTTTTCGCTTCCAAAGAAAAGTACGCAACCGACGATAATTTTCAAGGGTAGAAGTGTCATTATCTGAAACAGAATGAACCAAAACTCCAACCCAATTTACAAACGACATAGCTGTACTTCTAATAAAAAAGAGAGGCAGAAAACATGCTGTTGAAATTTTTGCATTTCATTTCTTGTTGTGTGAACCCTATGGAAGGAAAGTAACAACAATCAACAGTCTAAATAAATTCAACCCGCTAAAATTGTTGCATAATATCCCAAACTCTTAGAGAGGTACTTTATTCTCTGGGTAAATACATTTTCAACTGTGTTTGTTTTGGGTCTCAAAACCCAACCCCTCACTGTGCACAGTCTCTAATAAATTTTCTCTCGAATTATTACTCTTATTTCTCTTTATATGTCTCTCCGCTCAGTACCCAAAAAACTTCATTTCCTTTCAAAGGCGTGTGAAAGCCCTAATTTCTAATTTCTCTTCTAACAAGCAAGCATTTTTATGCATAATCAGACAAATACAACACCGATTCAGCATCAATTTAAAAACCCTAAGTCAAAGATTGACCTAACCCCTAAATAGAAAACACAAAGACTTCTACATCAACTACCCCTAAACTAGATTCTATCAAATTGAAGCAATTAATCCAAAGAGTCGCACACAAAAAGCCAGAAAAACCTGAAGAAACGTAAAAACGATCGAAATCCTCTGATCTAAGCCGAAAATTTGGTGATGAAGGCGAAAATTACCTCGATCGAAAGGGCTTGATTACGCGATTCCGATGGCGGAGTCTAATTGAACAGCACAAACAACGAGATCGAGTAGCCAAGGTGAATTGAACAGCTGTTGTGGCCCGACTCCGGTTAACGCACAAGGAGACGAGCTTTAAGAGAGAGAGATAGGAGCAGAAGAAATGAGAGTAGTAGCTGGGTCTTCGTCTCTCATTTCTTCCCTTTCTTTTTGGGTGGGGAAGACCTAAGGTGTGGCCGCTCACACGCTACAGCCATGTTAACTGTTACACGTGGCGTATCAATAGAATGTGGGAGGCTGTCTGGGATTTTTGGGCCGTTAGATACGAATATTCATAAATGGTGGGGTACTGGGTCTCATAAATGAATTTCTCTTCTTCTTCCTTTTTTAGGAAAATTGCGCTACAGCGGTGTAAGGGGTAAATAATTGCGGACTAACGGTGGAGTTTTTGGAATTGCCCCCTCGCATAAGAAGAAAAAATAAAATTGCACCGTTGGAATCATTTGCCCTTGTTCGGTTGGGTGGATACAATCCCGGATTAGGAACCAAATCCCAAACTCTTTTTCGGTTTTATCCCCGGGAATAAAAACATATCCAGTCTTATTTAATGGGACAGACTTTTACAGCTAGGTTCCCAACGTCAACCTGTGTAAAGCTGCTCTCTCTTCCTCTCTCAAAAGAAGAAGTAACATGCTCAGACAGACTCTCTCTCTCTCTCTCTCTCACCAAACAGTCTCTCTGTCTCTCTTTCGCATCTCTCCATCTCTGTCTCTCGCGGAACTCAGCTCTCTCTCTCTCTCTCTCTCCTTCTCCCTCTCCCTCCCTCTCTCTCACACAAACACCGAATCTTACTGCGCCTAGGTCCTCTCTCTCTATCCAGTCTTATCATACTGTGGTGTATTTAATTTGGAACCACAGAGATTTGAAACCCTAGGCCTGCGATCTTGACCAATTCGAACAGTTACTGTTGAAGAGAAGACCCTAATCTGGGCTTTATAATCAGAAAATGCCCAAAGGGAAGATCCACCCAAATCAACCCTCACAGTCTCTCGACACAACCACAACGGAGGACCCCTGCAAAAACGGTGTGAGGTGCGGTAAATGGATCCTTCATTCTACCAAGGTTCGAAGAGGTAGAGGTAATTCGGCCCATACCCTTCTTGATTAGCTTCATCTTAGCTTTAGATATCTGCTAAACAAAGAAGACTTTTTTCTGAAGACGATTCTGGTCCACTTTTATGCCCAATCCAAGGCCAACCAAATTTATTTTGATCGAGAGATAATGCCCAAAGGCAACCTTGGGTCAACTCAACCCGTGCTTTTGATCAACCAACCAATGAGCCCATGGGGCCAGACTGGCCAATTATTTGAAACGTTTCCGGGCTGCATTTTCTGTTTCGCTCGCCGATTTAAACATGCGTACCAACTATTTGACAAAATGTTTGTGACAAACGTACTTGTTTATGAGAAACCTACACTTGTTTGTGAGAACATTTCCAATCTTTCAAGTCACGAACCTTTTGGTTTCATCATTTTTCTCCCCCTTTTCATAGCAACAAAATCACATATTGGATTTCTGGATGTCTGAAGTTATTTTTGGGTGTCATTTTGTTTGCTAATAGACTTCCGTATGGTGTCATTTTTTGCCGCTATGGGGCTGTTCCGTGGTGGATTATACTCCGCCTATTGCCTTCTTTGGTGGCAAGTTCTGATGGTATTTGATAATTGGGAATCTTTCTCATTTGTAGGTCAACACCCATCACTAAAGTTTGAGCCTACTACTCCACTTTCACAAAACAGGAAGCGTCCGGCTCCATCTCCTGCGTCCTCGGCAAACTCTGTCATCGGCGAGAACAGCATCCCACTGGTACATGCACTATTACTTGTTAGCATCCCCTTCGTAAATGCACTTGTTACAGTCATACACTTTTCTTTTTCATCAACCACTTAAATCTATTACAACTTTTGGTCAGTAATTTCATATATCCTAATAACTTCTCTCCCACATATAAGCCTACAATGGACCGCACACAAAACGACCTTGACATGTGGAGTTATGTGAACACAAAAAAATTCATTCACATAATGGTTGAGGTGGCTAGGAGGGAGGAAGCGACCAACTCAAAAAAGTCACGACAATTTAATGACTTACAATGGCATGAGATATTGAGGGAGCTAGGAGTGAGGACGGGGAGAATAGGGTACACTATTCCTAAGATCCAAGAAAAGTTTACTCGCATTAAGAAAGAGTATAATGCCTTTAAGCATATGAAAGATCAGACTAGATTCGGTTGGGTTCGGTTGGGATGAGGCATCACAAACCGTCACAACAACGGATGACGTGTGGCAAACATACCTCCAGGTATGTGAACTTTAGGAACTCACTGTTTTTAACTTCATCCCTTAACATTAGGAAGAATACAATAACAATAATGTGCCCCCCCAATAACTTCCTTGTAGGCATATCCAAAGGCTGCTAAATTCCGTAACCAAGGGCTTGACCACTTCAAGGAATTGTACGAGCTTCTTTCTAGCTCATTGGCAAATGGAGCATTTGCACGTCCTAATACACAACCACCCCCCACAGATGATGAGGAAGTTATCATGTACGGAAAAGGAAAACCCATAAAAAGGGAGGACAGCGTGTCCATGGGTAAAAGAAAATCGGATGGTAGTGGCGGAAGCACCGTGAAGGCAACAAAGTTTGAAAGGCGAGACGAAGCATACGAAAAATTTGCTTTCTCTCAGCAAATGAAGGGAGAATACTATGAGTTGAAGGCCCAAAATAATCTGGAAATGAAGGAATGCCATGCCTTCTTGAAAAGTATAAAGCACATTGTCGGTGAAGATAAATATCTTGACGCTTACAGTCATCTTGTTGACCAGCCACGGTGGCAAACATCTTTTCTCACCCTAGATGCGGATGAGAGGTTGGCGTGGGTCCATCGTAAACACTAGCAATTGGAGTTTGAAGTGCATGTTTCTGTAGTATGATGAACTATGTCTGTTGGTATTTCACCTTTTCTTAGACAATCGTATTTAATTTTTGTTGTTGTTAGGGAACAATCGTATGTTATTTCTGCTGTTATGGAACTATTTCGCTCGTTATGAAATTAACCTTCTCGTATGATTGTAATTATGCTCTTACTGTTGGATTTTTGCTTGAATGGTGATTGCATGTATAAGTTTGATTTGAGCTTATTCATACAAGCAGTACAGAGATAGGTTCTCCAATATATTCACTGGATTCACCCTTCGAGAATCCACCCGATGAATAACAAGTTGAACGTGTAAAAGAAGGTTATGATTCTAGCATTCATTTTCTATTTGGTGTTGTATATTCCGAAATAGTGTCTAATCTATTATCAATACTGTAGTCAAAACATACACTTTTAAATTACCCAGAAGGTACTACTAAGAGCATGCAGCTATTTCAGTGAAACTATGTGAAATATTTTTGCGTGAGAAATTGGCTTTCTTATATTACCCTGCTCTTTTTTTGTGTGACTTCCTTTTCTTGGATATCATTCTGTTGATGATTGAGAATCATTTATGTGTACTACTTCATAAGAAAGCCAACTTGAGAATCATTTATGTGTGACTTCCTGCCACTGCTGTTGCTATTTCCAATTTGTACATTTATCCCCTTTCATAATGCTTTTAAGTTCAGTAGATTGGGTTGCAATGTTGCATATCTAATTGCAACTTGTGGGGTTGATGGTTATTTTTTACCTTCGTTGAAATGCTATAATTGCTGAATTTAAGAGTGTTCTGCATCAGTATATAGAAAGTTCTCCATTTTGGTCAATGCAATTCATGTTTTCTAAACCTAGGGCTGCATTAAACACCACTGATAGAACAGAAGTTGTTTACACTTATCATCCGACTTGTAACAATTAGGTACCCGAATTATCATGTTGACAAGTGGAAACCAGGTGCACGAAGATTCTAGTAGTGACTACGACGAGTTAATGGACCTAGATTTTTTGGAAAATATGGAGGAATCTGATGAGGAGGATGAACGAATTCCTCAACGAGAAGCCCCTTTTATTGGTCAATCATACACTCAGTTTTTGATGACAAAACACCCCACAACCATTAAAGATGTTTTACGTGTTGACAAACAGACTTTTAAAGCATTGGTTTTATTGTTGGTGGATAAGGGTCAGTTAAATTGGGATCATATGAGACTATCCGTAGAGAAATCGTTGGCAATATTCTTGTTCATATGTGGACAAAGCGGACGGATGCGACTTGCTGCTGACCGATTCCAACATTCCCTTGATACCATAAGCAGACACTTCAACCTTATGCATCGTGCTCTTTGTTATGTTGGTATGTCCGTAATCCGACTACCTAATCTTAATAACACGCCTCCTCAAATTCTCAATAACGGAAGATATTACCCGTGGTTTAAGGTAAAATTTTCAATTACATTTAAAAATATATTAGGTACTATTTGGAGATATGTAACACAACCCGATACTAATGTAAGTTAATATAGGACTGCATTGGCGCAATGATGGAACCCACATTGAGGCTTGGGTACCGGCGTCCAAGCAAATCGCATTTCGTGGCAGAAAGTCCATCAAAACTCAAAATGTGATGGCAGTATGCTCATTTGACATGAAGTTCACTTTTATTTATCCCGGTTGGGAAGGGAGTGCCCACGATGGACGTATTTTCTTGGTTGCAGTGTCGAACCCAACCTACAACTTCCCACACCCGCCACTGAGTGAGTAAACATAACAATATTAATGACTTTAACTTATACATTGTCTCGAAAAGTAAAAACTAAACTAATGAAATTGACTTACTGCATGCGTAGATAAATATTATGTGGTGGATTCTAGATACACAAACATGCCCGGGTATCTAGCTCCTTATCGAGGACGCAGGTACCATAGGGACCAGTGGAATGGAGTTGATACAGTGTTTCGGTCGCCCCAAGAGCTATTTAACTACAAGCATTCATCGTTGAGGAATGTTATAGAACGTTGTTTCGGTGCTTTGAAAGCAAGGTTTCCAATACTAAAGACTATGCCTAGGTACTCATGTGCTCGTCAACCTACAATCGTTACCGCATGTTGTGTGGTGCACAATTGGATCATAGAGCGGCATGGAATAGATGAATTTTTCGATGGATATAACGAACATGACTGGGAGGGAAATGAGGAGGACAACAACGGGAATGGCGCCGGAGAACATGTCAGTAATGTAGGCGAGGTTGAGCCTATCAACATGTCACGTCAAAATCTTCAATTGATGTCTATTAGGCGGGATGAAATTGCGCAACAAATTTGGGCGGACTATTGATGTGTTTTTATTTTCATGCACTAGTATTTTATCTTCAAATTGTACCATATATGAGATTCCCCATGCATGTTTTATGTATTATTATTTGAACTGTGACTTTCATGTATGTGGTGGATTATGTATTGAATTTTATTAGTACCTTGTGTTTGTTATTTGTACTGTACTCAATTACAATGTCTATGATATGTAGGAATGGCAAGAAACAAGTATTATTATGTTGTCTTTGTGGGGATGAACCCAGGCATTTATGATAGTTGGGTTTCATGTAGCAAACAAGTCATCAAGTTTAAAGGTGTTGTGCATAAAAAATACGCATCATGGGATGAGGCCTACACCGCTTGGGTGACTCATACTAGGAAAGTTGACCAACTGGTGCCACCTTCCCTTATCCCTTTCTTGGATGATGCGGTTGGATCACCGCTTGGGTGACTCATACCAGGAAAGTTGACCAACTGGTGCCACCTTTCCTTATCCCTTTCTTGGATGATGCGGTTGGATCATCAACAGAGTTCACTCCAAAAGACAGAGATGAGTTTCCATTCACTCTTATTATCGCTCTAAGTTTATGCTTATGTGTGATTGTTGCTGCTATTATGTTTTATCTACTTTGATATTCGACCGGAAACTCGATGCGGTAATTTGTTATTGTTGTCCATGATGGACGACCATGGGTTTCCGTTTTCAGCTCTTGTTTGGAACTAAAGTTATGTGTGTGATTGTATGCTCGTCCATGATGTTTTATCTAGTTTGATATTCGGCTGGAAACTCAATGCGGTAATTTTTTACATTTTACAGACTTAAGCCTTTGTCATGCATTATCACAAGATATTAAACATGTGGCATCCACATTAAAGTAGATAGCTTCTTATGAAATTTTTTCCAAATTTGTCTCGAATTAAACCTGGATTTATGTTGATGATCCATTTGCTGCACGAGCTCTAATGAGCAAATCGCGTGGCTTTTTAACAATTCAGATTGGGTACCATACATTCTAGTTTATGTAGGGTCTTCTATGCAAGGGTATTTTTCAATGGCTCAGATTGATTATGTTGGAAACTATTGATTACCTGCATGACTTAGCCGATTGGTTAGTTGCGTTTTATTTGTTCGGACCTTTGGACTTGATTCAGTATGTCAGATTTTCTACATATACGGGTTAAGGGGGCTCTAGAGTTGTTATCAGAGTTTAACGTCATAGCCTTTTTGTTGTGTTCTCTTGTTTCATAGTTATTCATTGGTCTTCACAGTGGACGTAAACTTTGGAAAATCTAGCCATGATGTTTTGTATCTTGTTTGGAACTTTAGTTCCATAATTTTTGCTGCTGTTGGATTGGCTTTTTTTGGGTAGTTTTATGGGGAATTTTTACATGAAAAGTAAGAGGTTATTTTGGTTGCTGCTTTCGTAATTTGTTGGTTTGTTGAACCTACTTCCATTACTGTATATCCACGACACAAAAATCCATTCCCTATTACAAGGGAATGACACTTCTCATTGTGTAACTGAAATTGTTATAATAATTACGTACATCATACAGCTACATAACATGCAAATCTTATTTCAATAGAAATAAATAACTGCTCTACAAGTTCATGTGCTAATTTGTAGTACAAAAGGCACTACATTTCAAAACACACATATAAAAAAATGAACAACATAAATCACAGGAAATAACTTTCAAAACACACATCTAAGGGTTGGGGTGAACGAAACAAAGACACCAATCATTGAACTGTGGAAATTGCACGCCCCTTGCCATCTTAGCTTCTGATTGATCCTAACCAGTACATACACACGCAAATATAAATTTCCTTCTGACAGTTTCATATTGTAAGTAGATTTGAAAAATAAAATTACAAAATTATGGCTTACTTGGAGATATGCACTCCACACATCGTCTTCGGCCACCACCTCGTGTCGGATCGGATCTCAATCAAATTCGGGAGCATGAATTAAGTTTATAATTAACTTACAAGTCCGCTTCCACCTCATAATCTTGGTTTGAATATGGAATTCCTCTATAGGAGCGTTGGGAAATTCAACAGCCATGACACCTTGTAGATAATTCAAGTAATCGGGATTAAAGGTTCCCTACGCAGCATTCCATATCGGCGATTGTATCATGCTCGTAAGGGCCGAAAGCAATCGATTCTCCCCGCCTCACTCCAAATTTTCTGAGCCATAGAACAAAATTGTTGTTATATTTGTTATAAGGAATAATTTTTTGGACTTGGAATGAATGAAGAATGGAGCTATACCTCCTATTTATAAGACAATTGAAAAAAAAAATGCTTACTAACCATTCATAACAAGAAATTTTGTTACACCCACAATTCAACAACAACAACAACAAAAAAGATGCTTACTAACCATTCATAACAAGAAAATTGGATACTCACCATTTAAGGGGAAAAAAAAGCTATAAAACAAAAAAAAAAGCTAAACAAAACAAAACATTTATTACATTTCATAATAAAAAACATATATAAAAAATGAATTTTAAATTATTTATTAATTTTTAATTAATGAGGGAAAGGAGTGGTGGAGAGAGATAGAGAGAGTGTGTGCGCGCACTGGGTGGGAATTTTTCCGGAAGAGAGAGAGTGTAATGATGACAAAATAATTGAGAAGAGAGAGAGAGAGAGAGTAATGACGACACATATAATTGTTCTAGGATCAAAAATTCAAATTTCATATGGGGGGAAATGTCAATTTTGGAGGGAGATTCAGGATCAAATTTTTACTTTTTCTC
>JAOTQK010000001.1:7369887-7383507 GCA_025642025.1 Rhododendron ferrugineum
TAGCTAAAGCATAAAAGAAAGCATGGAAAAGAGACATGATTTTACACCGATAGAACTGAAAACAAACTTGATATTGATAAAGATCCAGGCCGTAGCCACAAATTTAATAAACGAGAAACACTTACTTGAGTTCTATGGAAATTACACTTGAAAAGCTTAAGAGGACATTAATGGAGTTCAAAGCTAGGAGACTTAAAGGCTAATAATGGACTAGATACCAAAGGAGAGAGATGACACCCCTATTTATACAAAGTGGGTTCCTCTCTCAACAAATATCCAAAAAGATACCACAAAAGGCAACTATTCCATAAGTGGAAAGCCCAACAAGTAACAAATATCTGGTCGATAGCCCCCTGTATCGATACTATTTATGCAAAGTATCGATACCACGCTGTTAACTTCAAATGGCCATTTTCCCCGTAACGCCCCCGTATTGATACGGGGCTAGAGCCGTATCGATACAGGAGAACCTGCCTGCCCACTAAGCAATTGTGTATCGATACAGTTTGAGGCTCTATCGATACGAGGAGCTTAACTCCAGATCTTCAGGCCAGCCTTCAAAACGTGGCCTCCAAAGGCCCCGATGGCACCCGACTTCACTCTTGGGTCATCTAAGCACAAATTCCACCGGGCGTGGTTGCTTGAACTCACTTGGGGGTTAGCCTCATAATCAAAATAATCCTTTTAAGGACATTTTACCTGAAACACTAAACAAACTACCTTACGAGCAAAAACGAGTAAAAACAACGAATTATAAATAAGAAAGCTACTAACTAGGGAACTTAAGCACCATGATCGTACAATCTTAGGTGCTTATCACCACTCGATCATCATGCGATCAAAATGAGTCATACTTTTCTTCCCATTCCCTACCAGTGGGGGGAAGAAATGGGTGGCTATGCTAGACCGTCAAGAGTTGTTATGCTAGCGCCCGTAGTAAAATTTACCGCTTGACCTCGCCAAACAATTAAGTCTAGCGTCCCCTAAGATCAAAACAAAGCAAGACAAGATAGAGCCTAGCATGCAAGCATGGAAATATCATATCTCACCCAAAGACCTAAGTTGCCACCGATAGGGGCCTGTTTGGAGAGCATGGATCGTTAACGGCAAACTACTACCAAGAAGAACTAATTAAAGCCCTTATTCACTAACATGTTAGTGAAATCTTTTAACATGTGAACATCTCCAAGACTTTATTGAAATAAAGAAATGACAAGACATCAATATAAGAAAAATGAAAATTGGTGACAAAAACGTAGCGACGAAATTTAATTTCTTCACTAAATGAGTATATTTGGCGACGAAAAAATAAATTCATCACTGTTTTGACAACTTTCGTGATGAAATAATTTCGTCACCAATTATACCTATTTAGCGATGAAAAAATTATTTTCGTCACTAAATGTAAGGACCCGTAATTTCGGAAATTATTTAAAGGTTTATTAATATTAGATATTGAGAAAAATGTGAAATTTGTGGAGTTATTTCGATTTGGGGTTAGTACGTTAGAATTGTAATTGGAGGGAGTGCTTGTGTAAATTGGTGGGTGTGTGAATATATATAGAGGGGTGTGAGTGTAGGGGATTAAAATCCCAAGTCATCTCTCTCTCTCCTCCCGTCCGGCTCTCTCTCCCTCTCGGCTATCTCTCTCTCTCCTCATCTCACTCTCAAACTCTCTTCCAAACTCGAAACCCACCAAGGTCCTCCACCAAACCGACTCCCTCGCTAGTTATAAGCCTCGGATTGTGCTCGTTCAACCTCGGAGGAGGTGTTTTCCTCTCGGTTTCGCTTTTGGAGTTCTAGGGCTCGGAGAATCTCTTGGGTTCGGCTTTGATAATCGAGGTAGGGGTTTCTTGCACTTGTTATATGTTTATGTGTTGATTTTGCACCTAGATCGTGCTTTAGATTGTTGGTTGTTGTTGTAGTTGAATCCTCAAAAAATCTGCAGAAAATCAGTTCGTAACGTCGTTGTATCGATACGGGCTTTTTTGCCGTATCGATACCAAAAGAAAATCGTAAGTTTCAGAATTTTTGATTTGAATCCTGTATCGATACGGCGTTTTTGTCGTATCGATACCAGATCCTTATGGATAGTTTTTGTTGCTTTGTTCCAAACTTTGATTGTTTTGACCCCCGATCACTTCTAACGCCTCTTATGCACCATTAAACCATCCTAAAACTTGGTTGCTCGTCCTTCAATGACTTATTACTCGATTCCATTTCTTAGACACTCATTAATCAAAATCTTAGTATCGTTGTAACAGAGGATGTGTCGTAAGATTGTTTAGGGAAGTCGTAGGTTATGCGAGGCATTGTGGTGAGTATGATTGGGTAGATGAGTGTTCGTCTAGTGATTTGAAAGGATAGATCAAAATCCATGTTCTCGTGATCCGTTTTTGTTGTTTTCTTTTAACTCCTTTCGTCCTCGTTCCATGAGGTCTAGATGTCGGTATTAGCGAGAGGTATACCGTAAGGTAGTGATGGGTTCGTACGTTACTTGTTGTATTGTAGTATACTTAAAAGGGAAGGACGTATGTAAGTTTATTAGTCGGAGTCTTGATATGGTTGACTGTTTGGAACGTTTTGGAAATGTAATCTGTGGTGAATTGGTAGAATGTTTAGAATGCTTGCAGAGTAATCGATGTTGTGAAAGAACTGTTTGAGATGATATAATAACTGGTGTCCTCACGACTCGTCGAATCTTTCCATTCTTTGGGCACTCGTCCTATGAGGTTCAAGCGTAGAAACAAATGAGTGGAGTATTGTAGGATTATATATAAGCTTAGCCCGTTATGTAGAATGCGGATTTGTAAACTAATAAAAAGGCGCGACCATGTACATCTATAGAGTTAAGTAATGATCGATTGAAGTTTTGTGGTACAACCAATAGATTGATGATTAAGTTGATTAAGAGATGATGATTATTATTAAAAGTGTGAGAGGTGACCCAAGTGGTCGTTATTGAGGGAATAGACTCGGGGTGACCCTACGCTCAAGGGAACTAGACCCGAGGTGACCCAAGTGATTATTATTGAGGGAATAGACTCGGGGTGACCCTACGCTAGAGGGAACTAGACCCGAGGTGACCCAAGTGATTATTATTGAGGGAATAGACTCGGGGTGACCCTACGCTAGAGGGAACTAGACCCGAGGTGACCCAAGTGATTATTATTGAGGGAATAGACTCGGGGTGACCCTACGCTAGAGGGAAATAGACCCGAGGTGACCCAAGTGATTATGATTAAGGGAATAGACTCGGGGTGACCTTACGCTCGAGGAAAATAGACCCGAGGTGACCCTAGTGATTAAAGAAAGGAAAGGTTTTGCAATAAATGGGATTGGGTGATGAAATGAGAATAAATGTAGAGATAGTTGTGATGCGAAGTTTCAGTTGATAAAACTAAAGATTGGCTAATCATGATTGATGTGGGGATCTTAGTGGTACCGGTATGGTGTGTGAGATATTAGGTATTGCATATAGGATTGTCTAAAATCCTTTGGCCACAGTGAGTCGTTGTTGACAGTCGTATAAAGCTTGGTTATATCTGTCTTTCTCATTCACTCTTGATGCATAATCCGACATGTTTTCCTATAACTTGTGTATAGATTTCTCTGCTGGGCTAGTGTAGGTCAACTTATCATTTTCAGGTACATGACAGGTCATTGATGTGGAGTGCTTGGAGTGCATGCATGACTTCATCTTTTGAAAGCTAACAAGGGGAACCACTTGGCATCTTAGTAAAACTCATTCGAAGATGTAATTGTAATTTCGATTATTGTAAAAATCATTTCGACTTTGGGATCTTGTAAACTCTTAATCCTCTCTTTCAATACTAATACTATGAATGCTTTGGGGCTTTCGAGCTGGAGGTGAAATCTTAAAACTTCACTTGTGTTTTTAAGAAAGAATTGTCTTTTGGGGTAGTATTTGTATAAATGCGAGGATTTTTAATAATCAAATGTTATTATTATTTATGTTGAAAATCGAGAGCGTGACACTAAACATACCCATTGGGCGACAAAATACATTTTTCGTCGCCGAAAGCTTAAAAAAGATGACGAAATTATTTTTCGTCGCCAAAGATAATCATTTGGTGACAAAAAATATATTTCGTCGCTAAATGAGACCAATTTAGTAACGAAATATTTTTTTCGTCACCAAATGCTTAACTTTGGTAACGAAAAATAATTTTGTCACCATTTTAACGCTTTCAGCAACGAAAAATACATTTCGTCGTCAAATGGGTATCTTTCGTGACCAAATTTATGAATTGCGCTTTGTCACTAAATGCATTTCGGACATAACTCTTTACTAAAAACTCCGATTGAGATAATTCAAATTGGGTTTGAACAATAACTCAATTGCATACAACTTTCATGTTTATCAAAATTGCTAATTTTAATGTTTAAAAGTTCAAAATTACATTCGAAATATATTTTCATGTTAAACATATATGTTATATATTAGATATTGCAAATATTTATTGAAAAATGTGTGTAGTGCAGTTGGTCGGAGCTTGCGCGAAAAATTCAAGGGACTCTGGTTCGAAACCTAGCAAGAGCAAGAAAGAAGGATATTTTTTCCATACGAAAACGTCTTTTGCAACGAAAAATTTCGTCACCGATTTATTATATTGGTGACGAAAATTTTCGTAACTGATGTGACCCATCGGTGACAAAAAATTTCGTTGTCAAAAAGCATAATAGGCGAGGAAAAAAATTTCGTCACCAATTATTCACTTTTGGTGACGAAATATTTCGTCATCAAAAGGCACTATAACAACCTTTTGTCGACAAATTTTTTTTTGTCACCTATATTATTTGTGACGAAAAACATGCAATTTGTGACGATTTTCATTCGTCACCCAATGTAATTTTTCTTGTAATATATGAAAGAAAGCAATACGTACGAGATTTTGCCATTTCTAATCAGAGCTGGGCACATGATCCTTATTTTAATAGCGTTGTGCGAAGCTATATATACCCAAGTCAATGGTGGGTACCCCCTACCTGGGGGCCGGGTCCAACCAACAATTAAGTTCAGTTGTTACGCTTTCGCTCCCCGTGCAAATGTGAAGTACCAACTAAACTAACGGGTCGTCCGTGTAAACTGGGTCGCCCAACTCCTCATCCGGCTCTCCAACCTCGATAGTATTGAGAAATGGTTTAAGTCTTTGACCATTAACTTTAAAAGAATTGCCATTATGGGGATTCACAACAACAATAGCACCATAGGGAGAAACATGATCAACAATATAAGGGCTAGCGCAACGAGAACGCAATTTACCGGGAAATTAATGAAGCTTAGAGTTATATAGGAATACCTTTTACCCAACCTCAAAGTCTTTCCGGTGAATTCGCTTGTCGTGGAAGGCCTTGACTTTTGCTTTGTAAATGGCGGTGTTGTCATAAGCATCTCTCCGGATCTCCCCGAGCTCATTGAGTTGGAGCTTTCGGTGTGCTCCGATGGCGAGTAAATGATAATTCAACGATTTGATTGCCCAATATGCTTTGTACTCATGCTCGACCAGAAGATGGCATGCTTTCCCAAATACCAAATGATGCGGTGAAGCGCCCAAAATGGTTTTGCATGTCGTGCAATATGCCCATAATGCGTTGTTCAAACGGAGACTCCAATCTTTCCGGTTAGGGTTCACGGTTTTCTCCAAGATATGCTTGATCACTCGATTTGCAAACTCGGCTTGCCCATTCGTTTGCGAATGATAGGCGGTGGAGACCTTGTGAGTGATACCGTACTTCTTCATCAAGGCCTCAAACACTCGATTGCAAAAATGAGTGCCCTTGGTATCCCAAATCGTGACAATATGTTATCCTTGATGAACTCCACCATTAACTTTGCATCATTAGTACGCATTGCGATTGCTTCTACCCATTTCGACACATAGTCCACTGCTAGCAAGAAATACAAATTACCAAAGGAAATGGGGAACGGTCCCATGAAGTCTATAATCCAACAATCAAAGATTTCAACCACTATATTGCTAGAGAGTGGCATTTCGTCTTTTCTGAGTCACACTCCCCAGCTTTTGACATTGTTCACAAACGATACAAAAGTGGTAAGCATCTTTGTGTAGGGTTGGCCAGTAGAATCCACATTGAAGCATCTTAGGGGAAGTCTTCTTAGAAGAGAAGTGGCCTCCACAAGCCTCCGAATGGCAAAACTCGAGAATTTTCCGTTGGTCCGAATCTGGGACGCATCGGCGCACTATTTGATCTTGGCTGCAAGGATCCGCTCCAGTTGACCTGCATAACTCTTAGCCCAACCATGTGACTCAAAAGGCTAACCTTAAGTTATTAGTAGCTGGAAGGCCTTACCATAGATATCACATCAATTACAATTGTAAGATGGGTTCTCACAATCTCCACCTTGGCTGCAACGTCCTCGTTGCACTACATGGTCCATCACTTCCACCCACCAAGCGATGTGTGACAAGTCCTGCCTAAGCACATCAAACTCGTCTCATGTGGGACCCGCCCAAGCACGACAAACATCTCAAACTCCTTACTTGTTGGGCCCACCTAAGCACGACAAACACCTCACGCTCCTCACTTGCGGGACCTGCCTCACACTTTTAGTTGGTGTCAGCTCTGATACCACTAGTAACGATCCGCTCCAGCTGACTTGAATAACTCTTAGCCCAACCATGTGGCTAAAAAGGCTAACCTCAAGTTATTAGTAGCTAGAGGGCCTTACCATATATATCACATCAATTACAATTGCAAGATGGGTTCTCACGTTGGCAATAATTGAAAAGATAAGGGTCATCATATAAGAACATCCTTACTTCATAAAGGAAATGACGATGTTCTTGAGGAGACCAATGCGGGGGTAGGCGCCCCATTGCCAAATAATTCACTATGTCGGCAAACAATGGGGTACTTGAAATGGCAAGCAATTGTTCATCCCGAAACGTGTCAACGATAGAAAGATTTGGAGTGGGATCCTCAAATTGTAACCGCGATAGATGGTCAGCTACCACATTCTCAACACCCTTCTTATCCTTTATCATGAGGTTTAATTCTTGTAAAAGGAGAATCCACCTTATCAAACGGGCTTTGGCATCTTGCTTGGTAAGTAGGTACTTGAGAACAGAGTGATCCGTATACACAACAATAGGAGCACCACCGATGAGATAGGACCGGAATTTGTCAAGTTGCTCGCATAGTAGATGAAGTATGGATGTTTATCCTTCCATTGTCCCAATACGGATCCGACGGCATAGTCGCTTACATCACACATAAGCTCAAATGGTATATTCCAATCCGGCGGTTACCATTGAATGATGATATTATGTATCGTGCCATGATATTCGGGACCTCGCAATATCCCATGGCACAATACATAATCTCATCATTCATTGAATAACCCCGTTTTCATTTCATAAGATAATTCTCCTTTATACTGCCGTGTTCTTTACATATTTCGGTCATACCCATTTCTAATTTTGATTAAATCGATCAACCCTTTCACATCACATTTTCCATAATTGTCATAATTTCGTAATATGTGTGATGCAAGCTAAAAGCTAGTCTCACCACTCCTTCGATTGTACAACTGCCGGATTGGAATCTACCATTTGAGCTTATGTGTGATGCAAGCGACTATGCCGTCGGGGCCATATTGGGACAACGGAAGGATAAGCATCCATACGTCATCTACTATGCGAGCAAGACCTTGAACGTGGCCCAAACAAATTACACTACCACAGAGAAAGAGCTAGTCGTGGGGGTATTTGCTCTTGACAAATTCCGGTCCTATCTCATCAGTGGTGCTCCTATTGTTGTGTAGACGGATCACTCTGCTCTCAAGTTTCTACTTACCAAGCAAGATGCCAAAGCCCATTTGATAAGGTGGATTCTACTTTTACAAGAATTCAACCTCATGATAAAAGATAAGAAGGGTGTTGAGAATGTGGTATCCGACCATCTATTGCGGTTACAATTTGAGGATCCTACTCTGAATCTTCCTATCATTGACACGTTCCCGGATGAACAATTGCTTGTCGTTTCAACTACCCCATGGTTTGCCGACATAGTGAATTATTTGGCAACAGGGCGCCTACCCCCGCATTGGTCCCCTCAAGAACGTCGTCATTTCCCCTATGAAGTAAGGATGTTCTCATATGATGACCCATATCTTTTCAAGTATTGCCAATGTGAGAAGCCATCTTGCAATTGTAATTGATGTGATATATATAGTAAGGCCCTCCAGCTACTGATAACTTGAGGTTAGCCTTTTTAGCTACATGGTTGGGCTAAGAGTTATGCAGGTCAGCTCGAGAGGATCGTTACAGGTGGTATCAAAGCCGACACCAACCGAAAGTGTGATGCAGGTCCCGCAAGTGAAGAGCGTGAGGTGTTTGTCGTGCTAAGGTGGGCCCGACATGTGAGGAGCTTGAGATGCTTGTCTTGCTTGGGTGGGTCCCACATGAGACGAGTTTGATGTGCTTAGGCGGGACTTGTGACACATCGCATGGTGGGTGGAAGTGATGGACCATATAGTGCAACAAGGACGTTGCAGCCAAGGTGGGGAAATTGTGAGAACCCATCTTGCAATTGTAATTGATGTGATATATATGGTAAGGCCCTCCTGCTACTAATAATTTGAGGTTAGCCTTTTGAGCCACATGGTTGGGCAAAAAGTTATGTAGGTCAACTGGAGCGGATCCTTACAGCCAAGATGAAATAGTGCGCCGGTGTGTCCCAGATTCAGACTAACCAAAAATTCTCGAGTTTTGCCATTCGGAAGCTTGTGGTGACCACTTCTCTTCTAAGAAGACTTTTGCTAAGGTGCTTCAATGTGGATTCTATTGGCCGACCCTGCACAAAGATGGTTACCACTTTTGTATCACTGGTGGACAATGTCAAAAGCTGGGAAGTGTGACTCGGAAAGACGAAATGCCACTCTCTAGCATTCTAGTGGTTGAAATCTTAGATTGTTGGGGTATAGACTTCATGGGACCGCCGTTTCCTTTGGTAATTTGTATGTCTTGCTAGCGGTGGACAACGTGTCGAAATGGGTAGAAGCAATCGCAACGCATACCAATGATGCAAAGTTAGTGGTGGAGTTCCTCAAGGATAACATCTTGTCATGATTTGGGATGCCAAGGGCTATCATAAGCGACCAAGGCACTCATTTTTGCAATCGAGTGTTTGAGGCCTTGATGAAGAAGTACGGTATCACTCACAAGGTCTCCACCGCCTATCATCTGCAAACAAATGGGCAAGCCGAGTTAGCAAATCGAGTGATCAAGCATATCTTGGAGAAAATCGTGAACCCGAACTGGAAAGATTGGAGTCTCCGTTTGAACGACGCATTATGGGCATATCGCACGACATACAAAACTATTTTGGGTGCTTCACCGTATCATTTGATTTTTGGGAAAGCATGCCATCTTCTGGTCGAGCATGAGTATAAAGCATATTGGGCAATCAAATTGTTGAATTATCGTTTACCCGCCGCCGGAGCACACCGAAAGCTCCAACTCAATGAGCTCAAGGAGATCCAGAGAGATGCTTATGACAACACCGCCATTTACAAAGCAAAAGTCATGGCCTTCCACGACAAGCGAATTCACCAGAAAGACTTTGAGGTTGGGCAAAAGGTACTCTATACAACTCTAAGCTTCATTTATTTCCCGATAAATTGTGTTCTCGTTGCGCTGGCCCTTATATTGTTGAGCATGTTTCTCCCCATGGTGCTATTGTTTTTGTGAATCCCCATAATGGTAATTCTTTTAAAGTTAATGGTCAAAGACTTAAACCATTTCTCAGTACTATCGAGGTTGGAGAGCCGGATGAGGAGTTGGGCGACCTAGTTTACACGGATGACCTGTTAGCTTAGTTGGTACTTCACATTTGCACGAGTAGCGATAGCGTAACCACTGAACTTAATTGTTGGTTGGACCCGGCCCCCAAGTAGGGGGTACCCACCATTGACTTGGGTATATATAGCTTCGCATGCCGCTATTAAAATAAGGATCATGTGCCCAACTCCAATTAGTAAGGGCAAAATCTTGTACATATTGCTTTCTTTCATGTCTTGTCATTTCATTATTTCAATAAAGTCTTGGAGATATTCACATGTTAAAAGATTTCACCAACATGTTAGTGAGTAAGGGATTTAATTAGTTCTTCTTGGTAGTAGTGTGCCGTTAACGATCCATGCTCTCCGAATAGGCCCCTATTGGTGGCAACTTAGGTCTTTGGGTGAGATATGATATTTCCATTCTTGCATGCTAGGCTCTATCTTGTCTTGCTTAGTTTTGATCGTAGGGGATGCAAGACTTAATTGTTTGGCGAGGTCATGCGGTAAATTTTACTACGGGCGCTAACATAACAACTCTTGACGGTCTAGTATAGCCACCCATTTCTTACCCCCACCGGTAGGGAATGGGAAGAAAAACATGACTCGTTTTGATCGCATGATGATCGGGTGGTGTCTTTTATTTACTTTTCATGTCTTTTTGTTCTTATTTACGTTATGTCTTTTATGTTTTGTTTGGTTTGAAGCCGGATAACACAAGCCGGCGGTACTAATGTCATTTGTTTTGTGGAAAGTCATTTTTTTTTCTTAAGTCTTCTGCAGGGTTAACATGCTACCACACCAACCTTGTTGGTTTAGGCCTAAAGTCGGGGTGAGTGAGGCGTTCAAGAGCCCTAAGCATGGGTGTGACTAAGTATCGCAGTTGTTAGTCCGATAAAGCCTTGGCCATGACCCTGTGTGATTAGCTTTGGTTCCGAATGGGAGAACCGAAGGAGTGAGCCTTGGAAGCATCAAATTGGGCCGGAGCAAGACACTGACATCAAAGCCTCCAACTTGGTCGAGTTATTGAGAGGTTGACATTCCCCTTGGAGGTACAATAGCTAGTTTTTTCCTCACTTTACTTTTGTTCTTCATGCTATGAGGGCATAGCATCGCTTTAAGTTGGGGGGATTGATAGCTATGTGCTATTTGTTTGTTTTTTGTGAAAAAATTTAAAAATTCAAAAAAATTGGAAATTGAAAAATTAAAAAAAATGAGAAAAAATTCAAAAATTTTGAAAAATAAATAAAGTTTTTACTTGCAATCCTTCCCTTTTTCATAGGTTTTTAACTTTTTTCTTAACTTGACACATGCTCCTAAAATTCTTAATTGACAAGAGTTCGGTATAATCTAAGAGTTTGTGCTTCTTAACTCGTATGCATGTTTTAGATTGAACTGTCTAAGTGTCAAGTGTGGTTTTGAGCAAGTGTTGTCCATGTCCCAACCTTTCTTTACTAGCATGTTCTTAGATTAGGTCAATAACCTCATGTCATGCCTAGGTGTGTTAGTTGTGTGCTTTGAATAGTCATGGAATTTGTGGCGCATTTAGGAAATGATACAATACCCGTTTGGAACTGTGGAGCCAGGAAAATCGAAGTTGATTGCGTATCGATACAGCGCTCCACTGTATCGATATCGAGAGTCTTTCTGGCAAATATCAACAGCTTCAAGGGCCGATCTTCATCAATCACTCCACCTTTTTCTCTCTTTAAACCTCCATAGCCACCGTCCATACTTCGAAACCCTAACCCCAAAAACCACCAAAAACCCTCAAAACTCCACCAAATCCAACAAATTTGTAGACACCTCAATTTGGTTTAACGATTATTTCAAGTCCCACCTTGGGGACCATCCCGATGATGACATGGATATAGTGATTGCTGATTGACTTCTTGTGAACCTTAGGATTTTTGGTAAGAACTTTTAGCCACTTAGAGGACCCAATCTAGAGCCAAATAGCCTTTCAGACAGAAATACAGCATCTTAGGAGAATCCATCTATTGGCCGCGGCATAGATCACACGGCCTCAACATCAATCCTTCACCCGTGAAGCCTGTTGCTTGAAAATCTCCCTGAGAGATCGATTAGCCGGCTGCCAGGTCCATCCCTCGGCCGCAACATCAATTACTCGGCCGCCAGATCGTCCTTTTTCCAGATTTTGGAATGTTTTGTCGATCGTTTGATCCTATCACAAAACCCTCCGATGCGTTCGGGCTACGTTAAGGGATTGCCATGAGGAGTTTGTATTGGCTTAGAACTCCAATTCCAAACTGTGTATTTCGATTGGATGGAGTGAGTCATCTCTATGCCTATATAAAGGAGCCTTTGGGTTCCGAAATTAACAAGTTAACACACCCCATCAGCCACGAAAATCTGCAGAAATAAACTCTCAAATCCCCTCCACAAAAGCCCTAACCTCCCGAAGGCAGCCACAATCCGACGATCAAAACCCTGAAGTTCAAACCCTAACTCTAGGGTTTTCAAGAAGCAATCAGCCAATCCCATTCAATCCGAAGCAATCAAGCTTGTAACGCCCCTATTTTTGGGTACGTTAAAAAGACGATTTTATTGAAAACATAAATGGAGTCTAGCTCGTTATTACATCATAATTCTCACAAGAGTACTTTTATTCAACAAAAAGAGGGAAACTAAGGTTCCTAACTATAGCTCCGCCTGCTACTCCATCCTAGCCAGCTCTTCAGCTCCAAAAGCCTCCAAGGTGTACTATTCATCTCGATCATCTACAAAGTCAGACACATTACACCAGCGTCGCCACCGATATAATATGTCAGGGTCACCAAAGGTAACACCATGAGCTACAAGAGCTCAGTAGAATATTAATAATCGTATACCCGCTAACCCATTACTTACACAAGAGGTCGATCATATAGATAATTACACATGTTCATTCAACAACATAGTTAACAATGACACAACAACATTCACTATCTTACTAACGTTGGTGTCATGATTCTCTTTGTTCTCTTACGCAGTGTTTCGTAGACCGTGTCACCATTTTTACCTTTCTTTAGCCAAATCAACATTTCAAAAATCGTTTTCAACACACCCAACCTCGGTTCCGCCGTTCCGGGTTCCCGAGTATCCTCACAATGGTTCTGCCACACCGGGTTCCCATTGGCACACAATAGTATTGGCTCCTCTCCACGGATAACCAAGCCACAAACCTCACAATGGTTCTGCTGTTCCGAATTCCATTGGAACACACGCGGCCTCACAATGGTTCTGCCGCTCCGGTTTCCCATTGGAACACACACAACCTCACAATGGTTCCGCCGTTCTGGATTCCATTGGAACACACACATCCTCACAATGGTTCTGCCGCTATAGATTCCCATTGGAACACACACAACCTCACAATGGTTCCGCCGTTCCGGATTCCATTAGAACACACACATCCTCACAATGGTTCCGCCGCTACTGATTCCATTGGAACACACATCCTCACAATGGTTCCGCCGTTCCGGATTCCCATTGGAACACACACACACCATACTCAGACAATGGCTACCATGTCCGGCCATTATGTAGTTTCAAAAATATTTTACCATTTCAAACACATCCTTTTATTAGCCACACCCTCGGTGTCATGTTTCTAACTTTCTTGGTTTCCGTGTCTCGATGTCATGCATAGACTTCGCGGTAGGACTTTTCATATAACCATAGTAATCTTGACACTAAACTAGCAAGATCATCCAACTCTATATTACTTAACATGTTCAAACCCACTTAGAAGCATAACGCCACATGTACGGACGCCCTTGGGGTGATAATCA
>JAOTQK010000001.1:7407197-7420444 GCA_025642025.1 Rhododendron ferrugineum
GCTCGCTTTGTGCTACTATGAGATAGATCTCTAGATGTGCAATACCAAAACAACATAGCTGGTAAAGAAAAACAAAAAACACAGCATCGTAGACGAATCAGGGAAAATAAAATTCAGAAGTAGACTGATTTTCCATCACGAATAGCATAGTAGACGAAGATTCCATCACAAATTTAGGAACGATATTCCTCCATTAAAGAAAAACAAATAATTTTATCTTAATCTTGGTGAAAAAGTAAAAATATTGCTGAAGGAAAATGGAAGGAATTTACGAACTTCTTACTTGTGATTCTGTTTAAGTAGATCCAAAAAGACATGCATAGTCAAAATATTTTTACTTTTCACCTGGATTAAGCTAAAATTATTTGTTTTTCTTTAATGTAGGAATCTCGTTCCTAAATTCGCAATGGAATCTCGTTCATCAGGAATGTCGTTCTTTAATGTAGGATCAATGAGGGAACAATCTTACACTAGCTCTAATACCCTAGCTGCTGTACCAGGAAACTCTGCAGGCAGGAAGTTTAGGCCGAATGGTAGGCGCATCGTAGTTGGATTTTAGGTGTGAGGTTTTGTACATTTCTTGTAAATCAGAGCGACAATACTTTCTGTGGCAATTACTTGAGTAGAGCAGTGCTTGAATAGGGAGATATGTAGACAGTGACTAAATGTCATTGCTGAAATATGAAATTCCAGAGCAACAGGAATTGTGATTAATGATTTTGAGGATTGGAGGGGTTAGTTTCAGACCTTTCGGTTTAGGCGAAGACACTGGAGATACGTGAACAATAAACAACAGAATAGAGGAGAACCGTAGACATAAGTTCACCGAGATGTAGCTAAGGGTTTGAGATACATTCTAGTCAGTGTATAGCCAGTGAAGGTTGTCCATGTGAAGGGGATAGGTATAGGCATGCCTAGGCTAGCCAGGTTATCAGAGAACTAGTGACGGGAATAGGAATTTTTCTGTCTGGAAATAGTGTGCTAGCTCATAGCATTTAAGGTAAAAAAACCCTCAAAGATTAGTCTACTTCCTATGTTAACTATAAACTACTGCCTGTCTGTTCAAAATTTGCTGTTCTCCATTCCGTATTTACAAATGGCCATAAGACTACTACAGAGCTGAATTGTTTGATCTCTTCGTTGATCTTGTTACTTATGTCAAAAACCTGGTTTTTACAATATGCCACTCTAAGGAGTTTTGATGATGGTTTTAATTCTCTTTGTGGAGTGGTAATCTAAGGAAACTCAAACTTGAGCCTGTTTATTGGAGATTGCGGCCAAAGGTGTGGGGCCTTAATTTGTCACCTGCTGTTGTTTTTGCTGTTTTGTGCCATTGTAATATGTTGCTATTGTTTGTGCTAGAAGTCCTGAACTGGAAACTGGGAAATACTGGTATTGGATGTGGGAGTTTTGATTTTACTCTAGTCGGTTATTTAGTTGGCTAAATGCAGCCACATTTTCCCTACCTGATGAGAATGCCTCTTTGTTCTTGTCTTTGTTAGAAACAATTTGTGTCTTGCATTAGAGATTCTCTCCTTACAATTGAGGTTTCATGAGAAAAACCATTGGCAATGATGTATAACTTGGTTCGAGAACTTTAGCTTACATCATTTGTTGAAATTACGAAGTGGATGAGACTCTTTGGTTGCTATATTCATCAAGCAAGCTTTTCCTTACCACTCTTGGGCTCAGGTCGTCTTTTAAAATGCATTTGTACTGGTGCAATGGAAAAGCATCTGCAGCTAGAGTTGTGGATATGATTTTATTTGCATCTCTTGAATTTGTTGGAAGGGAAAAAACTTTGTGTGATGTGTTTTTTCCTGCATTACTGTGCATTGATAACTGTTCGTGTTTGGCTTTTTTGTGTAACTCATTACAGAGGCTGCCGAGTACAATGCTTATTTATTTCTTTTTCCTTTGAAGTTCATGCACGAAGGATACAAGCACTGAAAGCTCTTACATATGCTCCTTCAAGCAACTCTGAAATCTTGTCCAGGTTGTACGAAATTGTGTTTGGCCTTCTCGACAAGGTTTGTCCTGCTCCAACCTTCACAATTTCATTGGCATCAAGCAGTGTATTGCATTTTTTCAATTGTTAGGCAATCAGTTTCTTGCATACCTTTCTGTGTCTGTATTTTTGGGGTTGGCTAGGGGTATCATGGAATGGTGCTTTGGGTCATTTTAGAGGTTACTGCTACAGCTTTACAGCATTATTCTTCTCCACTTTGGGGCACTGATGAAATAGTAAAAGTTGACTTATGAGGATGGAATGTCCAATTGTTGTTGGTACTTTCTTGAAGGCAAGGTAGTTGATCCCCCTATGAGCCAGTGTGTCTACTTGGACTATTTGTACCTGCAAGGTCTTCTTTGGGAGTAGAACACTTGCTGAAAAGGTAGGATGCCTGGACGTAGGGTCTGAAGGGACATTAGGAGTTTTCAATTTGCCATTCGTCAACTATGGATGACGAGGTTGGGTTTTGAATTAGACCTCGTTTTTCTGTTTTTGTTGATTTTTATATGATAGTAAATTAGGAGGTTGAGTTGACTAGAGGCGCATATAGAAATTTAAAGGGTTGGAATCAGAAGTTCAGGATTTTTTTGGTGTCATTTATTAAAGAAGCTAAAATGGTCAAGCAGTAGTAAAACAATATTTTCAGGGTAAAAAAAAAAAATACTGGAGCTGAACTTAGCAGTGTGGAACTGTGTATTCTTCCTTTTTTTTTTGACCTTGAAACCTTGGCAGAAAGCCAAAATGGTGCAGCACTCGTAAACAAGATTTGCAAGCTTGATAGTTGTGATGCACTAGGATAAGCATTCCAGATAAGCCTTAAGTATTTCCTTGGAGCGATACTGAGAAGTTCAGTCTCTTGGGTGTGCTTTTTCGGACAGAAGTGGTGGGCAAAAGCAAGATATTTGGTTATCCATTGGTGTTTTTCCCCCTCTAATCAGTATTTTATAGGAGGGAATTTTTTTTTTTCGGGGGGGGGGGAGTTTATTCCTCTTCTCTTCTGTGTGTGATTCATGTGAACAGCTTTTGGCAACTCAGGAGACATGTTCATACATTAATTTTCTGTTACAATCTACCGTGGGCTCATGGCCCTCATTTTTCTTCTGCTGCTTATTCTTTAGTAACCCAGAGAGTAAAATGATAGTGAGATCTCCTCCAGCTTACAACGCAAAACAAATGAGCATTGCATGTTCATATTATTTCCTGTTTACTAGTATAGACGGACTTTCTGTGTTGTTTTGAGACTGGCCAATGGGTTATATGATTTGGAGCCTTTTGTTTAGAACTTTGTGTATTTGTTTGCAGGTTGCGGACGAACCTCAGAAACGTAAGAAAGGCATATTTGGGACCAAAGGCGGTGACAAGGAGGTAATGTTATCGGATGATTGTCAACCATTTGTGTTTTAACACTATTCTCTTTGTTACAATTGTGATGTATGAATTATCAGATTTTTCAGTTGATACTATTTTGTTTTAGAAAAATTAGCGTGGGATTCTGTTCCTTTATTTTCTCTATCTCGCTATTGATTGTACATCTTTCAGCATATAGATTTGCTTCAATGTATGCATTTAGATCAGCAACTTTTAGTGAAAATATGGTATGTGGTCAATGCCTTTCTGATAGTACTTGATAACTACTGCTATGTTAAGAGTTCTCTCTTGTACCTTTGGTGAGATGTGGAAATGTCAAAATGTCACCTGCTAGGATGACTGCTCTCATGTGTGATTATGTAGATGTGCAGTGTTTGCATATTGCAGAGTTTACATGAAAGGTTTAAGCCTCTGTCAAGTAAATCACATCAGAGTTGTTCATGATATAAATGCTTGCAGATGATTTTTCTCTTCTGGGAATCTGCTATCCATCTCAGAGTTCTTGAGAGAGTTTCATGCCTTAAGGTTAATGACTTTGTATGGATAAAGCATCTTTGTGTGCGACGACAATGAATGGCCTTCCTGGGCAGTGCTGTTCTTGAGGATTTTTACTGGAATCTTTATGTTTGTGAGAAAAAGGGTGGGTTGCTTCAGTCCTTGGGTTTAGGCTTTAGGCCTTTAGGATGTAGTTTAGATCTTGCAACTCTTTTTTTGAGATTACTGAAGTGGTCCTCCTTTTCTTTATCATAACAAGATGTGGAAAGTTGAAGTGCCTCTCAAAGTGAACATTCTTTTGTATGATCACTATTGGGATTTTCGAAATGATGAGACCTTGTCACAATCTTTGTCCCCCCACTTGCGTGTCATTTTTAGGAAAAACGAGGAATTTTTGAATCAGTTATTCTTCTTCTGTCCTTTGTCTTTGTCTTTGTGTAACCAACCTCTTCAAATAGTGGATATTCGTTGGGTGGCTCTGACTTCTAGCACCCAACCTCTTCATTATAGGTTTTTTAAGCAACAGGAGGCGAAAGCTTCACAGTGTAGCATTATTTTCCCAATCTTTGGCTTATTTGGTCAAGTTTGATGATGTTGATTCTTTATGGGATAAAGTGAGTTATTTGTCTTTCGTTTGGATGTTGTATTGCCAGGAATTGCTATGCGGTGTGTGAGGTGTAGTTAGTTATAAGTTTGGTTTTGTGTTTGCTTTTTTCTAAGGTGTTGTATTTTCTTTGATGGACTTCTCGTCCTCATTTTCTTTTACTGCACTTTTAAACCTATTTTCGTTAACGTCTTTATAAAGTCTGATAGGTTTCAAAAATTTGATCTCTCTTTGGTTGTTGATGTTTTTTTTAAAGAAAATTGCTGACATTAAATGGTTAACTACATAAGCAAATATCGATGCTCAATGACGACAATGCAATTGTCAAAGGCTATGAAGCATGTATACGGATACAAGATGTGGATACCATAGGAGACGGATATGTTGTCCAAACTAATTATCTTTCACTTGGTGCAATTATGAATTATCAGTTCATCATCCGGAGTAATTTGCAATATGCTGCTCTAAGCGCTTTGAGAAGACTTCCTCTGGATCCTGGGAATCCAGCATTTCTCCATCGTGCTGTACAGGGGTTAGTCTTCTACCATTTAGCCTTCAGTGAAACATTATTCTAATCTGTCACGCGGCAAGTTTGTTGTATGTAGCTTCTGGTGCCAATTCCTTCATTGGTCTTAGACACATAGTATAAACGAATGGTCTTGATTATTATCTTAATCACATATAGTTTACGCCATTGGTTACTTTATCAATTGTTATGTAAAGCTACCTTGCTGCTTGGAATGGGCTTTTAGCTCTTTTCTAAACTATAGTCACCTGTGAATTATGTCTCTCTGTTGCCCCTTCTGTTTTGACATCTCGACTTCAGTTGTTGCTAAAAGGTGTAAACTAGACTGACTAGATTGTTTTTCCACTCATTTTTCTTGTAATGCTTGATAGGATACTCAAAATTTGCCCGAGTTATTGCACAATATTCAAAGATTTGAGAGGAGATTAGGTTGGAAGCAACTATGTTCAGTAGTGAGGGAAGTTTGCACTCACTTTTAACAGTGATCTTATAGCTTTATATACATACTCGATGTCATTTTTATCATCCTTGTATTTGTGGAAGAGACATTGGAGCTTAGTTTCACAAAGCGGGAATGGGTGCGAGAGTCTATGGAAAGATTCTAAGGTTGGGAGCATCTATTGGAGCGCATATGTATTGTATAAAACACAAAATATTGCTATTTTAGATGGAATGCGTGTTGTGACATGAGCTAATGTTCGAAATTGGTGTTTGTTTCAATTTTGTAGGTATAGATAAGTATTGTGGAAATATTGAGTGCTAGTTGAAGTATAAGTTAATGCTTTTATACTATCTTAGGTTTCTTCAATTTTCTCTTGGGTGCTCTCTCTTTTGTTTCTTGGGGATTCACATACCTGAGAGGTTCCATCTCAATTGGGAATGGGTTCCTACTTGTTGTTCTTGTGAGGTTCTTACTTTGAAGTGCAAGAGCGAAGTGCTGTTGTTACCCCAATAGGAGAATTCTGCAACCAATGGTCAAACATGCTCCAACGGGATTTCTGCGGAGTGCTTTTTAAGAATAGATTGAGATCCATCAAGTTGATTGGAATTGGTTTCCTTGTGCAATAAGGTTAGGTGGTTTGGGTATCCGACATCTTTGATTGTCAGCCAAACTTATTATGGGAGTGTGTTTGATTGTGTGTAGGTTGGCGGGGTCATTATTCCAAATGGGGTGAGGTTCCATTCTTCTTAGGTTTTCAGTTTTTGAAAGAAAATAGAACTCTTTTGATTGACAGTTTTGAAAACTTGTCTTCAGGTACTTTAGGTCAGGATAATAGCCCATTTTTGTAAACCTTAAAAAAGATGTTTTGAATTCTCGGAAATCACTTCCACTATGAAATGAAGGAGATATGGAGGCAATGAGTATTTTATTTGATAAACAACATTCAAACATGTGCTGGGAATAGATTTCGAACGTAGCAAAAACAAGGCTGAGATTTTGCATATACTTTCAGAATCTATATGAGGCCCAGTTGTTACCTTTAGTTTAGCTGATTTTGGAGTAGTTTTAAATCGTTATTCACTTTTTGTAACCAATTCTAGTATTTTATGTTTGGAATTCACTAGTTCATGAACATGGATGGTAGTTGCTTGAGGTATAGATTGGTGCTTTTGGTTTAGTAATAATTCTAGAGCCGTTTGCTCTTTTCATTATTTTTCGTTGGTTATTCTTGGTAGTTTTCATAGTCAACAAGGCGCTCTCGCCGCTGGTGTTGTATGAGAGAAGCAGCGGGTTAGAGGAAGGTTGTCGCTCTCTAGGTAGTCGATCTTTTTTCGCTTATGTTATCATGCTGGCTTGGCCGTAGGAAGTTCAAGTTTCTATTACTATCAGTTGGGATGGGACATGTGTCACTCTTATTCTAGGAAAAAGAGGAACAAGCTGAAACCCTACTTCTAGTGGTAGAAGTGTAATTTTCTCTTATAATTGGCTGCCTTTTTCATTTGGTGCATGTCTTTTTGGTTGGTATTGTATAGCTTGATATATACGTTTTTTGATAAGTAAAAAGCAACTGTTATAGATTGTTGGACCATTAACATAAGATCAGGGATGGAGCGAGGATTTTATAGCAGTGGCGAAATGTCATCAACTCTAGAAAAAATTAAAATAACATAAGAAAAACTAACTAAATGATGTTTGTCATATGCACGTAGATGGATCAAATGCTTTCAATTCAACTCTAGGACTTTTAAGAGCACGAGTTTCAGGTTCAATTGTTGAAGTTCCAATTGCGCTTTGTGAAGGTTCTGCATTTGTATTGTGTTCAACACTTTGAGGACATCTTTTCTTAAAGAATGAGTTAATTGTTTTCTCGACCATGGTTGCCTACCTTATTAGTTAATTTACACAAATCAATATACTCTTGCATGATTTTCATATAGTGCAAATATCATCTATTGCTCAACTCAAACTCAACAAGAGATTCAAATCATTCAATAATTTCTCTAACTTCAATTGAATATTGAAAAATTGAGAAGACTAACCTTTTCCCAATGGAGTTTGAGAAATCCACAGCAAAACGCAAAACGATAAATGATTTCTTAATTGTTCGGAAGTCTTGATGTGAGGCCGCCACTCAATACGACATGACCACTGCCGTGCGTTGAAGTGTGCATGTTTTAGGTTTTTTTTTTTCCTTAACTTTTTGTCTTTTCTTGAAGAGTACTTTGCAAAAAAGGGAAGTGTCAAGTTTCCCCCCCTTAATTTAGACCTCATCTTTTATAATTTTTCACTTTGGCCCATTGAATTTTGTTTTGGAATTCCTTTTTGGGTCTCCATTCTTAAAAATAAAATAAAATAGAGGATTAAGGACTTTTTATATAACAACAAATAAGGGAAAAAAAATCTTGTGGTGGTGGGTCTATACAATTGGGGATAAATATTGTTTTTACATATAATACTTGCATTATTTAAAATCCTTCTTGTGGCGGCCGCCGCCACTTGTCCTCCTTGGCTCCATCCTTGCATAAGATTTTGGAATAATTGGTGATTTGATGCCACATAAAAGCTTTTGCTTTTAAGAGGTCTTGGTTTCTATTCCTTCTATTAAAATTGTTCTCCGCTTGCATTATTCTTCTCTGTTTGCATTCTGCTTCTTGGGCCTGTTTACATGCAACCTTGTAGCGCATGTGAGGGAAGGTGTTTCACTGTCAGATAGCTTGATACATATTGTTGGTCCCATCTCCTAATACCTTATTCTATTGGGACAATTCTCAAACTATTTTATTGACGACTGCAGAGTTTCCTTTGCTGATCCAGTTGCTGTGAGGCACGCTCTGGAAATTTTGTCTGAGTTAGCCACAAAAGACCCTTATGCGGTCGCAATGGCATTAGGTAACTTCATGTCACCTCTTTGTTGTTGTAATCGTGTATTATATCGATAATAAGACTGATTGATGTAAATTTTAAGCTCTTCCACATTCAAAAGGTCTTTGCTTAGTTGAACGTGATTGATCCACGGGCATACTTGCACATATTCTTGGTTACATCCTTAAGAGTTGCTTAGTTTTTTCTGTTATTTATGGTTCCACCTTTCTAAGCTTTAGGTTGATTTCATCTTGTTGTCACATCGTCCTTTTTATTCATGAACAAAGGATTCGTGCAAATTTTATGCTTCAAATATATTTCAGAGTTTGTTCTCCAAGGGTCCAAATCTAGTCTGTATCAGTAAGTGCTGTCTAATCGGGATACGTAGTATCCTGTATCGTTTCTCTCATTTTATGCATCTCATCGGATATGTACAGCATATAGTAAGATGTGTCAACAAAGTTAAATCTGAACGTGAGAACTGGTTATGTCGAATATGAAATGTTAAATGTGTTGCATATGAGCATACAAAATTTTGAGTCTTTAACCATATTACTTGTTCCAACAAAAGTAGGCACTTACAATCCAAATACATTCCGAATTTCCAAAGCAACTGTTTTGAATCTACAGACAAAGAAATCTTTGTCCATTGTCACTGTTTTGAATCTACCCATGTTATCCCCGAAGTGGATTGGTGGGTCACTGTCGGCAAAAGGAAAAATCAGGAAAAAGTTCCTCGATTTGGAGAAAATGGCCTTTTTCTCAAGCGAGATGATTCTGATTGCTTCAAAAAATTCCCCATCTTGATGGGGATTTTAGGAGCTCTTTGATTGCTGCAGAAAAAGCCTTAATCATGATTGGGAACTCGACATTTAGCCTAATAGACTGCAGGATACCGAATCGTATCATGTTTTTCCTATGCCAGAACTACCCGGAATAGGAGTGCATAAATATTTTCTGCCAATACAATGCAAGTGGTAGGATACATAATGACTTTGACAATACTGGTATCAGTAATTGCAGAACAACATTGTATCATTTACATGCTGCTCAGATTCAAATTATTATGAGTTTGAAATCAGATGCCTAGACATAATGTTGAATGAATAGTTATTGGAGGATAACCAGGTTCTCAATTGCCAAAGGAAACTCAATGGCTGTAAAAACGTAACAATTGTGAACCTGTGTTTCTGTGTTTGTATTTTGATAGTTCTTGCAATGACGCAATTGATTTTTCATTTTCTCATGTGTTACTTTTTTTTTTCTTCCATCCAGGAAAGCATGCACAACCTGGAGGTACGGTTGATACTTTGCTCTCATTTTAATTGTTATTGTCATTTGCATTTGTTGCTTGTTAATATGTTGCTGGAATCGGTCATGATTCATGAACGTACTCATCCCTGTTTGTTTTTCAATTTTTTTCCCGTTTTTGAATTGCATTTGTATTTTACTGCTGTTGTAATTTTAATAGTGGTGTTTTGTATATGCACTTTAATGGGAATATGTGCGTGAAAAGTAACATCAAGGTTTTAAATTCCTCCAACCTAGTCCGAGGTTATAAACTCTAGTAATTTTGATTGTCTTGATGGACTGAGGAGTGTAACCGATGCACATTCCAATGTCTTTGTAACATAGGCGCAGTAAGAGGGGAGGAGAAGTTTTGGATTGATACTTTGATGACAGGGAGTAGTTGGTAACCTTTAAAAGTAGACGAACACATGTTGATGGACTGGTAGATGTTCTACTCGTCCCAGAATTGTTTACTAGATATTCGAGCTTTAAATTGAAGCTAAGGAATGCTCTAACCATATACGATATAGCAATATTAGTGTAAGTATTTTGGAAGATGGGGAATAGAGCCTGGTGGGAGATAGAGAAGGTATAACGAAATATTTGAACACTTTTTCCTTTTTCTGTTTTTTGCTACTTGGGTATCAAAGGTTTTTTCTCGACAACTAAATGGTGGAACTTTTAAAATAGGGGGATTATAAATGATAAACAACGTGGTAAAAAATAAGCAAGCAACCTCTTTATAGATGATGTTGACATGAAAATCCAGTTGTATTGTCCAGGAATCCAGGAGTTGAGGGGCACTTTAATTTATCCTGCGAGGTGATAAAAGGAATTATTTAAGATGGTTTTTCCTCTTGTAACTTGTTAGATTGTGCTATCGCTATCTGCAGAGTATAGTGCAGTAGAGGCGATAAAAGGAATTATCTATGACGGTTCTTGCTCTTGTAACTTGTTAAATGGTGCTATCGCAATCGGCAGTATAGTGCAGTATAGCTACCAGCAGTGTAGTGCAGTAGCAATTGGATGGCAGAGTGTAGCAATCACTCACCCAACCTACCATGATAGCAAGTGTGCGAGGTATGGTGGGTGCTATGGTCATAGATGGGATGATAGTGGTGTACAGATTCGGATATGAGATGATGGATCATCTGTAACCTACAGTGTTGAACCACCAAAGATCTTAACGAGGATATAATTAAACTGGGCAATCCAGATTCCACTATTGCAGGTACGGTTAAATGATGTGAAGGGCTATAGCATAAAGATTAGAAGTTCAACGTCAGTGGTGGAGATAAGAGGTGAAATTTCAGTATTCTTTTTTTCAGTGTTTCCAGACTCGCCACGGGTGTAGGTGATTAGACTCGAGTTTTCTTGAGAAATGTTCGAATTAGCCCTTGACTTTTGGAGTATTTGGATTGAATGTCCATGAAGGTCATGGATTTGGGGCACCAAGCATGAAATTACCACCGAGTAGGCTCTTGTGTTTTATGATCCTGCAAAACTAAATGTAGGCCGCTGTTGTTGGATGGAAAAAGAGGACCGCAATCAGTTACCCATGTATTGTGCATGGGAGATTCATTAGTTAACCAGAATGGAGGTTTGCTTTAGGAAAATAATTGTCTTTAGAGGTTGAACCAGATGGATGAAGTGAAGAAGCAATACCGTGCAATCCTAAAGTATTAAGCCAGGTTCACTGAAATGTTTGGAAGAGATTGTATAGGATTTTGGACTTTATCATCTAAAATGTTGGATAGAGGGAGATTACTGTTTTGGCTAATCAGTTAAGTTGCATTATGATAGAGAGATTAGTGCTCATGAGTACTATAAATGCTAAGAGATTAAAATAACTGCCGTTTTGCAATGTTAGCGCACATATTGAGGGTAAGTTGAGGATAGTTTTTAAGATGGTTCGGTTACTGGAACTTGGATGCGCTACTGAACTGTGCTGGAGGTTATTATATTTGAGTCACAAGTCTAACAGGTGCAGCAAAAATGAAAATGGGTTGAGGCTATGTATTTAGCCGACCCCAATTGATTGAGACACAAGGCTCAGTTTGGTTTGGTTTGGTTGAGGCTATGTATGAGAGAATCGATGGCTATTGACCCAACTGTTTAATGACTTATCTTAAACTCATTGATGTAGAATGTGTAGCTGACCTCAAGTAGTTGAATTAAGGCTTTTGTGAGTTGACCTTTCTGTTGAATTTAGACCGCAAAACATATTAACATTGGGCCTTTTATTTAGCTGACCCAATTTATTGGGACACATGATTAAGCTTGGTTTGACAAATCTTGTTGTATCCTTCTTTACTGATTCCTCCACAGTTCCTTCTATGATTCAATCTTTTTTACAATGCTGTTTGGGAAAATTATTCGTTTCTGTTTGTAGTCAGTTTCTCGTGTGACCAGCATTTCGAGTCCTGTATTTAGTTGCTTAGGTGTTGATGTGAAACAGGAGCTTTGCAGGATGTTCTCCACTTGCATGATGTTCTCGCTAGAGTTGCACTCGCCCGGTTGTGCCATGCAATATCTAGGGCTCGATCCTTAGATGGTAAGTGTGTTTGAATTTCGTTTAATCGCTCCGTGTATCTTCGAATGAACCTAGACTCAGCAGAGTCTTTACTTTGTGTCTGCAGAAAGGCCTGACATTAAGTCTCAGTTTAATTCTGTACTCTATCAACTTCTCCTGGATCCCAGTGAAAGAGTTTGTTTTGAGGCAATCCTTTGTGTGTTGGGAAAATCTGATAATGCTGAGAGGTATTTTATTTGCACTTATAATTCGTGTTTTCCTTGACATTTAACGGGTCTGATCCTTTGTCTGCAAAAGCAGAAGTGCATGCAATTGAGAAATTTTTCTTCATTGATTTTGGCCTCCTTTGCATACACGTCTGTTTAAACTTGTGCATAGTCTTACTCTTTGTTCTCTTTAGGACTGAGGAAAGAGCTGGTGGGTGGTATCGGGTAACCAGGGAAATCCTTAAGCTTCCAGAAGCACCATCTGTGTCTTCAAAGGGAGCAGATGATGACTCAAAAGATTCACTTCCTCCAAAGGCTGCTAAAGAGAAATCTCCAAAAACAAGGCGTCCACAACCACTTTTCAAACTTGTAATGAGAAGGTTCAAGTAGCTCTTAATTTAGAAGCTTTTTTCTCCTATTACATGATTTACTGTATTGTTTGTTTCCGATCTGAAAGAGAAATCAATCAGAAGTCACGTCTTGGGTGACTATGAAGCACCGACATGCCTATCTTGTCGTCTTTTGTATGGGACACTTAACGCTTAGTGTCCATTTAATCTAGTTAAATCTGAACCTTAGTAGCAGGATCCTTCTAAAATGGGTGTCCATTTGATCTAGTTAAATCTGAACCTTAGTGGTAGGATCTTTCTAAAATGGGTGCGCTCCCAAGACGGGAGCTCGAATCGGTCCTCCCAACATGGGAGCTTGCTCCTAACTAAGATGGGAGCTTAATTCTCTTACTTTGAGGTTTTTTTTTCCTCAGCATTCTCTTACTTTGAGTTGTCCATTGTGGAAATAAGAATATGAAAATCATATCAAGAAGTTTTGCAAATTAAAAAGTATCTAACTTCCAATAATTATCCTTTAAGATCTGGAAAATTCTTTTGTATACTTACATCTTTATCATCTA
>JAOTQK010000001.1:7504845-7516180 GCA_025642025.1 Rhododendron ferrugineum
AGGTCAATATTATTCTATGGGGTTTTAGGTCTAATCTAGTACTTTGAAAGCATAGAAAAATAGATATGGTTGTCCTTGGTGATCAAAGACTAAGAAACCCTAGATTTGGTAGTACAAGGTGAGGTAAGAAGATGATGTAGGAAGGTGATGTAGGAGAGTACAATGCACACACATCACACACTCTCTCTCTCCCTCTCAACCGGCCATCTCTCTCTCTCTCTTTGTCTATCTCTCGGCCTCTCTCTCCCTCTCTCCCTCTCTCTCTCTCTTTCTCTTTCTCTCTCTCTTTCTCTTTGGTACAAAGTACAACATATATATAAATAAGGAAGGACAAGATTTGGTAGATTGTTTAAGAAAGAGTAAGGATTTTGTGTAAGTCAATCTAGTACTTTCAATCTTACTTAGGTCATCCTATCCTTCATCTTTCACAAGTACAAGTACTTAAAATGATATACAATTGGATTGGGTGGTAGAAAGATCAAGAAGTACCATCATATCTTCCTCTCTCTCTCTCTCCTATCTCTCTCCCTCTCCTATCTCTCTCTCGGCTCTCTCTCCTATCTCTCTCTCTCGAATTTTCTCTCTATCTCCTTGTCTCTCTCTCTTTCTCTCTCCCTTGTACTAACTATGTATATATATAATAACCTAATAAGATATTGTAGTACAAGGTTCTAATAAACTAATGGGATTTGGAAGGACAAAGGAATACTAAACTAATGGGGTTTTTGGAAGAGAAAGATTAACCTATTAAACAAGACTATACTGATAAGCGAGATGAAGTCGGATTTTCAGGACTCGAATCTAATTATGACGGATTATAAGTAATTTAAAAAGAAAATTTTAAATTATCCCAGAATTTTCGAATAACAACGAGATTTTTATTTAGTGAAAATCAGAGTTGTTACAACTGGCCTCACTCTCGAGCGCTCGGGACCATTCCAGAGCGCTCGGGAGTGTTTGCATGCCTTTGTAATTCATTGCCTCCTCTGTCTCACCATTTCTCTCTTTCCTCATATGCATAAATGTGCCCTTTTATTTCCATAAGTACAGATCTGTCATTATAAAGGCAAGGAAGCATGGCTTGGAGGATTGGCGTTTGTCTTCAATCTGCTGAGCCCTCTGCTGAGCCTGGCACATGTTCAAAATGATTTCAGCTTTCAGCTTTAGTACAATATCTTGCCTGTGCCTAACAAACTTTGCAGGTTTGGACAGCAGCATTCTCGAGCGCTCGAGACCACTCCCTAGCGCTCGAGAGTGAATCCAGTGGCAGTCTCCAACTTTCTGTCATTATGTATCCGCTTGCCATTATTTCACCACTTCATGCTCACGGGCACCAGTATACACTTTCGATTTAATATATCTGTGGATACTTGCTACATGTCTACTGAAACAAAGTCTTTTCGAAAAATCCCACAAACGTTTAGTAGAGACCGGTATTATATCGGGCGAGGGGGGTGTCGTAAAACCCTTCCCCCCTCATAACGTGGCTTCCGAACACAAAACAATCTCTGGTTTTCAAATTCAATCAAAACGATTTTTCGGGTGACAAACCATAAATCCGGGTGGCGACTCTCCAAATTTTTCAATTCGAATAAAAAACGGTGTTTTTCGGGCCGCCCCGATCCACCCGGGGCTGTGGTAGCCCACAGCTTGCCATCCGTGCTCGCGCTCCCTCAATCCGAGAGAAAGGAACAGAATCCTTTTTTCTCAGGGCACGCTGCCCACAGTGGCGACTCTGCTGGGGAACGAACCGATATTGATCCACACTTAGAGTTTAATACACTTGGGAACAATCCCTTAAAAGTCTGTCAAAACGATGAGCTTCGCGCTGCCGAAGGTTGGAATGGTGATTTAACAGGACCTCGTGTTCGGCCATTCTGATCTGGGGCTTTTTCGATTGTTCACTTGTGTAGTTTCCTCTAAAGATGGATTAAATAAAATGAGCCAAATTTGAAAAGGCATTTTCAAAATTTTATGATTCTTCTTCTTCTTAATCAATTTTCAGCATTTCTCATGTGCATCGATGTGGGATTAGCCTCGTTGGATCGTTTTGGGTAACCGGCACGGTTTACCGGAGACCGGGGTCCCCGAATGACCAATAACCTTCGATGTGGGATAAGCCTCGTTATGATTTAGTCTATTTTGACATCTTTTAGGATCTATCGATCTATTCAGGGACACATCGCTTAAAAGAATTCTGAGGATTCTAGCAACGTCTGAAATTCGCGAGGCAAACTCGTCTTTGGTTCTGTATGTGCATACATTCCGTTTTGCGTAGGAGTGTGTTTAGGGCGGCTTCTAGGTTGTCTCTCGCTTTCGAGTCTGTCTTGTGGTAATTAGGACACTGCTATGACCCGATGAAGAGTCGTGCATCTTGATGGTGCACGTTGTTAATTTTCAAAGCCCTTAGATTAGCGAGACTTTGGGAAATCAAAATTTACTAAGTCCTTGGCTCATGCCCGATTAAAGATTCAATCGAAAATACAGAACAACAAAAGTAGTGATGTTGTGTCACTAGCGCCACCCAGGTTGATGTGCGTTGTCACTATACACCGCGGCGTGCAAGGTTAAGGTGCCATGCCATCAATACCGAGTTGTTTCAAGTTCAAAGTTGAAGCTTCAAATGGGGCTAGTCGAAGACTTAGTCTGTTTTGACATCTCTTAGGATCAGTTTGATCCATTTAAAGGATACACCCTTGAAAAAATTTCTGAGGATTTTGGCAGTGTTCGAACATCATGAGACAGACTCCTCTCTAGTTCTAGAGTCTAGGGTTGACACCGACAACGATGTGTGTGCATTGCATTTTAATTACAGACTTGTCTCGGCCGCAACATCAATTACTCGGCCGCCAGATCGCCTATTTTCCAGATTCTGAAACATTCTATCGATCGTTTGATCCAACTACGATACCTCCCGATGCATTCAGGCTATGTTCAGGGATCACCATGGAGAGTTTGTATCACTCTATAACTCCAATTCCAATCGTGTGCTTTGATTGGTCGAGTTGTGTCATCCCTATGCCTATAGAAAGAGGGCTTCAGCTCCGAAATTAAGATAATAACACACCCCCATTAGCCACAAAACTCTGCAGAAATACACTCTCAACACCCCCTCTACAAAAGCCCTAACCTCCTGAAGGTAGCCACTAATCCGACGATCAAATCCCCGAAGTACAAACCCTAACTCTAGGGTTTTCAAGAAGCAATCAGTCAGCCACCCTCAATCCGAAGCAATCAAGCCACTGAGGGATCAAGGTGGTGAGGCCCAGGGGCCTTTGGGTCAATTTATTTCCCGTTCTTACGCTTAATCATAGCATTCTGATTCTCTGTTTACTGTTTAGTCTGGTGTGAGGAAGAACATCGGCCAGGGGTTCGATCCCTCGGTCGGTACATTGAACCAGGAGGATTCCTCGGCCGTGAAATCCATTCACCGGCCACAGAATCCATCCCCTGGGATAAATCTGTTTTATTCTGCTTTCTGATGCATGATTTACTTATCGTCTCGGCTCACCTTTAACTTACTAAAGGCTAATCAAACAGACTACGTGTTTAGAATTAAATAATGCTTGTTTTAATCTAATGATGAACAATTATGGGCCAGTCTCACGACTGGTCAAAGAGGGATGCCTAACACCATCCCCTCATTGTACCTTTGGCTCCTGTACCCAGAATCTCTATCTATTTTTCCTAATTTTTCTAAACTAGGTGGCGACTCTGTTTTGATGATAACCGCTATCGTGTGGCGATGTTCCTAGCCATGGGAATATCTACGATCTTGGTTTATGAAGCAAGCAACCAAACAAACAGCAACGATCAATCTGTATGGCGATGCCCCGCTCCAAGGAGGTGTCTACAGCTCTCAAAAGCGTCCAAGTAGCCAAGGCCGCATGGCGACTCCTCACCAAGTCCCATCGGGTGATGAATTGAGTGGCGAGAGGTTATCGGGTCATCGTCGGGCTGTTCGGACCAAGGCAAGCCAAACACAGTTTTCTGCCAACCCAGTACCAGTACTGGTAAAGGGCCAGTACCGGTACCCACTCTCCGAAAGTTGTGTTTTCCAGCATTTTGAAAACCCAGTACCGGTACTGGGAGTTGGCCAGTACCGGTACTGCCTGCAGAAAATATCCACGTTTTTGCTACTTTTTCAACCTTCCACTTTTGGAATACTTTCCACTTTTGGCTTGTTTTGGGATATTTGTAGAGAGAGAAAGGTGGTTTGCTATAAATACCCCTCTCCTCTTTCATCTTTGGATCTTCTCTCCTTCACTTTAAGTCTTTAATTTTCCTAGCTACCTCCATTAAAGCTCTTAAGCTTTTTCTAGCTAATTTCTTGAAGAACACTAGTAAGTATGTGTCGTTTGTTATTTTCTCGTTTATTAAAGTTGCTTGTATGGACTAGATCCTTTATAATATCAAGTTTATTTTCGTTTTCATCGGTTAAAAATCATGTCTCATTTTTATGCTTTGGTTTATGCTTTAGTTATGTGTGAGTAGTCGTTTGGCTAAGTCTTGGGATAATCTTTCCCAAAGACTTAGGTGGTTATTTGGTTCTTGAATCCTCGGGCTAAAAAACATGGTTTTTGGATTATGAGCTTAACTTGCATTTTGGTCTAAACTAGGGGGTGTTAACTTCTAGGCATGCCATTTAGTCAAGTGGTCTTGGCACGTGGCATGCCTAGAGCTCGTGGCCTCCTAAGTGTTCGATAAATGTTTTAAACATGTTGGTTCGCCTCCGTTAAATCACATTTTTCGATAAACGTAGTCTTTAAAGTTAAATCCTCTGGGCGTGAGCACGCGGTCGTGACTCTAGCTTGAGTTATATCGAGAACCGGTAACGGCTTTTGTCAAGGGATTAAAAATCCCTGGACTTGCCTCTTTTTAGTTCAATAAGCAAATTTCTAGTCTTTTTACTTAGTTTGTCCATCTCAAAGGAAAACCAAGTTGACCGTCTTAAACGCCACAATCCGTTACATAAAACCTACAAACCAATTAAGTTATATTTGATTCTCTGTGGATACAATCCCGGACTTCCGAAAAATATGTTATCGATGATCTAGCCCTACGCTTGGGGTTTCAAACCTTGTATCTAAGGCAAATGTCTTCTTTCGGTGTAAGCACGCATAATAAGGAAACCTAGACTAACTAGGAAACATAAATAATGATCAGCCTAAACTGAAAACATAATAATAAAGCTTAGAAAATATGGCAACATAATATTTCCCAATATTATGTTAACACCATGAAACTGGCATTTATTTTCTGAAATTGGCCAATTAGTAATTGTTCTCAAGATCTTGATAGGTACCATATGTTACCCATCTCATCTTCTCCATTAGTTTGAAATAATTAACGCATATAAGGTTTAAAAAATATTGAGGTGGCCGGGGGCTAGTGATGTGGCTAAGTTTCAAGTTGTGACCTTTCTCCGGCCACCGAGTTCGAGGATGGTATTGTTGATGTCTTGATGATCCTTCAATCTCTTGCGTTGGGGAAAGTAATCTGGCCTTGGAAGAAAGCGAAATTGATGTGGAGGATAAAACCCCATTATTGGAAGTTGGCATAGTGGTTCATGACTCAGCTACGTACGGACGTAGAGGAGTTTGATAAAGGCTTTTGAAATCTCTCGGAAGTGGGTTTTTTAAATCATAAGAAGATGGAGTTTGTAGACCTTAACCCAATCCGGGTTAATTTTTATTTTTTTGATAATTTTATTGATGGTATCCGGTTAATCGTGGACTTTAATCTAGCTGAAGAGGTTAAGGATAATGGAAAAGGACAATGGAAGCAAAAGTTAATCGAAGAAATGTTTTTTTTTTTTTCATTTCGCTTGTGGTCGAGACCCACTAGTGCTTCTGAATGCGGCGACTGAAGGATTTCTTTCAGCCGAAGTGTTGGCCGGCGTGCTAGTGGATTAGTCCATGTTTGCTGTTTTTTCTATTTCGTTTGTGTTATCTCTTGTTTCCTCCGGTTTTTTATTATTTGTCATTGATTTGGTTTGTCTAAGCCAGCCCGAGGCGGGTGGATGATAGGTTGCTAGCTCCTCGTGAACGACCCTTTGAGGCGGTGAGAAGTGAGCTCTGGCTCCTGCTTAGGACCTAGCCTGAGTAGCCTCTAGCGTCTCTGTCTCTGTTTTGCTTGTTTTATCCTCTGAGATGGGCCGGTTTAGTTTTCCTTTATCTTTGTATTTGGAAGGATTCGCTGTTTGTTGCCTTTTGGCTTTTCGAAGAAATGTTTGAACATCACTAAATTCAAGAAGAGGGGTGGAAGAAAGAAGCAAAAATGCGTGGTGTTCAGATTCTGCTATTGCAGCTGCAGTATTACCCTTTTCTTCCAATGGCATTAAAAGGATGCACCTAAATGAGTCTGAGACTGTTTGGTCAATAAACAATATCATAGGTCAAGATTATATGAGTGATGATGAGAAGTCATAAGTAAAATCATGTTAATTAATGGAAGCAGAGGATGACGAAAGGGCCAATATTTAGGCTCCTCGGCATTATGCTCGATCCCTTGTCATTTCGGGAGTGGTGTTTCATTTGGGTGTGGGTTTTTTTGCCTTGTTTGGGTTTGGAAGTGGTGTTCTTTTGGGGTTTTTTTTGTTGGCTTCTAGCCAACCCCAGTTTGTTTTTTCCCTTAGGTTCCTGACGGCATTTTTCATCGGCAAAAGAATTTTTTTATTAAACTCGACAAGGGTCCTGGCGGCTTTTGATTATCGGAGTGTGGGGTGCCGTGGGTATGCTCTTGCTCCGTTATGATGCCTCGCATTTAAGATCCTTTTAATCTTTGTAATATATTTCCAAAGATTAATAATAATAATAAAAAATTCATAAAAAATAAAAAATAAAAAAAATGAAATAACGTAACCAATGTGCTTCAAAAAGTACTCATTTAGTCTCGGCTTAACAAGTCTGAGTCGTAATGAAAATAACATCTCAATCAATACAGAAGAATGATTTATCTTTTAGTTGAAATTTTGCACTCTGCTTTGATTTTAAGGTGGATTCGGATTGACAGAAATGGAGATTATGACGGCACTTTCTTTGCTAATTAATTTTTTTTTTTGACAAAAGTGAGAGGTACTACATTAATAAAGCCCAATGGCACTTACACAACGAAATTCATTACAGATAATTTAGACAAAGTCAAACTAATCATCTAACTGATACATAACGAGAAAGAACGAGACGATTGATGTCTTTCTTCCCTAACACAGGCATCGCCTGATGCACCTTCTGCTGAGCGGAAGTTTCGTATATCCTATAGCAGTCTCAAAAAAAGATACATTGCTAGCCAAGAAAAAAAGACAACAAGAACCCAGAAGATCAGATGAGCTTCGACTAGAAATGAACACACTAATAAATTTCTAGAAAACCACCAATAGGTGCATATTAATATTCTCGAGCCCGAATAGTAAACAAATCGCCCAAAGGCGAACTTTATTATTCTCACAAGGAGAGACAAAACTCTCACAAGAAGAGACAAAACTCTCCCAGATCTTGCTCTAAATTTAGCCGCCCAAAAATCGCCAAACGGATCGCAACCCTCACTGCCTCCATCGCTGCTTCCACAAGGGCTCCGGCGACGGATTACCTGCGGACAAACGACTTCGGTGACAGCAGAGCCCACCGAAAAGAGAGGGTCAGATCTGAGGGAGGAGAAAACAAAAAGGAAAAAATCATAGGGAAGAGAGTGAAGAAAGAGGAGAGCGGATGGAGGATGAGGAGCCTAGGGGAGGAGGGAGAGGGGCGCCTCCTCCCAAAGCAGAAAAGCAAGCCGGTTCTTTTGCTAATTAATTAATTTGCATTAAGGCTCCGTTTGTTTCGATGTAAAATATTTTTTCAGAAAACAAACTTCAAACTTTTATTTTTCGGTGTTTGGTTTTTACTTGAAAATATTTTCAAAAATCAACAGAATAATGTAGAGAGAGGGAGGGGGACTTAAACGGTGGACAAATCTGGGAATATTGGAATTAAACGTGGGTCAGGACTGACGATCGAGGAAACTGAGCAGTAAGAATTGCAGTAGAAGACAATAGGTTCATTTCGGAAAATAACTTACGAAAGATTTAAGGGTAAGTTATTTTCATCCAATTGATGAAAAATATTTTACATGTAAAATGTTTTTCTAATTTTTTACACAACCAAATACCGGAAAATAGATAAAACATTTTACCGAAATATATTTTACACCCAAACAAATGGACCCTAAGGTTGATAATAGTCACAAATCATTAACTATGTGGGAAAATGGTTGCGGACAAATCTCTCAACTCAAGAAATCAACTTTGGTATGCATTTATGCCCCGAGGGTAAAGGAAAACTAGTACTATAGTATGAATTTTATCAGCATTCGGCAAGGATTCAGATCAACTATAGTATGACTAGACAGGATTAGCCCAAATCTAAACCACGAGGAATATTTGGGTGTCGGGTGGGTATCACGTGGCCGTGCCTATGTGGCGCCCGAGCAGCGTATCCGGACAATTTAAAAGTGTGTTGGACGGTTCAGATTGAAACTCTTTGTCTCCTCTTAGTACCCCCACCACTCTCTCTCCTCTTTCTCTCTCCAAATCCGAGCCATCTAAAATCGAAATGGACGGCCCAGATGCGTTGCTCGGGCACCACGTGGTGCCCGCTCGGCACCCAAAAATTCCTCTTAAACCACACATTGGTATAATCAATAATTTAAATTTGAGAACCACTTCTAATGAAGTTGGTTGTTTATCTCCCTCCCCCAGTGGTAACCAGAGTTCGAGTCCCTCCGGAGGTGGGGCTTTGGGGGCCAGGGCTATGGATAGCCTCTGAACCCTCCTGTGCTAACTTTAACTCCCCCTACTAACCCATGCTGATGTATACAACAACAACAATAACAACAGAAACCATGTAGTCCCCAATCATTGGTGGTATGAGCGGGGGAAGATTTGAGACAGAGCTAACCTTTGGCAATATGCCCAAAGTGGCTGCTCTCAAAACACCACTGAAACAGTGGCCCCCCTATACCTATTTTACTGCGGAACCATACCCCTAAATCAAAGCAAATGGCACCCCGCTAATGTATACAATGTTGACGCCGAGCAACAAAAAAAATGTATACAATGTTGACAAAAAAAATAATTTAAATTTGCTAAGAGACCCTTACCGATTAGTCTCTGAGCAAATTCAAACCATTAATTATAACAATGGTCTATTCATATTTGAATTATCCCGTTCAGTTTAAATTAAGGACCGAATAGGATTCAAGTCCAATGGGTAAATTAGGGAACAAACTAAAACTCTGTGGGTGTATGGTTGCGTGCAAAACTCTTCTTATTGTATAATGAAAGTTATTCAAATCGAAAGGTCATGAAAAAGGTGCAGAAAATCTTCAGATACCTACTCTCAATTAAAATCAACCATAGTATATATGCATTTGTGCCCGGGAGAAAAGGAAAACTACAGTACGATAGAGCAAAGTGATCACCAAAGTTGGGTGGTGCCATCCCAAACCAGGTTGGTATAAACTCAATATTGATGGAAAATCCTAGGGGAAAATGACAGTTCAGGACGTGTTTTAATAATTAGTATCCGTCAAGGACAAGATAAGAACATTTGTTAATGTTGAAAATGTCATTGGCGGGTATTAATTATCAAAACACGTCATTGGCCGTCATTTTCCTAAATCCCAATGTTTGCTCGTGCAGGAGCTCCCATTCGGAATCGCTCATCGAAGTCACTCAAACTTTGTTAATATATTACAGGGGCTATTCCACCTATCACCAATTAATTTTAGACCGGATCCGTTCTACAACTCTAATTCCAATGATTTATTGGAAATGTATAAAACCAAGTGCGCCGATTTAATGGCGAAGTCGGTAAATCCAAGTGATGGTGGAAATCCTTATTTGATTCTACTAAGCTCTATGCCTATCTATTTCTATTGGCGATCAATCGTATGCTGATAATCAGGGGGTTTCATACCCTAGAACTATGTTTCTTTAAGTTTTAATATATTCCGGTTTAAATCAATGAGCTTTTTTTAAGCCCCGTTAATTTCTTTTCTTTTGATAATTCTTCAGATCAGTTTATGCACACTTTAATTAATTTCCGTGTAATACTCTAATTTTCGGCAACGTTTAAGAAAACTTTTTTTAAAATGATTTCAATAATAAAAGTCATCTACTTAAGGAAATAGAAGCTTTGTTTAATTACAACCATATTCGAAGTACGTAACGGAAAAGATAGAGCAACTAAGGGTATGAGAGTCAGGGCTTAGCGAATCCCTTGGTCGCACAGCTCTTCACCTATATATGCCTTCAACATCTAGCGTTAAATACTAGGGTAGCGTAGCTGCGTACTACCATGATGATACTTTAGACGATTAAATCTTGAGAATAAATTCTATCCACTGCTGGTGGTGTAAAATCTCACTTTTTTATCACCTTCCATTATGTGCCCCCCAAGCGTCTATTGTTATAATCTGAACCGTTCATATTTTAAGACTCATAGTCTAGTATTTTAATGCAAAAAAATCAATTTGATCGGAAGTCGATAGATATATCAAAATTTGAATTTTGGTTTATAAAATGGACGATTTGATTCTTTCAAGAACAATAAAGATAAATTGTCTATTTTGCTTTCAATTTTTGATACTCATATCGATGTCCGATCAAGTTCATTTTTTGTGTGAATATTACTATGTGGGGTCTACAAGATGAATGGTTCAGATAAACAATTAACACACGATAGAATCGAAAAAGGTGGCGGTGAAAAACTCCACTTTCCAACCGCCGGTGGAAAAAAATTACTGTATTGTCTAAAATCCTACCCTTCAAAGTTTCAAACCCATATTTATGTAAGAAGTACTCCTAACATAAATTGAGATAATAATGTAAAACGTTGTTCAATATTTTCTTTATGTAGTTGTCAAATAATGTGATTCTCTGACTCGAGAATCTTTCCTACCCTTTACTACCAGGATACGGCACTTGTATGATTTGATTTATCCTTGCCGATAAAGGTCCGAATGAGAGCAGCTAGCTAGCTAGGTTATTTTTACTCGAGTCTTAATCCATAGCCAAAAGAATTAAGGAACAACCCCTATGGAATACCTAATTCTCTAGGATACACCTAGGGGCCGATTGGATGCTGGTTTGGTGGGGTGTATTCCACAATACACCCGGTTTAGAGGTGATTGGACAGATTTAGCTCCGTTTGGCAACCCTAATTTCTCCTGTATTGTTCAGTCCCCCTTCTTCGCGAATACACCTCAATCCGGCGGATGAGGTGCTATTTTATTGCTACCCCTGGACCGATCGTTAGCTAATCCGGCGCAATACAGGTGTGATTCTTCCCTTTCT
>JAOTQK010000001.1:7523377-7533868 GCA_025642025.1 Rhododendron ferrugineum
CGTTCGGCTGACGTCACTTGTCGTCACCGAGGTCACGGCTGCTCTATTCACGTGGGTGAGCTGGAGTCTTGGCCCACCACGTCCATTCAAGGCCGAACGTGATGTCCGAACGTCGATGGGTCGGCAAGCCGAGAGGAACATTGTCATCAGTCATTTGATCGTGGTGTTGAAGAGCCGTCGGCTCAGCCGAGACAAAAAAGATGATCTTTGGGGTTACCCGGTCGTCGGCTTAGCCGTGGCTCAATAGTTGCACTCCACAGGGAATCAAACGCCTTGAAGCTTGGAATAGGCTCGGCACGATCCGAGCCATAGAACTCGGACTGCTACAATAGCCCCTCAATTCCTTCCGAACCTCTTTACTCGGTAGGGATTGATTTCTGACTAGGCCGAGTGTTAGCCCCGGCCGAGGGTTTCGCTCGGCGTGTTGCAACGGCTCATTATTAGCCCCAATCGAAGATTGACAGGTGTCGAGTGAGGAGGGTAAATGTCAGACGAAAGGACGCCTTGGCAGGCGAAGGGACGGAGCCAACGTGCGTAAAGCTGTCAATTGCCAGGTGTCGAATTCTGATTGGGTGGAGGCGCGGCGGAGTGATGATTGCGCGGGAAATTCGAAACGGCTGCGTTGCCTATAAATATCGAGAAGGGATGAGAGAGAATGCTTCTTTACACTTTCTCTCTCTAAAAGCCAGAGCATCTCTCTCTAGCATCTCATTCGAAGCCCTCGATCCTGCTCCTGCTCTTCAGATTCAGGCCAGATTTTGCAGCAAAACTTCAAGTAAGTGATCCATTGCTTACTTTTTATTGCTTTTCTGCAATTTTGCATACTTTTCTCTGGGTTTTTTGGGGAAATTTTTGGGATTTTTTGTTTTAAATGAACAGTGAAGAACTGGGGGTGAACAGTGATGTTCATCCCAGATTCAACCTGTTCTTCCGAGCCCCAGCGTGGTGCTGAGATTTGGCCGAATGCTGTTACTTGAGGAGGGATGGCCGAATGTCACTCTCCCTTGAAACTCTTAGCCAAGGGATGTATAGACTTCTTAAGAACGCCGAACCTTACTTTTAGGTGAAAAGACTCGTGAGCCGATAGGACATGCCGAACCACTTCTTTCCTTTTGATTTGCTTATTTTTCTTTCATCTTTTCTTTTAGGTCTGGCTCACGAGGTCATCGACATCTCTTCAGACTCGGACGGGTCAACTGAATCCGAGCGGCGGCTCATCAATATAATACTAGAACAGAGTAGGAACCTAGGCCGAACTGCAACGTCCGTATCCACGAGGATGTCTGCGACCTCCCATGCATCCGGCGATTTGAACGCCGAGAGGGATTTCGAATACGACGCTGACGGCTATGCTACCGAGACCGAGATCATCCTTACTCCCGAGACTGAGTCGGAGGCCGAGCCCAGGAGGGGTAACGAGGCCGCATCACGATTTGAGTCCGGAGCTCAAGCCTCTACCTCGGCGCCGAGCGACGATGACTTATTTGATAAGGGCCTTCTTTGTCCCTACGCCCACTATATCTCCAGGGATGTTAGAGAATTCGAAGCGTTTCGCACGAAGTACAACATTCCTGGCGACATGTTCTTCCACCGAGTGAAGAGTAACGAAATTAAAGCCAAGAGGGAGGATAGGCCGGAGCACGTCACCGTGCCTCTTATGGCTATAACCGAGGCCGGGCTTAGGTTCCCCTTCCATCCCTTCCTCAGGGAAGTTCTTTGGAAGTTCGGCATATGCCCCCACCAGTTTGCGATCAACAACTACCGGATCATCATGTCCGTAGCTGTACTGGCCGAGAGTCACGATATCGACTTCAAGCTGACCGACCTTTTTCACACATATATCATGTCTCGGCATGGGAAATCCAAGCGTCGGTTCCTGACTACTCGCCCGAAGAAAACGTCTTTGATAGAGGGCCTATCCGATACGGATAAATGAGCCAACTTGTTTCTGGAAGTCCGAGGGAATTTCGAGTTCGGCGGAACTAACTGTCGGAACCCTATCCCGAGGTTCATCGAGGACAGAGGTTAAGACTTTCTAAATAATTTCCCTTTTGCTTAATATGTATCTGCTCTTGTTTTTCTCGTTTGCCGAGGCTAATAGTTCTGTCATGTCTTTGCCTGTTTTGCAAAGCTCGGTCCGATTTCCAAGACCCAGAATTCGCAGGCTCGAGAGAAGGCTTGTGAAGAAATATTGGCCCAGGCTTGCCGACACGCTCCAACCCTTCTGGAGTACGATCCCTCGTACAAGGGAGTATTGAAGAAGAAGGAGGGTGAGACCGGCGAGAGGGGACAATCAAAAGAAAGGCCCCGAACGATTGCCGGAACCACACAGAAGAGGAAGAAGGTTGCATCTTCAACCGAGGGCACTGGGCAGAAGCGGCAGAAAGGGGTGCGGTTGCCGAAGATCGGGTACACAGCTGCTGAGTGGCTCACACCTCTTGGTGCCGAAGAAGTTGCTGAACTAGCAGCCGAGGGAATGTCGAGAAGAAACATTCCGAGGCCTACAATCCCAACAAAGATGGCCAACCCAGCCAAGGGCAGCGGTCCTTCCCAGGAGGGACCACAGCTAAGGGAGAAGAGGCAGAAAGTCTCGGCTGACATTGTCCAGTCGAGCATTAATCAAGCCATTCCTGTGATAGAGTCCCAGACATCTGACCCGAAAGAGAAAGAGCTATTGGCCAACCCACATATCGATCTCACCAACCCTCAACCCGAGGCCGCAATCTTGAGGCCTTTCAGTCCCTCGTACACCATGCCGGACGGCAGGGTTCTACTCTTAAAAGACTCTATAAAGGAGGAGCCAAACCTTGCTGTCACGTTGCTGAGAGGGCTGGCTCTCCCGAGGGATTGTGATCAGGTTCCAACTGATCTCCTTGCTGGCCTTGGAGAAATGTGCTCTCACCTCGTACAGGTAAGCTTTTTAACTAAACTCCTGTGATTTTTGCGTTTGTAGTTTACACCGGTATTTTTCTCATTTCCTTTCTCTCTTAGGCCGGCCAAGCTGCACAGAAAGCCTATGACAAGGCTACAAAAGTGCAAGCCGAGCGTGAACGCTACCGAACTGACCGTGACTCATTCAAGACCAAGTGGAGGATCTCGAAGCAGCAGGTGAAAGAAGATGAGGCTGAGGTGGAGAGGCTGAAGAAAGGGCTGGCCGAGGCTAAGACAGCTGTTGCTAATGCCGAGGCGGAGAACAAAAGGCTCAAGGAGGAGGAGAGGGAGAAGTTGAAGGTTGCCGACGCCAAAGGCTATGAGGCCGGGATTAAACGGGCTGCGCTGGAGTACACCCGAGTTGCCTACAAAATGGTGAATGAGGCATTTGAAGGTCGGCTTCCGGACTTCTACAGGCGCGGCTACGCTTCTGGGGCTCACGAAATGGCAGGAGTGATGGCCATTCAGGCCGAGTCTGGATTTTTGAAACAGCTTCCTGAGCCTGTCATTCCTGACCTCGAGCTTCCTTATACCGAGGAAGAATGTGCGCCACTGCCTCCTGAGGAGGATGAGGACGAAGAAATGGCCGAGGCTTCGGAGAAAGAGAGGCCAGCAGAGGCCGAAGGCCAGGAGGTTGTTGCTGCTGTTGAAGACCCTTAGGTTTTCCAAAGTTTTTATTATTACTTTGAACTTTTGAATTTTTGAATGGATTGGACGGCTCCGAACATTGGGAGTTTGCCGTGCCAGGTGTAATAGTTTGAACATTAGGATTTGATGAACAACTTTGCATGCTTTTATGCTTTTGAATGGAACGTTCTTTTTGACTTCTCATGCCTTAGAAAGTTTATCCATATGTTGCTTGTTTTTTACTCGAATATTTCTCAATGCCTTAGAAATATTTTTGTTGAGTTTGCCGAGGGTTAATGATCCCTGATTGAACCATTTACTAATCAAGAGCCCCTATTTTTGTGCAAGGTTCGGCTCAAATGCCATCCTTGTGCAAAAAATTTAAAGAGCTAAGTAAATGTTGAGTGTGGCTATTCGTTCAAGTCAAGAATGAACGTAGCCGAAAACCAATAATAAACCAATAGGTCAATTATGCTTACTGTGGCCGAATGTCAATTCGTTTGTGCCATGTTAAGTTTGTGGATTGAAATCCGAACGTGGCCAAAGGCCGAATGGAATGACCGAAGTTGAAATGTGATTGAAATAAACAAAACATAATTGCTGTGTTTGGCCAACTGTTGGTACTTCTCATTGAGACGAGGATATGTTGAACTTTCTTCATACAAAATTTTGCTAAGTAAAAGAAAGATAATGGCCGAGACATGCTCAGGCCGAGAAAATGCCAAAAACGAACTATACTTCAGAGGTACGCCTTCCTCAGATTGAGAGCATTCTAAGGGTTTTCTATCTCCCTTCCATTCTTATCTTCCAGCTTGTAAGCCACGTTGCCGACTTCCTTTACCACTCTGTAGGGACCTTCCCAATTAGGCTTGAACTTGGTCTTCTCACTGGCTCGGACAACTTTCCTCCAGACCCAATCATCAGGCTTGAACTTCTTCAGTCGTACGTTACGATCATAGCCCCGAGCTACTTCTTGTTGATAGCTTGCAAGCTTAAGCTGAGCATCGTCTCTTTTCTCTTCGGCTAGAACGAGCTCTGTTGCGACAGCTTCATCATTAGTCCGTGGGTCGAAAGTCTCAGTCCGAAGTGTTGGAAATCTTGATTCAAGCGGAATTACGGCTTCCATGCCGAAGGCCATTGCGAAAGGAGTTTGGCCAGTGGAACGTCGTGGGGTTGAACGGTAAGCCCAAAGTACTCGAGGAAGCTCCTCGGCCCACCTGCCTCTTTTCGAATCTAGCCGACGCTTGATACCAGCACATACCGTCTTGTTCGTAGCTTCGGCCTGTCCGTTGCCTTTTGGGTAGGACAGAGTGGAGTTAAAGAACCGAATTCCGAATTCCTCGCAAAGCCCCGTGAGCTCCTTGCCGACAAACTGCGAGCCATTGTCTGAAACGATAGCGTAAGGGACTCCAAACCGAGTTATAATGTTCCTCCAAACAAATCGTCGAACGTCAGCTTCTGTAGTTGTTACAAGAGGTTCGGCCTCTACCCATTTTGAAAAGTAATCTGTTGCTGTAATCAGAAATTTGAAGCCCCCAGGGGCAGTGGGGAGTTTGCCGACAATGTCCAAGCCTCATTGAGCGAAAGGCCAAGGGCTTGCGATAGGCTTAAGGGCTTGAGTTGGCTGTCTTGGAATTGGAGAAAATAACTGGCAGGACTTGCACTTTTTGACCACCTCTTCGCAGTCCTTCTTCATTCCTTTCCAGAAGTAACCTTGGCTTAGAGCTCGTTGGCATAGAGAACGGCTGCCCGAGTGACAACCACAACTTCCAGAATGAAGTTCAGCCACAATTGTTTCTACCTCCGAAGGGTGAATAACTCTAAGGTATGGACCTGTGAAGCTTTTTCGGTACAGTTGGCCGGATTCTGATATCCAATAGTAGGCCGCTTTGCTTTTGACTCAGTGGGCTTCTTTCTTATCCGAGGGTAATGTTTCATGCTTTAGGAAAGCAACAATCTCGTCCATCCAGCTGGGACCGAGAGTGATGTTGAGAACTTCTTCTGGAGTGTCGAAGCTTGGCTCGTCAATTTCACCTAGGCTTATGCATCTATACTCTGAGGCTTTGCTAGCCGAGGCTAGACTTGCAAAAGCGTCGGCATGAGCGTTGTTTTCTCTGTTGATCTGCTCGATGTTGAAACCTTTGAACTTTCGAATCAATTCCAGTGCCGTAGCTTGGTACTGGAGCATTCTTGGATCCCGAGCTTCATAGTCTCCTGTAACCTGGTTAACAATCAACTGGGAGTCACAAAAGACGTGCAAATCTTCGACGTTGAGGCGAGCCGCCGCTCGGAGTCTAGCTAGCAAGGCTTCGTACTCGGCTTCGTTGTTAGTTGCTGGGAAGTTGATCGTTATCGCACTTTCATCAAGTACACCGCAAGGTGTTACCAGAACGACCCCAGCCCCTGCGCCGTTACTGTTTGATGCTCCATCGACATGAAGCTTCCAAACATCACCACTGAAGAGATTCCAAGTTTTTCGAGCCTCATGCTGCTCCAACATTCCGTACTCCGGCTTAACCAAAGCCTCTTCGTCTGGGCTTCCTGGAGTGAATTCAGCGATAAAGTTTGCGAGAACTTGGGCCTTAATCGCCGTCCGAGGCTCGAAATGGATATCGAAATTTGCCAACTCGACCGCCCATTGTGAGACTCGGCCCGAAAGGTCTGCTTTCCGAAGGAGGTTCTTGAGTGGAAATTCAGTGAGAACTATGATAGGATGCTCTTGGAAGTAAGGAAGAAGCTTCTGAGCTGCCGTCAATAAAGCAAAAAGAAGTTTCTCCAAAGGGAGGTACTTTGTTCGAGCTGGTAGCAACGTTCGGCTGGCGAAGTAGATGGGCTGGTCCTCGGAACCTTCTCGTCGGACAAGAGCCGAACTGACTGCGTGCGGGGAGACGGCCAGATAAAGGTGGAGAGTTTCAAAAGGCTTCGGTTTTACTAGAAGAGGAGCCGAGCTAAGGTATGCCTTCAAATCTGCGAGGGCTGCATCACATTCTACTGTCCACTTGAAGCTTCGACGGCTTTGCTTCTTCAGAGTTTGAAAGAATATATGGCATTTATCTGAGGAGCGACTAATGAACCGACTGAGGGCGGCTGCCATGCCTGCTAACTTTTGTATTTCCCGAGGGGTTGATGGAGCCCTCAATTGTTGGACTGCCAAGATTTGATTTGGGTCGGCTTCGATTCCTCGCCGAGTAACAAGATAACCGAGAAATTTCCCAGAGACGACACCGAAGGCGCATTTTTCGGCGTAGAGCCGGAGCTTGAATTTCTTTAGAATTGCAAACACTTCGGCTAAGTGGGCCAAGTGGATTTCGGCTTTGAGACTCTTTACGACCATGTCGTCGATATAAGCTTCCATGATTTCTCCGATAAGAAGACTGAACAGCAAGTAAACCATTCTTTGAAACGTTGCTCCAACGTTTTTGAGGCCAAATGGCATGACCAAATAACAGAATAGACCCTTGGGAGTAATGAAAGCTGTCTTTTCCATATCTTCAGGATCCATTGCAATCTGGTGATAACCTCGGTAAGCGTCCATAAAACTCAGCCGAGCGTGTCCAGCAGTAGAATCAACAAGTTGATCGATTTTAGGAAGAGGGAGACAGTCTTTAGGACAAACATCATTCAAATTGGTATAGTCTACGCAGACTCTCCATTTTCTGTTCTTCTTCTTCACTACAACTGGGTTTGCAAGCCAGGTGGGGTACTGAACTTCTTTGATAGCCCCTGCTTCAAGGAGCCTATCAACTTCCTCATTTACTGCTTCGGCGTGGATTGCGGCCGAACGTCTAGGCTTCTAAATGACTGGCTTGGCAGACTTCGAGACGTTGAGGGAATGCCGAATGAATTGAGGGTCAATGCCTGGCATTTCGTACGGGGTCCACGCGAAGACTTCGATGTTGTCCTTTAAAAAATGGATGAGCTCAGCACGCTCGGCTTCCGTCAAGCCGGAGCCGAGCATGAAGAACCGCGACCCATCTTCGTTGATTGGTACCTTCACAAGATCTTCTATTGACTTCTGTTCGACTGGAGCGCCGACGTCTTCAAGAACAGGCTTGTCTGGAACTTCTACCCAATGTACTCACTTGGGGCTGGGTGTTTTTGCCACGGCCGAAATGTAGCATTGCTTTGCCTGGACTTGATCACCGTACAGATCATCTTGCCGTTCTGTTGCTCCAATGTACCGTACCACTTGGTGGTAGGTTGAGGCGATAGCCTTTATGGTGTGGAGCCAGTTCCTGCCGAGGATCGCGTTGTATGGGCTTGGTGCGTCGACAACGATGAATTCCATGTTCGCTGCCATGGATCCTGAGACAACTGGGAGAACTATTTTACCGAGAGGCCAAACTGGTGTTCCGCTAAATCCAATCAAGGGTACGTCTGTTGGTATAAGAGAAGATTGTGGAATATTGAGTTCCTTGAAAAGTGACAAGTACATTACTTCTGCCGAGCTTCCCTGATCCACCATGACCCGTTTGACCGAGTGTGTTGAGATCTGCACGGTGACGACGAGAGCGTCGTTGTGGGGTGTTTGAACACGCTGGAGGTCTCGATCGGTAAAGGTGATGGACCACGGACGCTCGGTCGTCCTTGGTTTCTTTGAAAAACTCCCAACAAAAAAAATTTGGGCAGATTTTTTGGCCAGGTCGAGCTCTGACCGCAGCTTTTTTACCGACTCCTTGTTACTGGTCCATGAATGACCTTTATCACTCCAACTGGACGCGGAACCTGATTCTGTCCACCAGGGTTCTGTTGTCGCCGAGGAGTCTTTGTCCAATCAATGTAATCGTCCAAGAGTCCTTGAGCTGCCAGGTTTTCCAAGAGTGCCTTGTAAGGAGCGCACGCCGTCGTGTAATGGCCGAGCTCGTTGTGATACAAGCATCTTTTCTGACTGTTGTCATTTCCTGCCTCGGTATTGAGCTTGGGTGGGTTCGGCCAGACGAAGAATGGTTCTCGCTCAAGGGTACGGAGGAGGAAATAGATTGGCTCCTTGAAAACCGTCATCTCGGCTACGTAGTCGTGAGCCTTTGGAGCCTTTTTGTTCGCAACTTTCACCGTGTTGACTTGTTTCTTCGGCGGGGCTGTAATCACGGGCTTCGGTGCTGTAATCTGGGGGGTTGGGACATGAAGACTCTGAGGAGTGGCAGAGGTTTGTCCTCCTTGGAGTTCTCGCTCGGCGAGGAACTCCTCGTAGGAACAGAACTGTTCGACCGTCCTCATGAGCTCGTTCATTCCGTGGGGGGCCCGAATTGCCAACTCATCGAGGATTTTGCTGCCAGTCTCTAATCCGTTCTTGAAGTTCCTTGCAGCCCAGTACTGATCAACACCAGGTATCTCATTGAACAGTTGCCAGTAACGCTCGGCATATTTCCGAATTGTTTCCCCTGGCCTCTTCTTCATTTGTGCTAGGGCGTCTTCCTCCTTTGCTTGCTTGTTGCTCATAATGAATCGATAGTTAAAGGCTCGCTCAAGGTTTTTAAAACTATGGATCGAGCCAGCTTCCAATTGATTAAACCACAGCAGGCCGAGGCGCCCTAAGCTCAAGGGGAATGCCTTACACATCATGGCGTCGTCGTCAGTTACGCAAGAGATGGTACTACGGTAACTGATGAGATGAGTATATGCCTCGGTGGTGCTGGGATCAAACTTTTGGAATTTTAGAAGGTGGAGACCAGGCTTCGGCAAGGTTGCTTATATGTTGGCCGAGAAAGGAGATTCAGTCAGTTTCTTCAGTTGATACTCATGAGTCGGCCTGGGTGGACGTCCGTCTCTATCATTCCGAGATCTTTTCGACGCTCGGTACTCTCTTTCTTTATCGGACATATCATCTTGCCGACGCTGGTGCGCCCTGTCTAGTTTGCCGAGGGGTGCTCTCTGCCTATCGTCTTCTGGTAAATTTTCCGTATGATAGACCTTTCGGCAACTTGGCTGGTCATCCCGCCGAAGCACCACACTTACACTCCTCTCCCGAGGAAACTTTTGTGGGCCTTTTAAGTCCGCCGTTCGTCCTTTATGGGGGTTCGCCCGAGTGATGTTCTCTTGTTCTCGGGGATAATCCATTGCTTCTTTGCCGTCCCTTCGGTATGTTCGGCTTTTACGCCGTCCAGAGTCGTAGGGAATGATGGCTTGCTCGTTCTCTTGAACGTTGAACTCCACCGTGTCGTAACTTTGAGAGCCCTGGGAGTATTCGTCCCCTGCCAAAGTGCTTGAATAAACCGTGTAGGGGCTTCCTTCACGTCTTTCTTTCCCACCTCTATGGCCAACACTTTTTCCGAGGCGTTGATGAACCGGAGAACGCTGTTGCCTGAAGCGAGCATTGTCCTCGGCCCGGTTGTCCATCGGAGGTGGGTCCAGGCGGTCATGTACTGAAACTCGATGTGGCCCCCCACCTCCGATCAAGGAAGGTGGTGGAAGCTCTAGGTTTCTTCTTCTTTGCCGCCCCTGAGAGCCAGAATGGGAGGAGGCTGGCCGCTCTTGAGCCTTGATTCGAGCAATCTCCAACTTCAGGATAGCAACGTCCGCGGTGGTTTGCTCCTGCTGTTGTTCAAGCATTTGAACGTAAGCCAAGGCGTCTTCGCTTAGACCAACCGGACGCTGAGCGGTGGCGCTAGCTCCGGGTGGAGTAAAGCCTGGGGGGTGAGAGGGAGAGGCGGTGTTGAGGCCAGTATCAGAGAGGATTTGTATAGAGGAGTTGAAAGGCTGAAAAGGAGGAGGAGCTCCGCCCATTTTTGCGGAGGAGATGTGGTGGTAGGATGTTTTTTAGAAAAGAACAAAGGAGGAGAGTAGAAGGAGAGCCGCCGTGGATCTAGAAAGTTCACGTCGGGTTCACCAAATTGTGGGGCTCATTTCCGATTGACTGGTTCCTCTTGATCTTGGGTTGGGATTTGTCTTTAGCTCTTCACCTGGTCTGCAAAAGAGACACGACTAAAAGCCACA
>JAOTQK010000001.1:7552492-7576235 GCA_025642025.1 Rhododendron ferrugineum
AACCCAAATTGAACCCATTTTTAACCCACCTAAACCCATATAAATATGGGTTTATATGGGTTCAACCCATATCAACCCGTTATATAATATGGACGGGTTGGATTGGGTTATAAGTGGGCAAATTGGGCGGGTTAAAAAAATATGGATTGGAATTGCCACCTCTAATTTTTTCCTACTTTATGGAGATCCTAAAATTTTTTTGCCCTTATGTTACGTATATATATACACACATATGTAGGAAAATGTCCAACGAAATTTAGGGCCCAATGTCCAAAGCAAAAGGCACACAAAAAAAAAAAAAAAAAGGAAGAAGAAGAAGAAGAAAGAAAGAACGGTGTATTGGGCCCAATGTCCAACGTAATTTTATAAGGTTTTTGTTAGAATTTATAATAATAAGCAATGGTGTATTGGTCCTGACTAGTTTAAAGAATCAAAACGCTTGGCGTTTGTGAATGAAGGTTTTATCCCAAGAAAGCCGAAGGAAGTGTTCAGTTAATTAAAAAAAATGGGTGATTATTTTCTAAATGCGTGGATTGCTAATAGAATATACTTAATTATACCATTTAGAGTTCTCCGAGAAAATATGATTTAGGAAGTTAAAGTTGATTATATTGTACGTTCACCTAGAGAGAGGTTATGGATTGGCATGCTATCCAATGAAAAAGATGACCAAAGTTGATTTTTTTTTTTTTTTTGATCATACTAAAGTTGATTGTTAGAGCTTAAATACGAAAATCCTAATCGCAAGAATGATTTGCAGGGAACCACGCAAAAAAAAAAAACTCGTTTGGGTCCATTTCGGGTTCCACGAAAGTTCGCCCTTACGAATCCAAAAGTAATACTTACCGATGTCCATTGGAGCTGATTTTTTACAAGGCCCCATAAAATAATATTCAAAATTTATAGATATTTTTCTAGATTTTTGCGGAACCCGAAATGAATCCAAATGCGTTTTTCCTTGCATGGTTCCCTGCAAATATTTCTTGCAAATAGCAAAGCCCGCTTAAATACTACTTTGCTGCGAGAAGAGTCACATCTAAGAAATACTCCCTCCATCCGGATTTAATAGTTCTTTTTTGGAGTTCGTGCAATTTTTCAATCGATTATATCTTCCAATTTATAATGTTTTACGTGATTTCGAAAATATTTTATTATAGAACTAATCGAGATCTATCAAACAAGATCCATATTCGATATGAAATTCATTACGGATTTAAAGATATAACCCATTTTTTAACTGGTTAGAATAGAACTAAGAACAATTAAATCCGAACGGAGGGAGTATATTTTTGAAGTAATCAAATGATTATCCAACTTTTTGCCATTATGGTGCTGAATACTTTTTTTTTTCTTTTATCATTTAACAAGGCCCGCAGGCGGTGCTGAATACTTGTACTAGTGTTTTCTTTTAAAGTATTTTTAATCTTTTAAATATTATTTTTGATTTATATATAAAGGGCCCATTTAAAAAAGTTCACATCGGCTCCGAAAAACTTAGAACCGGCCCTGAATCCATATAGATTACAAAAAAAAAAAAAAAAAGACAATCTTCAAAGCCCACCTCCTAACCCAAATGACAGAATTTTCAATGGAGAAAGTCTACATCTCAATCTTACCAGTTCACTGCTACTCGTGATGGACTGAGATTCTTCTAAATGCCCTTTCTCTTTCGTTAATGATTCCCATCACCAATAACGGGTGTGAAAGCTCCCTTGCTTAAAACGCGAAGCGAGACTCAATTTTTCCTACCCTAAAGGGCAAAGCAACTTGATTGAGAATGAGTGGGCCTAGCTTCTTTTGGTTGCTTGTTTACCTGCTTCTTTCTCGTTTGCCATTCTCTGACTTGGCTCCAACCTGCTCTACTCGCTTTGTTTTCAATCGACGAATAAAAAATGGATTATGTAATGAGGCTCGCCACCTCATTGTGCCATACGGGCACGATCTCCACACGCCCACATCAAAGTTTCTTTCTTTCTTAATAAGCTGCTTTCTACCACCACAATGAACTGACCCCATTCATCACAATATTCAGAGGAAACGCAACAGAAAACACACACATAGATAGACAAGCAAAAGCGCGCGCGCGCACACACACAGAGAGAGAGAGAGAGAGAGAGAGAGAGAGAGAGAGAGAGTATTCTGAAAAGATCTGTTTGCATCAACAAAATGAAGCTATGTTTTAGTAGAGCACCTTAAACCATTAATCTGTGGTCTAAGATTACTTAAAATGACTCTTACACTATGCTAGCTTACCAGTCTAAGTAAAATTGAACTCCTAAAATCATTATCCCAGCCTTTGTCACGCACAACTCAGAATACGGTCCCCGTAGGTTCCAAAACAGTGATTTTTTATATCAAAAGCAATCCTGGAGTTCTTCCGATTTATGTTTAGACACTTTTCCTACTAGAACTATAAATCTAGAGAGTGGAATTTCAATGCGGCAAAATGTCAAAACAATGCATAATTAGAAACCTAATACCTCTATTTCATCAAATAATTACCTCTTGAAACAAGCATATACTTATTGGAATATGTAGAAGCTTACTCCTAACGAACCATAAATTAGGGCATGTGATGTACCACGTTCCCATTTCGGAACGAGAAACATACCGAAACCATTCTCACCTTCTACGTCCAACCAGCCAACTGGGCTAAATCTCTACTTTCTTGTCTGAGCTAGGATGGAGACTGCTGGAAGAAACCGACTCCCAAAAGAATTCAAGTTCTGAATGGTCAACATCGATTTTGGGTAACAAAGGCTAAACATCAACATTCGATCTTCGAGTAACCTGATAAAGATAGAGAAAACTCCCGTGTTTTGGAGATATGTAGTAAAAACGTAACCCCCTTAACATGAAGTAAAAACGAGTTGCTAAACTGAAGGACAGCAATTCGAAGGGCAGTCAACAGGACAACTTAATATGTGTAGCACAACCAACAAGGAATCTTGTATTACATGTATATATTAAGAAAGAGATACGTAAACTTACAGAAAGTAAGCTTACTACATTACAGACATAGACATTATCTGGCGAGCAAGACCGGGATCTTGCTGTAATAACTCCTTCAGGTTGTTCTCCACTTCTGCAATCTGTTTCTCCAAGTACTCTTTTGAGTTCTGTACATTGCCGAAAACAAAAAGCAGCTTATTTACAGGAAGATATTAAACTAATTGTTTTTTACACTAACTCATGATCCAAGTTCAAGTTCAGACAATGCCAAATTGGCTTGACACATTCAAGGCAGAGGTTTAGTGTGCACCACATATTGCACCAAACAGCTCAGTGCTTAGAGCAGTTGCATTTTATGTGCGATCTAGGGGGTGTTTGTAAGCAAGGGAAAGAAAGAGAGAAGATAGAAAGAAAAAAAAAACATTATTTTGTCACACTTTCCTTCTGTTCATCTTTCATTCCTACTTTGAGAATCGTCGCGGTAATGTTTCTTCACACTTTCACTCAACTTTCTTTCCTCTTTTCCTCTCCGTTAATTTTCTATCTTCTACTTAAAACGAAACAAAGAAAAGTCGTACTTCTCTTTTCTTTCCCTTTCTCTTTAATTGAAAAACCAATAAAAAGAAACTTCTATTGCAATTCTTTCACAATTACTTCCCCTTCAATTCTCTTTCTTTCCACAAGTTCCAGAAACACACCCTTAAGCTTTACAAACTGCCACCCTCAGGCGTTTGAGCTCACGTTGTAGTTACTGAAATATTTATGGATAGAGATGCCTATGAATCAACAAACTAAGCCTGCACTAATTGGCCAAGCCAAACTTGACAAAGATCACACCTCCTCAGGGCATCCAGTTTACAACAATAAAACTACCCATGTAAAATTCCCAATCAATGGGGGTATGGACCGCGAGGACCAGAGACAGAACAAACCTTTGGCAATATAAGCACAAAGTGGTTGCTCTTAGAAAGTTTTACCACAAAATACCTCCAAAAATCGAGGATATTAATTGAAACTACAGGATATTGTACAAAACAATCAGCAACAACTAATCATCAACCACCCTTCTCCCCACCCCCCAAACCCAACCACCTATGATACATGGATCCCCCATTTTTTGGGAAGTACCCGTGTCGACACAACACAACATGGATGCTGGTGTGGGCACAGGATCTGTGTCGGATCTGCCCAGTTCTATTTGGACACGCCTGAGGAAGCAGCAGCAGCAGCTGAGGAGAAGAACTGTTGCAATCTTGGAGAAGATCCGATAGAACAGCAACAGATCCGCCAAGAAGAAGAAGAAAAAGAAGTGGTTATAGGTTTGTATTTATTGGGCTTCTTTACTAAATAAAAGTGATCGATCTGTATTTGGGCTCCTTGGGCTTATTTATTCAATAGAAAAGTGATCGGTTTATTTGGGCCTCTTTATTAGATTAGGCTACAAATCTGGGCCTACAATGTTGTCTAGATTTCATCTATCCATTTATTATGAATTTGGGCTATGTACTGGGATTGGGTCACATTTTCTTTTAAAAACAAGAAGTCTGTTTTTGTTTGCCACTTGAAAATCAAGTGTTTTCTTGTACATACATAAATAAATTAGTAATATTTTTGAAAATTTGGTAGCGTTTTCCCGTATCTGCATCCAAATTTGGATACATATCCACAAATTCTCTATTTTGAGGCTTGAGGTGCCCAACCCTTATATATACACCTGTATCCGATTCATGTACCCACGTCCGTGTAACATAGCCACCCACACACCAGGAAAAAAAGGAAAAAAAGGAAAAAAAAAGAGTTTCACATATGCACAAGTCTCTTCCTATGTCTGTGCAGAAGTAAAACAATCTATTGTTGCCCACAGTGTTGGCATGCATAATTTATAAGTTCTCACATACACACTCACATTAAAGATAAAGATGGAAGAAAGAAGAAATTTGATGTTTATAATGGCAAAGTCAGTATGGCTTTTAAAATGATAGTGAGTCAGCGACACACCTATACCAATACTGAAAGTCATATTTTGTTCATGAGTCCATCAACTGACGGACGAAACCCTTTTAGAGAACAAGTGAGAAAATGTTCACACGTCATCAACATACCAGGGCTTCTTTAGTGCATTAACTTATTACCCATCCAAGTTGGCCTCGCACAAAAAAAAAAGTCCAGACAACAGATTGAGGACTCTATAACCCATCTACTTGTCACCCATCTAATTTGGCCCATATCAAAAATAAAGAACAGCAAACAGAATGATTACCTTTATCCCACAATCCAGCATTGAAATCCATTTACACTAATGAGGGAAAAAGATGGCAAATTTCATGTAATCTAGAGCATGGATAAACAACATATACAGATAAATATCAAAGAGTTCTTCTTTTAGACGGGGACGACATAGTAAACTTTTGTGTAATTCAGATTGTGGAATGCACTCGAATTACATATAAAAACCTCTACAAAGTACACATGGGCAGAACCGGCATTCATAGCTTCGATTTTACTTAACAATATAGTAAAGACATGAGTAAGTAAGTTAACCAAAGGAACAAAAGAAGACACCTGTAAGGAAGCAATTGCTGACTCACTATCCTTGAGCTTTTGCTCCTGTTCCTCCATTAAAACTGATTTGGGTTCTAACACAAACCTGGCCAATATTAAATGGAGAGGAAATGTTATGTGATAATAAAAATTAAAAGGAAGTTACTGAGAGAACAAACAAACTCATTGTTGTTTATGATATCAAGTCCCAGCAAATCATGAATCAGGATTAGCAGCAGTTTATTAATTTTTATATAGGATGTCCGGAACTCACGTTCTCCCTGCAAAATAAGGATGTCGACATCAAATATGGCATTCAGTAAATCAGCATCCAGGAATAGTAGAGTAATTGACAATTGTTGAGGACAATGGATGGGCCATTATACCGAACTGAGACGAAGCTACTTTTTCTCTGTTTGAAAAAAGGTTGTTACTGTGGACACACTCGTATGAAAAGATAAGCAAGCAACTCTAAGTTAGGGCGTTGTTCTGCTTCCATACCTATAGATTTATATGTATTGGTATCATCAGACAACTGTTGCAGCTCCTCCAAGGTTAAATAAGCACGCTTCCTATCTCCTTCTTTGTTTCTCACCTGGTTCTGAACCTGAATGTCACGGATTCGACATCTCAGTTTAAAAACGTCAAGGATAATTCTTATATTTTGAACATAACCAAACCAAGCCACGAAACAAAGCAAGACACCTAAGGATATGTTCAACACAAAACCCACATATGATTAATCTAATCTAGTAGTCCTAATCCAGTAATTTTCTATAGAAAGCAAATGCAAATTGATATGGAATTTGCACACCTTTATTCAAACCTAGTTGCTAGCTCTTACACATTCTAAGGGCATCTCTAGTGGGTGACTTTAGCTTATCATTAGGCTCAGATTTTTCTGACAAAAACAGTTAACAAACATTTTTTGTGTTTTTGAGCTCTAGTGGTGCAATTAAACTATGGCTACAGTTGGATCAAAGCTAAGTCAGATGTTAACTGTAGCTTTACGTGAAGCGAACAAGAGAGAGAGAGGAGGAGAGAGAACAGAGCAAAGGCTGTTCTGCGCCAGAGGGGGAGAGAGAGAGAGAAGAGAGGGAGGGAGGGAGGGATGAGAGGAGAGAGAGAAGAGGAGTGGGCCCATTTCCATACATATATATATTTTTTTTATCTCTTTTAACCCACCCTACCATACATCTTAACTACACCACTACAACACACATTCATTCTCTAAATTTATACACTCTTAACAAACAAAAATAGGGACCCACTTTATACACTTTATGTCATATAACACACAATTTTTAACAACACCACTACAGATGCTCTGATACTAATAGTCAAATGAAAAACTCGCATTCTAATAGTTATCTTACACAACTTGCATATACAAACCTAAGTTCAAACAATTCGCATACAGGTAACATGAGATGTTGTAAGGTTTTCCTCACCTTAAACATAAAGCCTTTAACCTTCTACTCAAGGAACTAGACACCATAGTTAATATTCAAAAAGCAAGGGTACGGATTATGGGAAAGCCAAATCTAAACATTTTATGTCCCAACTCCCAAGTACTAGTCTTAGAGACTCCGCAATGTAATAACCAAAACTTGCCACGTCAGCTTTTGATTATTCATTTAGAGGATTGCTAAAGTTAGCAATGTGAAATCCCACATTGTTACTTTTGATTATTCAAATGCCCAAATTTGATTATTGGTTAGGAGGTTGCTAATTTTGATTATTACAATGTGAGCTTTTTTTTTTAAGCACACATTGCTAACTTTAGCAATCTTTCGATTTTGATTATTACATTGTGGATGCTCTTAGGCAAAGAATCGACAAAAAAGGCGTGCTTCCTCAAAATTTAGTATGGACAGGAAAATTCTGGCAGTACAGTCACCATTTCATGTAGCGCTTTCTGACGGATAATACCCTCAATGTAACTCTAAGTTGGCCAGAGCAAACAACCCTAATTCCTCATAAAACAAAAATGAACAACATTGTTTCAAGTATTAACATAGCATGGTATCTTTAACCAACAGTCTTGTACAAATGGGGATTCAACCAATGGGAAAAACACACAGAATAATAATAGCCAGTTCCGGATAATTTCAGCACCTTAACAACACAAGTATTCTACTTTGAATTCTGATGACCAGGAAGGAAACGACCCATTTACCAACTATTGAGTCTTGGTGACTCCAAACCTGGAGGTACTAAGGGCCTCAATCTCCAACATGAGCAAAGCCTTGGCATTTGCAAAAGAAAATGGTAGAACTTAAAAACGAGACTTAAGTTCCACAAAAGAGCAACTTCAAATCAATCTAAGCAACTTCAAATCAATCTACTAATAGCAGCATAAAATCATGACAATCCAAACTAAGAGGTATGAATATAAATTTCAAGATACTTTTATAACTATATGTGCACACGAATATAAGCATGTATATAATGCATACTGAAAAACATAGGCAGAGACACTTATTTAGCTATCTACATGTACACTGAATATAGAGAAACATATGTATACGTGTAAACCTTATATGTTAACCAGGTTTTCCCACTTGCTCAGCGCTCATCCTATAACACAACCACACTATGGGCGCACAAACTCTCATAGAATCTTGTTAACGCTTTGTAATGTTCTAGTCCTTCTCGGACGAATCAAGGGAAACATATACAAGAAGTCAGAAGCGGGTGCCACCAGAGATCGATCATTATTTAGACTTCCAATGTTAAGAGGTTATGATTTTGTACAAAAGATTTGGAAACAGAAAGGATATAGGGGCAGTCTCGATTGAGAAGAAGAAGAAGAGAAAGACTGATCAAAATCGTCCTAGAGACAAGAAAGTGTTTAAGAAATAACTGAAAGAGAGTAAAAGGTCACTGTTACACAGTTTTGGGTAGAACACTAGAACCATGGTTTTAAATCGCGGTAACGGTCGGCGTAACGGTTGTGGTCACGAGAAACGGGTATCGGGAGTATCGGTCAATGTGACACCGTGATGTAGGACAAGATTGAAATAAGGCTAAGTATAATCAAACACAAGAGGAACGTGCTGTTTTGAGGCTGTGGACGGTGTACGTGAATAGTATTTTGTAAGGAGGAGAGAAAGGGTTAGAGAAAGATCTAGGCATCACACCTAGGTTACCAAAGGCATCACACCTAAGGCCTCTTTAACATCACACAATCATAAAAGCTTAAATCTAAAGCTTCATTCATTCAATCATAATTTGCCATAAAGCTTACAATCTCATTTATACCCATTTCAACTTGACTCTAGAACTTCCCAAAATAAATAACCTTAAACTAACTTTAGAATCCCAAAGACACATTGAAACTCTTAGGCTACATTAATGACATGGAAAAACCAAATCTCTACAATCAACTAATGGACTCTTTCACTGCATTAATGACATGGAAAAACCAGCCCTGTCTAGCTAAGATCCCAAGTTGGCCCTATTTCATCCAACATTTGGCAGATTTAAGCTTGGGCCTTAGAACCATCCGATATTCCAATCCATAAGGCCATAACTTCCAACCATATGAAATTACTCTAGAACAACCAATTTCATGTCGGAAATGCCACATCAAGAGGCTGTGAATAAAAACCACGTATCTTCTCCCATTGAATTGACCATGCATGTACCAAATGAAAATGACGTGTTTGTTGGCATAAAAGAAAAGCATTAAGTAGCAACAAGCAATTACTAAACTCTAGTACAATTCTTGAAAAGGCTTTCGTAACAATCTTTTGAAGAAGTTTTGGATCCCTCAAATTAAGAGGCACAAATTAATCACAAGAAATGAGAGAGTACAGAACCAGAAGTAATAATGAAGAGATGAGGATTTTAAATTGAGCTATTCTACCTTAAGAGAAGTGTTAGGTTGATAGGATGGTACAAAAGGTCTTCTCCAACATCTACTACCCAATGACATGTGTGACACTCATACAAATCAAGACTCATCACTCTGACTTCAATAATAAGATATAATAATAGGCAGCTAAAATCTTCAAAAACGATACCCAAGCACACATTTAAAACTTAAATAATTACCTTAAGGACAAATGACCTTGAATCCTTTATAGCTTGATGGGCCATCAAACAGGAGCATAATGAACTCCGAAATCATGTCGAGACCATGTATCCTCATCCAAATTCTGGCACAGCAAGTAATGAATGTTGGGAAGTGCATCAGGAAACATCCTCAATATATCATTCAACACCTCTCCAGGCGGCTTTTCCTTTTTTCGATCTCACATGTACATATGTTGTCCGTAGGTAGTGCGCCGCACCATTAAGTTTATAACTAAATTGTACTTGACCATCATCATTGTAGATGAGGAAGCGATAGATTGATCGGCTTTCGTCAAATTCGCCAAAATCATGATCTAGTGGATGCCGGGTTATCAATTTCCTCATATCAGTGACATTGTTAGCATCGTTTAAAGACACGATGTCATGGAATGCATACTTTTGCCTCTCGATGATCTCATTAATTTGATGGATTAGACACATAGTTGAGACTTTCTAAGAAAAAGGGGGAAGAAATGCAATCCGCTTAGCTTGATATAGTGAAATATTACCCTCGTAATAATGTGAGTAGATTGGTTTTTCGGCCAAGTGCTCCCACTGGTGCAGGGTATTAGGACGTGGATACTCCGAAATGATTTCGTTTACCATGGTACGAACTTCATGGAGGTCGGATAGAATGCCTTTCACTATAGGAGGATCATTATACGGGACATAATTCTCACATGCATGAAAACACACTAATAAGAGGTGCATCTTCATACTTGTCCAGAAAGTGAGTTCCTCACAAGTTTCCACAATAGCTGTTATTCTCGCGCAAAGAACCCATCCTTCTTGTTATAACTCCAAAAACTTGGAGAAACACCTTCCCCATTCCTATAATGACTCCATTGCTACCCATCTCATAATGATTCTCCAGGTTTTTGGAGCTATAACAAGGAGGATGGGTTCTTTGCACGAGAATAACAACTATTGTGAAAACTTGTGAGGAACTCTCTTTTTGGACAGAATTTGAGTATAAAGATGGACCTCTATTAGTGTGTTTTCCTCCATGTGAGAATTACGTCCCGAATAACGATCCTCCTATAGTGAGGCATTCTATCCGACCTTCATGAAGTTCATACCATGGTAAGCGAAATCATTGCAAAGTATCCACCTCCTAATACCTTGCACCAGTAGAAGCACCTGGCCGGAAAACCCATCTACTCACTTTATTATGAGAGTTATATTTCACTATATCAAGATAAGCGGATTGCATTCTATAATTATTCTTCCCACATTTTTCTTGGAAAGTCTCAACTATGAGATATAATCCATCAAATTAACGAGATCATCAAGAGGCAAAAGTAAGCATTCCATAACATTGTGCATTTAAACAATGCTAACAATGGCACTGATATAAGAAATTGGATAACCCGGCTTCCACTAGATCATGATTATGGTGAATCTGACAAAAACCAATCAATCTACCGCTTCCTCATCTACAATGACGATGTTCAAGTACAATTCAGTTATAAACATAATGGTGTGGCGCACTACCTACGGACAGCATATGTACATGTGAGAGATCGAGAAAGGGAAAAGCCGCCTAGAGAGGTGTTGAATTATATATTGGGGATGTTTCCTGACGTACTTCCCAACAGTCATTACTTGTGCCAGAATTTGGATGAGGATATGTGGTCTTGGCATGATTTCAGAGCTGACATCCCCCGTTTGCTAAAACTCTTGGCTCTTGGGATTGGATTACCAATCCTAAGGGACTATCAAGCCCTTGTTTGGTAACCAAAAAATGTTCGGACTATTACTCCCATGGGATGAACAAGTCGGACTTTAGGGGGTATTAGCAATACCCTGAGGGACTTGGTATTCATAGTCCAATCCCAACCCCTTCTCATTATCAACCCCTTCTCATTACCAATTTCTTCTATCAATCCAATCCCATCATCTAATCCCATCTCAAACAAACATGATATTAATAATCTCATCATCTAATCACATCCCAAACAAACATACTCACTATCAATCTCATCTCATTATCAATCACAATCCTAATCTCATCTCCTTACGAATCTCATCCATCAATCACTGTTATCAAACGGGGCCTAAGCTCTTGTCTAATGGCCCCACAAGATATAAAGGATTTAAGGTCATTTGTCCTTAAGGTAATTGTCTAAGATTTAAATGTGTGCTTCGGTATCGTTTTTTAAAATTTTAGTTACCTATTATTATATCTTATTACTAAAGTTAAAGTGGTAAGTCATGATTCGTATGAGTGGCACACATATCATCAGGTAGTAGATGTTGGAGAAGACCTTTTGCACCATCCTATCAACGTAACACCTCTCTTAAGGTAGAATAGCTCAATTTAAATTCCTCCTCTCTTAGTTATTACTTGATGCGGTCCAGAAAAAGTGGTCATGGGCATTACAGTAATTTAACCATTATTTGGTCTTGGAGGGTAATGATTGCCCATGGGTCCACTTAGGATATGGCTAGACATGGGCTTAAGTCTTAGAGTGTCTTTTGGGTTCTAGTCAAGTCAAAATGTCTATTTAATTTCTAGTCAAAGTCTTTAGAGTCAATTAGTTAATAAAGGACTCATTTGGTTTTCCATGACATTAATGCAGTCAGAGTCCATTAGTTGATCAAGAGTCATTTGATTTTTCCATGTCATTAATGAGTAAAATAGTCTATGTTCAATGTGTCTTTGGGAGTATAAAGTTAGTTGAAGGTTATTTATGTTAGGAAGTTCTAAAGTCAAGTTGAAATAGGTATAAATAAGATTGTAAGCCTTATGGCAAATCATGATTGAATGAATGAAAAATTGAGTAGCTTTCAAGCTCTTTGATTGTGTGATGCAATCATCTCTTTGGTGTGATGCTAAAGAGCCCCTAGGTGTGATGTCTTGGGTTTTCTAGGTGTTATGCCTAGACCTATCCTTCTCTAACCCTTCATCTCCTTCTTCTTACAAATTAGTATTCATGTCTACTGTTCACAGCCCCCAAAAGCAGCCCTTTCAATCTGTCCTACATCAATTTTGTTATCAGACCGAGGGTAACCCCATGTCTACACGATTCGAAAGACCGTTTAGAGGAAGATTTCCTAATTTTCAGCGTGACAAGATTCTGTTAAAACTTGTGGAGCAGTTGGACAATAATAATCTACGCATCAGTACTTTGGAAGGCCAAAGAACTCAACCTAATGATGGTGAACAAGGAGGCGAACAAGGCGAAAACCCAGAGAATAACAATCCTAATGAAAATGGTGAGAATCAAAGCAAGCGCACAGAAGAACAGCGTGCAAATCCCCTTCGAAGGCAGCAATTTAGGGCTGGCCAAGGTCAAGGAATGCGACAAAATTCCATGTCTGATTGGACCCAAGATTTGTTACAGAGGAACCAACATGAGACCCTATGATACAGCCGGAGATATCACTAAGAAGATTAAAATGGACGTTCCAGATTTTGAAGGTAAGGTCAATCCTACTTTGTTTCATGATTGGCTTGCTTCTATTGAGGAGTACTTTGACTGGTACGATATGGTTGACGATCAGCGAGTGAGATTTGCTAAGATGAAGCTTGTGGGATTAGCAAAAATCTGGTGGATGGGTGTTGAAGGTGATATTCGGAGGTTGGGGCAACCACCAATTGGTACTTGGCAAGAGATGAAGGCTAAGTTGAAGGAATAGTACATGCCATCAAATTACCAAGAGAAGTGTGAACAACTCTTCGAGTTAAAGCAAAACAACATGTCGGTGGCTGAATATATGCAGAATTTGATGAGCTGAAGATGAGGAGTCAAGTGACTGAAGATTCAAGTCAAACTCTTGCTCGATTCAAGGCTGGTTTGAGGCCAGACATAAGGAAGGAGCTGCTTCTCCACCCCTTATACAGTCTCGAACATGCCTTCCAAGTTCCTTTAGATATGGAGGAGTATTTGAAATAACCAATTCCTAAAAAGTTTGGGTCTCAAGTTGGGGAAACTGCAGCTAAAGGGTACAATGATGCAAGTCATTTCTGGCCTAGTGTTTCTAAGCAAACTTCTGTCAATACGGCTGATCCAAAAGGCAAAAACTACGCAGACAACAAAGGGGGAGGAAAAGACAACACGTGCTTTAAGTGTGGTGAAACTAGTCACATGGCATATCAATGTCCGAAGAGGAACTTACACATGGGAATGGAGCAAGAAGCTGAATTTGACCAACAAAATAATGATGATAATGATGATTCCTTTGACGTTGGGGTGCTAAATACAGATGACTTAGAAGAAGAGGAGGTGGTCAATTCATTGATCTCTGTTGTTAGACGTATCCTTACAGCACCTAAAGTTGAAAAGAAAGACGGGAAGTGTACTTCTATTTTTCAAACGCTAGTTCACTGTGGAAACCAAGCCTGAAAGCTTATCATTGATGGTGGGAGTTGCATGAATGTTGTATCTGCAGCCACAGTGGAGCGTCTTAAGCTTCCTGTTCAACCACATCCTCATTCGTATAAGGAAGCTTGGATCGACAATACTTCCATCCCGGTGCGCTGCCTAGTTTCTTTCTCTTATGGTTCTTATGGTGATTCTATCTGGTGTGACGTAATTCCCATGAATGCCACACATATCCTTCTTGGAAGACCATGTCTTTATGAAAGAGATGTGCGGCATTGTGGGAAAGAGAACACATGCTTTCTCATTCAAGAACAAGGAGATTGTTTTGAAGCCAATGAATACAGCTGAAATGGAAAAATACAAGGAAAAGAAGCCAAAGGATGTTGCTGAAAATAAGCCTAAATCTCTCCACATTCTCACCAAGAAGTGTTTTCAAGCCGAGAGTATGGAACTGGGAGTTATATATGCCGTGGTGGTAAAAGAAGCATCAGAATCAGCTGCTGCATCAGCCTCTGTATTACCATCAGAAGTGGCTGAGTTGCTGTCCCGTTTTTCTGATGTTGCACCTAAAGAGCTCCCAAATGAATTACCTCCCATGTGCAATGTCCAGCATGCAATAGATCTCATTCCAGGTTCGCAATTGCCTAATCTTCCAGATTATCTCATGAATCCAAGGGAGCACGCAGAGCTTAAAACCAAATATTTCTCTTCGAGAGGATGAAGTAGAAAGCAAAGAATCGGCGCTGAAGTACCTGAAGATGTGAAAGATTCCACTGCTAGTTTTGATCTTAACATACCCTTAATGAAGATTAATCAATCGAGGGAGCTTTACGAGATGGAATCTAAGGGGCATTTTAATGAACTTTTGCATAGAGTTGAACAGGAAGTGGAGAAAGTGATGGAGCTGCTTGCTGGAGAATTGAAGGAAACCATTGCTGGCCAGAATCTGATATGCCTTTACAGATGCGTAAGTTGCAGCCAAAATCCTCTAGTACAGTGCCAAAAGAGTTTCCCGTTGAGCTTCACTTGGTTAATCAGGTGAATTCAACCAACCAAGGGAAGTCGAAAGGTGCACCAACCATTGATGTAATTAAAAAAGAGGTCAATGTCAAATTACACGAAAGTAATGTCACCACAAGAGAGATGGGGCCAACCATTGTCTTTGTCATTCCAGACAAGTTCAAGGATCCACATGTGGAGTCAAAAGCATCATTGTCTTCCTTTTTGTTTGAAACGAAAAAGGATTGGTCTCGACTTCAAGCTTTTCATACCAAGATGCGGTTGCAAATATGGAGGAGTTCATGGAGTATTATACTCCAATACTTTAAAACTCGAGGACAAGTTTTCTCCAACCAGGGGAGAATGATGCAGTCCAAAAAAAAGGTGGCCAGGGGCATTATGGTAATTTAACCATTATTTGGTCTTGGAGGGCAATGATTGCCCATGGGTCCACTTGGGATATGGCTAGACATGGGCTCAATTCTTAGAGTGTCTTTTGGGTTGTAGTCAAGTCAAAATGTCTATTTAATTTCTAGTTTAAGTCTTTAGAGTCAATTAGTTGATCAAGGAGTCATTTGGTTTTCCATGTCATTAATGCAGTCAAAGAGCTCATTAGTTGATCAAAGAGTCATTTGATTTTTCCATGTCATTAATGAGTAAAAGAGTCTATGTTCAATGTGTCTTTGGGAGTTTATAGTTAGTTGGAGGTTATTTATGTTGGGAAGTTCTAGAGTCAAGTTGAAATTGGTATAAATAAGATTGTAAACCTTGCAAATCGTGATTGAATGAATGAAAAATTGAGTAGCTTTCAAGCTCTTTGATTGTGTGATGCAATAATCTCTTTGGTGTGATGCTAAAGAACCCCTAGGTGTGATGTCTTGAGTTTTCCAGGTTTGATACCTCGACGTATCCTTCTCCAACCCTTCATCTCCTTCTTCTTACAAAATTACTATTCACGTCTATTGTTCACAGCCCCCAAAAACAGCCCTTTCTCTTGTGTTTGATTATGCTTAGCCTTATTCCAGGCCTCTACTTTTGATCAAAATTCATCAAACTTACAGCTATAAAATCTTTATTCCAGGCCTCGACTTTTGATCAAAATTCAGAGTTTCGAACTTCTCCAGAACCAAAAGTCAAAATTTTGGTTCGTTCATAATCAGCGTACTCATTCTGGTACAACCCACGCAATGCCCATTTTTCTAGACACTTCATATAGTCACGAATGGGAAATTTATAGCATTAAGAACTAGAATCACACTTCTTTATACAAAAAATATATATATCCTTATAAGAATAGTTGAACACAATTACCTGCTTCAACTTTCCAGTAGTTTCAATCAAGCGAGCTTGAATCTCCAGAAACGCCTGTTCACAAATTCAGTACAACAAATTACGAGATTAATCAATGTTGTTAACTCAAGCTCTAATGATGCAAAACAAATTATATGGACAATTATTATGCGTGTATAGAGGGAGAGAGAATTGGGTACCGCTCTGTTTGCTTCGTCAGCCATTTTTCTCTCTTCTAGTTCAGTGCGATTAGAAAAAATTTTGAACAGCCAATTACCTGTAAGGATAGAAAAGTGCATGTTAATTCCCATTAAGGATGAACTCAATTTTTATTTACCGCTAATAAAGACAACCTCATATGAAGATTACCCTTTTACCCTTCACTAAATATAATTTCACACTTTACTATCTTTTAATCACCCCATCCCACCTCCACCCACTTCCGGCCGGCGACTTCTTCCCAGCCGACAAAATTTCACTAATTTCATAAAAAGTTAGTGAAATTTACAAATTCTGAAACTTCACCATTTTCACAACTTGGCTTCGAGCTCGTGAATTTCAATGGATTTCAAAACACAACCACCACCAAGCGAATTTCATTAGTTTCGAGCTCGTGAATTTCACTGGGTTTCAAAACACAACAAAATAGTGGAGCTCGTGAATTTCATTAGCTTTGAGCTCGTGAATTTTACTGGATTTCATTAGCTTTGAGCTCGTGAAGTTCATGAACCTAGTTTCACTCACACAAATCATCGAACACTGCACGTGCACAACCAAGTATACTCTAAACAAAAAACTAACGCGAAAATCAACACAAATTCCACCGTACACAACCAAAACGACAATCTCAAGGCCAGAGAACATAACAATTACACTAGTTGATTAGATTTAGTTTCATCGCCGACAAACCACATCTAAATCCTCCGCCTCCTCCTCCTCTCTCTCTCTCGGCCTTGAAATTACCGGTGTCGTCATCTAGATCTACTTCGTCCAACGAAGCGAGGTTAAAACAGATCGAAGAAAGGTCGATCAGAGCGAAAAGTGCTGGATGCGAGAGAAAGGGAGAGGAAAGAAAGAACAATCGAAACAAATAGGGAACTAACCTTAAGACGGTGTAGTGGAGAACGAGTGAGAACGCGAGCCTATGGATGCGAGATAGGAGGCGAGCTCGACGGCGGCGGGTAGTTGCGAGCTCGACGGCGGCGGGTAGTTGCGAGCTTGACGGCGGCGAGAGAGAAGGCGAGCTTTACGGCAGCGGGGTGGTTTTTTTGTGGGCCGCGAGAGAGAGAGATAGGCGCGTGTTTCGGTTCCAGAGAACGAGGCTTTGTTGTTGGTCTGGTGTTCACGGGAATAAGGGCTTCTAAGTTGGACCGGCCCGTACTTTCGCCTTTCACAACAACGGGCTAGACGCAACGGGTTTTGGGCTGCCATGGTTTTTTTTTTTTTTATCGGCAAAAGTAACATTTAGGGAAAATGACAGTCCAGGACGTGTTTTGATAATTAATACCCGTTAAGTACATTTTTCAGAATTAACAAATATTCTCCGCATGTCCTTGGCGAGTATTAATTATCAAAACACGTTCTTGGCCGTCATTTTCCGTAACATTTTATGAGGAACTTGATCAGGTTTAGGGGTGAGCATGGTCTGGATTGATTCCATTTTATAGTAAATCAAGAACCAAATCAATACTTACGGATTATGAATTTAGAAAACCAAATCAACCCACAAAAGGCATAGAATCAAACCAATCCAAACTATTAAAGTACTGTTTGGTTACGGTTTTAAACCACCGTTTGCTTTGAATTAAACTATTATTTTAAAAAATATATTTAAAGTACTTAAAGTTACGAAGATAAATTAAAAAAAAAACTTATATTAAAATCAATTTCATTCAAATTATCAAAACACACTAACATTAACCAACTAATTAAGAGTAAAATACCACAATTGCCTCAAGTCATGGTAGTGAAGGAATTATAGGAATTGAATTTAGAGAAATTTAGGAATTGGGCAGTGTAAGTTGACTGATTTGGTGATCCCATGTGTTTTTTGTGTATGATAAATTAATAATCATAGGAAATTAGGAATGAGTTGTGATATATAGAAGTTTAGTCTAAATTATCTTGGCAGAGAAGGAAAACTAAATATTGCGGTGAATTTAATAGAATCAATAAATTAAAAAAGTAGTTGACTAAAGCTCTCATATTTTTTTGGTGAATCATTATTAAATTATATGTATATATATACATATGTGTGTATTATACGGTTCGGATCGGTTTGAAACCATAACCATGAACGTGAATCCACAAATCAAACTATATAACGCGGTTTCTAATTTTTTTAAACTATGACCAAACCATATTACTAAAAACCCGAACCAAACCTTTCGGTTTGGATTGGTTTGGACTGGCTTCACGGTTTGACGAATTTTTTGCTCACTCCTAATCAGGGTACATCAAGTAAAGGAGAAGGGAAATAGAAATCCAACCCGGTTGGATAATAAGGGCAAAGCCCTACCCATCTGGGGCATAGCACCCGAAAACATCTAAGGGCATGAGAACCCAAATCACAGTGGAACAAGGCTCCATATATAACACCCCTAAAGGCTTACAGTGCCCAGATAAAAGCTCAGATACCCAAAAGGCCTAAAAGCCCAAATCTTAAATTGAAGCCCAGTCCAGAGAAAACCTAAACCTAAAACCCCTTTGCCTCCCAAACAGACAGTAAACCCAACCTCGCCAATCAACCACCGTCGAACCCTCCAAGCCACCATTGGCCACCCCTCCAAAGAAGCCAAACTAGAACCTAGACATGCCAAAACTGCCGCAGATGCTACCCTTGCTGTTAGGCGAGTACTGGGCCGTCCAACAACGACCACGGCGAGAGCCACACCAATCGCAAACAACAAACCGTAGAAGCCCACGCCTTTAGGCATGATCGAATAACCCAACAGAGATCCGACCAAGCATCCACGTCTTGTTTTGCGGCCGTGAATAGAGAAACCAACCGATGCGGGCAGGGGGTCAAAAAAAATAGAATGGGAGAAAGGAAGAGACAAATGATCGACAACAATACCAGATCCGACCTTGTCGGACAGCCGAAATCCCCTGTTGCGAGCCACCATGAAGCTCTGTGTGTCAGCTCCCAAAAACGGCAAGAGGAGATCAGCTGTTGAGATTCATGGACGCTTGCACTGCCACCGGAAACCGCCGTCGCCACCATCTCACTGCTGCCTTTGCCGACCAAATGGTGAAGGAAGAACGAAAATCGCTGAGGGAGGAGCGGAGCGGTGGTGAAGGAAAAACCCTATCTTATCACTTGTGCCTTTTCGGTTCTAGAGAGAGAGAGAAGAGAGAGAGGGAGGAGATGGAGATTTTGGCTGTGTTGGCTTTTTCGGCTAAATAAGTCAATTGGCTTTTTTTTTTTTCCTCATTGAACCTATAGATTTATCTTATTTTGATTTTTCTAGGTACCACGCGGAATGTCCTGGAACAAAAGATGATTTTTATGATTATGGAAATGACTATTCCAAATGGTCCCGGGTATTGCATTAAATGATACAGTATTTTTTTATTATTACTGTAATAATATTAGAAGGCGTGTTCATCTTTTTAATCATGTTGTACTAAATATTTGGTGAAATTGCATATAGGTATTACTCTAAATTATTCGAGGGTAATAATCGAATCGGATGTTGAGGCAATTGTTAAAAGCTATGGGCTTGTTCTGTTGAGTTTTTAGGATTTGGACTCTAAATTATTATCCTACTCCAAAATCCACTCATTACCTCTATCTCCAATCATTATTTCCTTTTTTATCCCTATCTCCCTATGTGTCTTTGAAGACCCCTCCTTTGGATATTGCAGTTGTGATTTCAGACCGTCAAGCTCTCAAGGCTTCGTTTTTATCGTGTGATTTTAATTTTGTTAAACATTAGCGTAATCAGGCTGCACGTGTTTGTGCAAAAAAAGTCTTTCTAGTGGTTCGTCTGGCTTGTGGACGACTACTCTGCCCTCATGTGGTTCAGTACTCTCTAATGTTTAGGCGTTTTCCGCCCTTCAGATCAATAAACTTTCTCCATTTTGACAAAATAAAAATAAAAAATCTGCTTGTTTATATTTTTACGAGTCAGGGCAAGAGGAAAAAATAAGTTAATTAATGATTTCTTTAGCAGGCAAAATGAGAATTCTAACAATACAGAGTTTGTCAACCTGTCGACTCTGCTTATGTATATCTGCATCGGTCAGGGGCAAAAGGAAAAAAATAAGTTATCAGGCAAGAGAAAGATAGAAAGCTATTTTACAAAGATGGTTTCCTGGGTTCGGAAATAAGGTTAATTCTACTACTGTAGTGATCTTGATCATAACCCTATTCGTTGTGCAACTGGTTTCTGCTAACTCGGTAAATTAGTTTTCCAGAGAAGTCGCCAAATTCAATTCACAATCTGGTTCCTTTTATTTGCATCAGCTTTTAATTGTACAGAGAAATATAACTCGTGGCGAAAGAATTCCCGCTCCAAATTTCTTTTTCGTTCTAATTATTTGCCGTCTTTGGTTGCGCATACATAAGTATACGACCTTTGTCTTGTGATAAAGGGGAATTGTTGCATCAAACTATTGAAGAACTGATTTTAGGCCCGAACCATACGATCATTAACTTGTTTTTATGCAACTATTGCACAAAGCCAGCCCCATATTAACGCTCATTGCATCAAACGATAAATTCATTTGCTTGCATGCATCAAACCATTGCACAAAGCCAGCCCCATAAGCATGAAGACTAAAGCATTTACTTGAGCAAACGTTTAGGCTCAATTTGTGCTCGATTTTTAGGGTAGTAATTTTTTTTTGCAGACGAACATGTGTGGAAGATGGCGTTACACTTCAAAAAGGAGAAGAATCAACCTCAATCCTCCACCGCCTCCAATTCTAGATGAAGTACGGTCATATGGACGTGTACCTAGGTTGGGATTGGTCCCCAGACCATCCATCTCTTGACAAGCTAGATTGGCTACATGATTAGTACTAATGAAAATTGTGCTCTAACCTATATTAATTGAAAAGGCTGTGAAGTTTTAGTGCAAGTCAAAATGATAGAAGATAATCGTGATGTTAGTGTACATATGCACAAGTCCCAATATAAAGCAGGGTAACGTAAAATGATAGTCTTCAACATAGGTTCTTCATTTTGTCTGAATTCTCATTTTGACGAATTAGTATAAAGCAAATTTTGGCACTTACTAACAAATGCAGTTTGGAGGGCTAAAACAACATTATGGCACCTTTTTCAGTTTGGCTAGATGAACATAATGAGGCGGGGGGTGGGTCGACAAGCGGGTCTGTTTTGTGACCCCTAATAAGTTTAGGGTTTAAGTTGATACAATCGTAATTGTAGGTGTAAATTTAGGAATTGTCAAAATTCCAGAGTCCCAAAAAGCATAATTTTACCTAAAACCTAATATAGATATCTTGTCCCGACAACTTGTATAATGATTTTACATTTTGTTGTCTTCTCTTACTCCACGGTCCACACGGCGTGACACCTTTTTAAAATTTCCAAACGCGTTGAGAAACTTTCAAAGTAGTGATAATGTCAAAACTGTTTTTATTGGTGCCAAAATTCCAATGTATAAAAGTCTTATACACTGCACATGGTACACGTTTTTTGTGCACTAGAGGTTTTTTTTTTATCAAATAAAAGGGTGGGAGGGGGCGACCAACGTAGCAACCCCCTTGGGTATGACCATAGAGGCTCCCTACCCGCTGTGAAATGTCCGGTTCGAACCATAGCTACTGTCTGAGAGGACAAACCGTCACCACAGCACCACATATATAGGTACAAGTGAGCATAAGTGTTTACCCCCATTGCCATTGGCAAGACTCGAAACCGAGTCTCACCTGGGGATGAATGACACCCGACCCACTAGGCTACCACCTTCTGTGGTTGTGCACTAGAGTTTTGTTATTAACAAATACAATCTTGGTATTATCATTTTAACTTTGGTTAAATCATAACTTGGTCAAAATAGATGAAGACAAATATTTAGAAACAATCCAAACTCCAAAGTAAGTACCACAGATAGTATTTACACCCAATTGATGCAGATATATTTATTTCTAAAGCTATAGTCTCCATCCAAAGTTTATTGTCACAAAATGGTCTGCTTGGAACCAATTAGTATCATTTGTTTTTTCGCCAGAAGAATCTACTTTTACCCTAACCTTTTCCAAACCAATAGGCCAGCAATAACAATGGTTATCAAACTTTCTCTCCATAGGATTTGAACCCGCAACCCCCTAGTGCCTAGTACTGCTACACAACCACTAGGCCTACTGCTACACAACCACTATATAGGCCTACTTCCCTAGTTTGGATCCGATTATGATGGGCATTTATCTCGATCAAGTTAAAACAGGAAAGTGGTATGCACTTTCAGTCCTACGAATTTGTACTGAACTTAGGAAAAGTAAATGAAGTATGAGAGTGACTTTCTTTCCCCTGTTGTACTTTCTTTTAACTTGTTTTTTGGGTAGACTTCTTATAATTTCTCTCACTTTTTCTTCCTAATTTTCTCCTCTAGCTCTTCTCCTTTCACAACTTCTAAATCCAAAATGCTACTGGTACAGCAGCTTTCTGCACAGACAGCGCGTACAGCGCCCGTTTGGACCCGTCTCGGGTCCAACAAAGATAATCGGAGCCGCTCATTTTGTTCAATATATTTTGCTTAAGGTCCCTGCAAAAAATCAGCTCCATCCGACATGGATAAGAGCATTTGCGAAGCATCCAAAATTGCTTTAGAAGCTGATTTTTTGCAGGGACCTTAAACAAAATATATTGAACAAAATGAGCGGCTCCGATTATCTTTGTTCGACCCGAGACGAGCCCAAACGAGCGTTGTACGCGCTGTCTGTGCAGGAAGCTCTGTACCTGTAGCAGCATTCCTTCTAAATACAGTGGGTTTTTTTTTTTTTTTTTTGCTAGATGCTATATATATCAGTGGGGTGTTAGGCTCCATTTCAGAACGAAATAAGTAGCTTATTTTTGTTGAATAAGAAGGCTTGTTCCGGAAAAATAATAAGGCTTGGAAGAATTTATATAGGTTCCATGAGCGCCGACGGACGGAAATCGTACCGGTAGCCGCGCCGGTGTTTACATCCTTAAATATGCCACCCAATGAGAAAATTACACGTGGCATCAAACAATGCTTTGGCCTATCAGAACATATCCCATTTAAGCCCGAGATGCAGTGGGTCGTGGGGTTAATGATGATATTATTTTAGTACTAAACGGTATCGTTTTGATGGGAAACGGCAACGTTTGAGCATCAAGTATTAATGATTAATACGGTAATTAGGTTTAGCCGTCGATTGCTCATTAGGATCATCAAACGGTGATTAATTCCTCATTTCATGTGGGAAATTGTTCGACCAAGAACGTGGGCATCAGTTGAGGACGTGGAGATCGAAGGCAAGCTCAGCGTCTATAAATAAGAGGAAAAGCTGAAGAGATAGCCCCGACAAAATTCATCATCTGACAACTCATACAAAATGAT
>JAOTQK010000001.1:7578997-7600816 GCA_025642025.1 Rhododendron ferrugineum
TTTTTGGTTCGAAGAGCGTCAATCCTTTGTTTGGTTGATACCTTAAGGAAAAATCCTCTTAGTTGAGGTAATCGAACGGATAACACAATTGCCTGATTGGAATTAGTTGATTCAAATCAGTTTGAAATGAATTATTTCTGTTTTGAAATTAGTTCTTTTCTGACACGCCCGCACACAATCATTTGCCATTTGATTGAGCTAATTCAGCCCAAACAACTCCGTAACTGCTTATGGGACATTTAGGTGAAAGTTCAAGGGGCAAAATGAAAATTATCCAACATTATTAAAAAGTATCCCGCTTTCTAGCCTTTAGGGTTTATCCAATCATAATATTTTATCCAATCATAATATTTTCAAGAAGGGAATTGATTTTCACTCTCCATTTTTTACAATTCACTCTCTTATTTTGGTCTTTATCTACTTGAATTTACTATATTGCCATTTATTCAATACACTTTTCACACATTCAATGACAATATTGTAAATTCATATGAATAAAAATAAAAAAGAAAGTGTGAAACTGTGAATGATCAAAAGTGTGAATCATTTACCTTTCAAGAATTGTACAGTGATTAGCACAACTTTCAACCTGATAAAATTGAAGTGCAACTTCCAAGGAAATTGTCGGTGAATCGAACCCTAGTCTTAGGGTGTTATACAGTGAGGTCCTGTTAATTAAAATAAGTATTTAAAAAATAAGAATTTAAGCAGAATAGGATCTGAGTCTAATATAAAAAGTAGAAATGAAAAAAAAAGAAAAAGAAGAAGGAGAAGGTGACAGTTTTGGCTTAATAAGTCAATATGACTTATTTTTTTTGTCTTTGTTCAATTTTTTTTGATATTCGTTAATTTTGCTTCAAATTTTTGTGATTCATTGATTCGACTCATCGAGAGGAACCGAAAAAGATTTTTTTTGATTGAAACTCATAATTTTTTAGCAAGACAAAAAAAGTTAAAAAGACAGTTTTTTGTATTTATTCAAAAAATTATGAGTTTCGATTATAATTTTTTACTTTTCCGATTTCTCATAACGACGAATCAATAAGTCAAAAAAATCTGAAGCTAAACAAATGAATAATTTTTTTTTTTGAATAAAACAAAAAAAAATTACACATCTTGAGAATAGTTTGAAAGTTCTGAACAATTTCTTTGACAGGCTGGCCTTTGAATGGTTATGGGAGCTTCTAAGTACACACCTTTTTTTCCTCTGCAATTTCTATCTTCCCCCCTATGACTTCTAAATAAGTCAAGTGGCTTATTTTTTTGTCTTTATTCAAATTTTTTTCGTATTTGTTAATTTTTCGTCAATTTTTTGGGGATTATTGCTTCGTCATGATGAGAGGAATCTAAAAAGTAAAAAATTTCGATCAAAACCTAATTTTTTTGAATAAAGACAAAAATAAGCTAATAAGCTAACCTAATTTCGATCATAATTTTTTACTTTTTAGATTCCTCTCGTCATGACGAAGCAATAATCCCCAAAAAAATTGACGCAAAACTAACAAATGCGAAAAAAAATTGAATAAGGACAAAAAAATAAGCCACTTGACTTATTTAGAAGAACAACCCTTCGTAAAGTTTTTTGTTTTACTTTTTTTTTTTCCATACCCATTTTCCCCCAAATTTCCCTCCTCTCCCCTATTCGAAAAATAAAAATACCGAAATACAGTAAGTTATAGACAAATAAATTCACAAGAATGCAATTTAAATTGGAGTATTAAAAAAAAATGAATTTAATATTTGGGGCGTGAGAGGCAAAAAAAAGAGGTGTCCTCCACATAGATAACCCCCACCGACGATGACCCACCAGGAATTTGGCGCTCGTGGTTCAAGACACTTCAGACTTTTCTGTTTCTTTCCCCCAAAACCACTGACCGTACGAACCCAGATTTAACACATTATTCCATTCCAAGAAAACCTACCACGGAATAGACAAAAATCAAAACTCTCTCTCTCTCTCTCTCTCATTATCTGTATGTCAAACAGAACTCTTCGTGTTCACATTTGACAAAAAAAGTCTCTGTTTTCAAGTGACCCAGATCGGGTTCCGGCGAATTACCTTTGAATTCCGGCGACCCATCTCATGTTCCGAAAAACCCATGTGTTTTCACTGGGATTTGAGTAGAAAATGGAGTGACCCATTGCTTGAAATGAATCCAACAGGACGTAGTTGCTGTTCTTGAGTCTGTCATCCGTGAAAAGAGAAGGGAAGTGAACCTTCTGGAAGAGAGTGATTTGCTAAATCTTTTAGTTTGTGGAGAGATGGAGGAGTGAAATGCAAATCTGGTGTATTTTTTTTAAATGGGTACCTGTTTCAGTTGTGAAGGTGAAAACCCACCAAAGCATTTTGTTCTTAATAACCAGCCAGGTATTCTTTAATGTTCTTTTCTTGTATTTCATTTTTCCAATTCCCTTTCCTGTGATTTCTTTCTTTTGTTGCCCATTTATTTTTTTGTCTATTAGTTTTATTCTTCAGTGAAGTACCAAACCCAACCGAGTCTTGTGCCCCAATCAGTTGGGGTTGGCTACATGAATCCTAGTTGTTCATTGAGTTCTGTCCAGGGCTGAATGGAAAAATAAAGGGTTTTATTTTACCGTCAATGCGGTTCCTTTGTTAGTGGGTCTAGTATCACTATAATAGTCTAGGAAACAAGTTGTGGTTATGGATAGTAGTGTGATGATTGACAATTGCCTTACATTTTACTGAGAAACATGGTGGAAACTCTAATTTGTAGAGTTATGGTTTTCGAAATTCGGTGACCGTCACGGGTATTGTAGTTGATGGTGTGGACTAGATTTGAGTTAAACATAGTTTCTGAATTCATCCAAATCCTCTACAATCAATTGCAGTTTCCTACACTGAATAGAAGCCTAAAGGAAGTTGGGTAATTTTTTAATTTTTCCATCAACAAATTGCTCTGCCTGCTTGGCGGTAAATTAAAAAAATTGCAAAAGATTACAGATCCATGGAACTAAAATTGTAAGAGTTGGACATGTTTTCTTCGAAAGATGAACAAATTTTTGGAACAACTTATTTATTGATTCATAGGGAATTAGTTAGTGATCCGTATATTAATGCATATCGCTTTCCAATAGGGCCTAGTAAGTTGAAAATATCTAAGCAAATTGGTTAAAAATTTCAGGGCATTGTCAATGTTTGAACTTTGTGGGGTAGAAAGTGATTGTAAGTTACGATGAGATAACTGATGCTAACATTTCCTTATATTCTTGTGTCTATTTGGCTTGAAACAGGAAATGGCTCTTTGACATCTTCTACCAAAGCAAACTCCACATTTCCTGAAAAGCCAAGTACGTTGGAGTTGCATGGATTTAAAAGTGGTGGAATCACTGCAGCAACTCCAAAAAATGTGGGGGACCTCCGTCGCAATCCTGGGTATAGTAATGTTGATGTCTTTACGTATGAGGAGATGAGGTTGGCAACAAAGCACTTCCGGCCCGATAAAGTCCTTGGTGAGGGTGGTTTCGGGATAGTGTATAAAGGAGTTATAGATGAGAGTGTGAGGCCAGGTTACAAAACGACAAATGTTGCAATTAAGGCGCTTGATCCTGAAGGGTTTCAAGGAGACAAAGAGTGGCTGGTATTTTCTTCTGATTGGCGATTGCATTTCTTTACCTTTTTTTTTTGGCAGTTCATTTTTCTTCCCTTCAAATTTGCATAAACTATTGATTGGTATAGAAGAGGCAAACCTGAAAAAAATCTTGAGAGGGAGAGAGAGCGAGAGAGATTCCACAGGACTGTAAGGAAGAACAATGATTCTGCTTGATCTAATTGATGCTATTGAAGTGCAGTATGAAGATGACATGAAAAAGGCTTTCTTTGCCGTGATGTATTGCCAACTGCTGCTATCTTTACTTCAGTGTGGAATCCCCCAAACAAGAGATGGCCTTTTTCCACTTAAGTAACTGCCTAGAATATTTAGAATGCTACCTTGTTAGGCCATCACTATTTTCCCGTCAACATAGATTAAGATAGTCTCTACCATTTAAAGAAAATTTATGTCTTTAGACTAGGAAGCACTTTTTAGGTGAATAACTTTTCCTTGATGGTAGGTTCATCAAAGGTGGAGTGAACATGCTTTACCAAATGTTTTTTGTAGCGATTAAATAGCATTTATTTTCACGATGATTAACTGCTATGGATAAATATGTGAAAAAGGTTAGATGCCATACTGAGTCAAGCTTTATTAGGTAATTGGCTGTGAAGATTTGTCTATGATGGGATAGACGGGGGAAGAAGCTGGTAGATTTGAAATATGGGGGTGCACAAGGTGACTCGCCTTGCAAGAGTTCATTATCTGTTATGTGTTGGTCTTTATAGAGAAATTAGGAAATGTTGGGAGACTTTGTGAGTTTCTGTAGTTTTGTGGTGGGGGATGGTAGGACCAGGAGAGAAGTTGTCTCATGTCTTGTGTGGAGGAGTAGCAGAGAATAGGTGTGCTTCAGGGCCCGACTACATCCAGAGAGATGGACATGGTGTTTTGTGGGTGATTTGGTGGCAAACGGAGGTGCAGGATTAGGAGTTCCATGAGGACTCAAGATCCTCCCAAGAATTCACATGCCAACACCAGATAACCTGAATGGAGAAAGAAGATTATTGTCAGTTGGTGCTACTGCTACTTGTGCAAGCAAGACAGGAAAACGGTATGTATTAGACAATGGAAGTGATGTGGGTGTTTCTATCACCTCTGATGGAAACACCCGCAAATAAAGCATTTCTTGGTTAGGTGTGGTGTGGGTGTTTCCATCAGAGGTGATAGAGCTTCTTCATTTGTTGGAAGGGTGAGGGTTGGCAGGAGGTGTACGTATGTTTTAGACAAACTTGCAACTATAAGTTTTGGTAGTGGAGAACCCTTTGCATTGCCTCCGCCCCTCGCCACAACCTCTAGTTAGGTGACATCCTGGAAAAAATGTAGACGTCATTAAGGACAATTGATTTTTTAGAGTTGAAAATTTTATGAACAAAGAATCAAGGCTATTGTGGCCACATTCTTGAGACATTCGCAAGGTTTGGGTTTGATATATGATCCATACATCTGGGCCCTTCTCTGCTGAAACAAGTTGGTCGAATTGTCTCATTCCGGTGTTACTTAGACAAGTATTTCTCTCTCAATAGTATCAAGATTAATAATGCCTTATGACTTATGAGTTACAGAACTATAGAAGATACTTGGAATCCATATGTATTTTCGTTTTGCAACATTAGATCGCTGTTGTTAGCTACGACGTTCCTTGTGAAAGAGATAAACTTGTTTTTTTGGTGGATTTAAAGTGGAGAATTTGTTGTTGTATGCGTGCAGGCAGAAGTGAGCTATTTGGGTCAGCTCAGTCACCCAAATCTGGTAAAGCTCATTGGTTACTGCTGTGAAGATGAACACCGGCTGTTAGTCTATGAATATATGGCATCTGGGAGCCTGGAAAAGCACCTTTTTCGAAGTGAGTACTAAATTGACTTCTAGATGTTTTATAGTAGGACCCCTGAAGGAATCTCCACTTGTATACTTGAACCAAGATTAAAAGATGCTACTTGTCAAGTAAACAAGATTCAGTCTTCTAAGTAATCCTCGAAAGTAAACTAGATTTAGCTTCTTAATTTTTTCCTCCAAACCTCGAATTATTGGCCTATATTTCTCTTTCTTTGATTTTCTCCACTTGTTTTCTTTTATACTTCTTCAGCATCATTCATAATACAATGCATAGGACTTCTTCTTTAGCATCATATTTCCGTGCATATTCGTAGAAGCACCAAGGTTCCCTCTTTGAAGCAAAATGTGTAGAAGCAATAGGTAGGCCCCAATTTTCATGTCACATAAACTGCTGCCATAGCACTGGGGCAGGTGAGCACTTTCCATCGTACCTAGTCATGACGTGTTGAAAAATTAAAATTGAAAAAAAATACAATGTGACATCTGTGCGCATGGGAAAATTGGAAAAGCAAAATCCTTGCCGAAAAAGACTGACCGAATCAAGCATTTCCACAAGTTTCTCTTTTATGTTTCCTGTCAACTTAAATGTGGTTACTTGGAGCTTTGTTGCTTTAGAAATAGTCTCCTAAAAGAAAGGATGTAAATAGAGTAAAATGGAAAGATTTACCGGATCCATTGCGAATGTGCTTTTCTTATGTCGAATAAAATGTTGAGAATACTTCTGTATTAAAGCACCTTTTGCTCTCCAGAAATAATGGAGACCATTATAGATTTCAGGTAGTACGTTGAATTGCAGAAAATGTTAATATTTTGAGTCACTGACTCACGGTAGTTCAAACGGTCGGCATTGGCATGAAGTATTATATTTACATGACCCTATTAGAGACAGCAACATCCCCCCCCCCCCTCCCCTTCCCCGCAAACGAGAGTAAACCTGTTAAAAACAAAAAGATTGCTGAAGTAAATCCATTTTGCTTATAGATGACTGATTGTTTATGCCTAAAAACAAGAGTTTTACGGCATTCTTTTATTCAATATGGAAAACCAGAAAAAATGATGTAAACCTCAGGGAAATAAAAGAGTTTTGCAGGAAACACTGAAAACTAATGGCTGGCCTCTGTTGAGATAAAATGTTGCTTACAAACTACTTAAAAGTTGAACTTTGTGCTTGTAGGAGTTTGTGCTACTCTCACATGGTCAAGAAGAATGAAGATTGCTTTAGACGCTGCAAGAGGGCTTGCTTTCCTTCATCTTGCAGAAAGGCCTATCATTTATCGGGACTTCAAGACATCAAACGTGTTGCTAGATGCGGTTAGTTCTGGCACTGTCATGATTTCTAACTTTTCTTGCTCAATGTGGTAATTTTGTGAATGAAATCCCTGCAGAAATATGTTAGTTTTATACCTTCATAGCCAGCTTTGATTTAGTAATTGGTGATTCTGAAACCTAGATGTTTGGCATGTACGGGATGTGGGTTTGGCATTTCCAGTCAAAGTTTTCAGAGGCGGTTGGTTGCTCACGAGGCGAGGCGTAAGCCTCAAGGAGTTTTTATTTTTCTATTGACAAAACTATAATTAATTAAACTACCATAAAAAAAAAAAAGAGTTTATGTTTGCACCATACACAGGCGTCTTACAAAACTAAGAAGATAGTGGAATTTGACAAATAAACATGTTAAGGCATACAACATAGTGCAATTATAGATCCAACCTTTAAAAGCACTCGAAGTTGTCTTGCAAACAAACACGGGAACCCTTCGTCTTTGCCCCAACAACTTTTAATTAACCGACTCGTCACCTACCAAAGAAAAAAACCCCGATTCATGTGATGCGCTTGCCTCCCTCACCTTTGCAAAAAGGTGTCATAAGTGTATGTCTCCATCCACTTCGGACGGATGGGCGAACGCCTTTGTGGTTCTCAGCTCAAAAATCAATGCCGGGGAGCGATTTTTATTGTGCCTCGCCTCAAGGCGAGCTCCAAACTCTCCATTGAAAACATTGTTTCCGGTTTCTATAAACAGATATTGTTTTATGAAACACTAACTCAACTTCTTTTGAGTTATGAATTTTTTCTTTTAGACAGTGTTGTTTTTGTATGTTATACAGTTGAGTCTTCTTTTGACTTATTGACTGAAAACTCTTTTTTTTGATCGGCAAAAACTCTTAATAAGGTACTAGCCACTAGCCATTCACAATTTGAATTTTCCATGCTCTATTCAAAGAAAGATTTCACATAACAGTAGCCAACTTCTTGTGAAAAATGGAACTTCATGGCAACTCGTGGAAGTCTTTCATTAATTCTGTGTTATGCTCTGGAATAACTTCTGTATCTTGCTAAAAGTTCAATAATGATGGCAGGATTTTAATGCAAAGCTTTCTGACTTTGGGCTGGCTAAGGATGGGCCTATTGGAGACCAGACCCATGTATCAACACGAGTCATGGGCACTTATGGGTATGCAGCCCCAGAGTATGTTATGACTGGTGAGTCTTCCAATGGCTTGTTGTAATGAATCACATTATGTTCATCGGTACTTGCGTAGTTGCATATCCCGCATGACATTGCATTTTGAGCAGGGGACTAGGGTGTTTAACTTCCTTTTATTTCATCTCATTAAAGTGACCATCGTCTTGACTTCAATGACTTTTTTTTCTTGACCAAACCTCTATTTTTATTCAACTGCAGCTTTTGTCAATTTCTGTTATACCTCTTGGTTTGATCCAGTTCTTCTCATGCTTTTGGTTGCTTGAAAAGTTGGGCCCAATGAAAAGTTGGAATAAACTTTACTTAAATCTGGAGCTTGTTTGTTTGGCCTTATATTCCAATCAACTGAGGGTCGGCAACATAAATCCCTAGTTGCTGCTTCTACCTCAAAGAGGTATATGCTATTAGTAATAGGTTAAATTTAAGGTTCTCGATTTACAAAATTGTTTTAATTGTTCAATGGAACAGAAGATAGAAAAAAGCCTAATGGATGAACTAAACTTTCACTTGTTAAATATCTAAAGAGAAGATACACTAATAGACTATTTGAACAATCTAAATGCTACTAAAATAGATAGTAAATGACTAAACTAACCTTAGAGCTTTGGAGCACTTCATTGGCCTGATTGTGGAATTTAGGATTCACCTCCACGTGGTTCAGACTTCACCCAACCTGCGACTGTTTCTGTCAATTGTAGAAAGACTTGTACACTCTTTCCATTAGAGCACGTAGAACAGAGGGACTAGAGAGTGGCTTCCTGGCTACTATCTTAAAAACCTGGATTTTTGTCCTTAGCTTAGAGTCCCAAAAGGTGTGGTAATCTGGAAGCTATGTGTTTCAAGCCATTTATATACCTGAGATCTGGGAATAGAAGTGGTTCCCTTTGCTCTATATGTCTCAGCCATTCTTCATGTACTTGAGCTATTCATTTCTAGATTTGTTTGCTGTGTTCGTGACATTGAGTTTGCAGTATTTAGAAATTTATTGTTTTCACTTGTTTTCTGTGAGACTGGGAAGTTACTTCTGTAACTGCCCGCCTTTTTCAAGTCTCTTATTTTGAAATATTTTCTGCATGTCCTCTTCTCTATAATCACCATATACTTATCTAAACAAACACAGCAATTTTTTTTCCTGCACATATATGTTCATATGTACTTGACCATAAACCTGAACTAAGATGAACCTATTGATAGATTTAGCAAATTGACCCCACCAGCTAAAATAAGCTAAGAATGTATACATCTAAAATATGAACTAAAACCTAAAGTAGGTCATGAGAAATGATTTTGCCAAAACATTTTTATACATCTGCATTTGTCTGTAATGTTCAACTGGTCTATGGTTTATATCATAGTATTATGCAGATCATTCCTTTGACGCCCAACTCTTTTGAATGGATTACTTCCATTGTATTTGGAGACATGTTTTTCACTATCGTTCTGCACGGAACGAGGAACTCATAAATAGAAAAACTATTTTGTGATTTATTATACTTGCGTGGATAAAGGGCGTATGGAAATAATTTTTCCATACATAACTGTATGCACGTGCTTAACTACAACTAAAGGCAGCTTTAGAACTAACCTATATCTCTCTGTTCCTGGACACAGGGCATTTAACAGCTCGAAGCGATGTTTATGGTTTCGGGGTAGTGTTACTTGAGATGCTGATTGGAAGAAGAGCAATGGACAAGAGCAGGCCTAGTAGAGAACACAACTTGGTCGAGTGGGCCCGCCCGCTCTTGATCCATAACAAGAAGCTTCTGAGGATTTTGGACGCTAGAGTGGAAGGACAGTACTCTACCAGAACTGCCCTTAAGGTGGCCCACTTAGCGTACCAATGCCTTAGCCAAAACCCAAAAGGGAGGCCTGTTATGAGCCAGGTGGTCGAAATATTGGAGACCCTTCAGACACAAGAGGAAAGCCAAGAAGATGCGCTGTTAAGAAGTGCAGGGGGTGGCAGTATAACACTATATGAAGCTCCAAAAGCTACATCTGAGAGACGCCCGGTTAGAACTGAAAGTGAACGGGAAGCGGCTCGGGTGCCTGCAATGAGCATTCCAACGAATGGAAGGAGCAAGAGTGAGCCTCCGAAAGAGTGGGATCTTTATAGACATTCCCCGGATCTTGGACAAGATGAGGAAGCACGTGAATTTGAACGGAAAATATGATGGCAGTTGGATTGCTGGAGCTATTCACCTGTGTATTATTCTCTTTTTCTTTCTAGTTTTTTTTTCCCCTATGTGAAATTGTTTTGACCCCCTAAACTATTCCCTTTTTATTGGAAGAAGTATAGATGTTCAAGCAACCGAATTTTTTCTAATTTTTCCAATTTATTTATTATTTTTTATTCAGAGACGACCCCGATCAGTAGGCGATCATGTAAGATGCCGATATTCGATCAACATGCATTATTTACATGAGTTGACTCATCAGTGATCCTAAGATAATTAGGGTTCATATCAACGAAATGGACAGGCGAGTAGGCCAATCTATTTTTTTTTCTTTTCAAAAAAAAAGGAAGAGCGCACTACTACCCAATCAAAGTAGAATCGCATGAAAAAATGTACAAGATTGTAAAAATCATTATAAGAATATTGAAAAAAAATACAATACCCAGACATTTAACAAATGGGTTGGGTTTCAAATTTCATATGATGTTTGCAGTATGCATGTAAGTGGAAATATTAATTTCCTCGACATTTAATTAATCTATAACTCAAAAAGTTATTGAGACGATAAATATATTACATATGTTATTACCTTTTATTTTTGCAAATGCGAAAGTAAAAGGTAAAATTTTAGAAATAGTAATTAAATTTACATAAAATCTCAGTTTCATCCCTTATGGAAGGAGAAATGACAATTTCGCTCGTTAGTTCCAATCACGACGTCAGCGATAGTGACGAAATTGAGGCAGAAGGTAAAATATGGAGTTAAAATTGACACAATTAGTATTAGAGGAACTAAATTGATTTACCCTTTAATTTATGTGTAAGAAGTGTACGACAATTGATTTAACCTGTAATTGATTTACTTGAATCTTGGAGCTTGTTTGTTTGGCTTTATATCCCAATCAATTAGGGTCTGCTACATAAATATAAATTCATAGCCGACACAAATCCATAGTTGCTTCTGCTACTTCAAAAGGGCATATGTTATTAGTACTAGGTTAAAATTACAGTTCTCCTTTTACATTTTTTTTATAATTGTTCAGTAGAACAGAAGATAGAAGAAAACATGTAGTAACTTTCACTTGTTAAATATCTCCCTCCACATAAGAGATACAATGACAATACAACCTAAATGCTACTAAAAAATAGAAGCAAACCACTAAACTAACCTTAGAACTACATAAATATAGTGAGCATTTAATAAATAAATCTTTTGGCAAATTACTTTTTACACCCTTCAGGTTTAGTTTTGGAGCACTTCATCGGTCTGATTGTTGAATATAGTTGGTTCACCCCACGTCGCTCCAACTAAACCAAACCTGTAACTCTGTTTCTGTCCATTGTACAATGACTTGTATACACGTTCCCTAAGAGCATGTAGAATTGAGGGACTAGAGAGTGGCTGCCTAGCTACTATCTCAAAAGCCTGGATTTCTGATCCTTTCGGTAGTGAAAAATTCGTAGATTTTTATTTGTGGTTGAGAAATTGTTAGGTGTTTCCGGTAGTGAATAAATTGTTAAAAAATGTAAAGTTGTTTCTGGTAGCGAATAAGTTGTTGATAGATATGTGAGTAGAGTTACTGTAGCAAAACAAGTTTTTGTTGATAATTTTTTTTGTTAGTGGAAACGAGATGGTAAAATGCTGAAACTTTTTTGTTAGTGAAAACGAGATGGTAAAATGTGTTAAATTTTTAGTATTTTTTTTGTTAGTGGAAACACCTACATGTTTCAAGCCATTGGTTATGAACCTAACACAACTGTTTCCCAGCCCTCGGTTGCGAGGCTAGTGGGAATTGGTGCGGAATGTTCAAGAGCAGCAACTTTCGCAACCCAATTATCATCCAAAAATATGTTGGATGGGTTTATGTTGCGGTGGACGACTTGTTGCTCTATGTTCGTATGGAGGTAGCCGAGACCTTGTGCAATGTCGATGCAAATCTCTGGTTGCTATTTCCATAGAAGTGGATCGTTATCGGTTCCCCAGAGATGACTATGTCCCATTGACCATGTACTCGTACGCTAGAATCAACTAATGGCTAATGCTCCTCATTACAAAATCCAATCAAAGAGACTATGTTCGGGCGACGGTTTAGAGATTGTACCCCAATCTCGGCACTATATTCTTTCAAGCCATGTCTCATCGTCGATTTGAACCTTTTCATCACAACCACAAGAGTTCGCCCCATCATACATCCCTTGTACAATCTAGAATAACAGTGTTGGCTAATCAAAAGACCCTCATTGATATATTTGTGGTAGCACGTGTAGTAGGCCGAGTTAAATGACTCGGACCATGCCGAGCGAATGCCAGTTGACTTAGCCAAATTATCTAATTTATTCCGAGTCGTCTCTGCCTCGGCTGGCCATCGATCCAATCAACTTCGGGGACGTCAACCTGCACCTCGACCAAGCCGACAGTCTTTTATCGATATTCTCGTCTAAAATCTGATGAGATGACACGTTCGGCCTCCCGACCCTTGGACGGTCGGATACCACGTTCGGCCTTGAACGGACGTGGTGGGCCAGGATTCCAGCTCACCCATGTGGGGGAAGCAGCCGTTGCCATGATGACGTTCATGACGTCAGCCGAACGGTTATCAGGATAATGATGAGGGCATGTGAAGACGCCAGCTCATCCAACAAACATTTATGAAACCCTAAAAGTGACGTAAGGGTGACATCAGCCGACGCGTGTCGAGCATAGGTGCAGTCTTGGAGGCCAAGCTAAGAGTCCCCTATAAATACATCATTATGCCTTCTTAGAAGAGGTATGTTCAACACATTTTCAGAAAACCCTAGCTCTTGTTCTCTCATTCTCTTTGCAAGGTTATTGATTCTTGCACTGGAGGGCCATACCAGAGAACCTCCGGTGTGGTCTCTAGTCGTGCTTTCTTTTGCAGGCTGAGTGAGGGTCAGGAGCAGACTCCCAACCCTAGATTGAAGGAGCGAGCCATCTTGAAATGAGCCCCACAATTTGGTGAACCCGACGTGAACTCCTCAAGATCCACGGCAGCTCTACCCCCTCTCTCAACTCGTTCGTTCCTCAAAAACCTCTCATCACCACATCTCCACCCTAAGAAATGGGCGGAGCTCCACCACCTTTTCCATCTTTGAAACCCTCCCTACAAATCGTCTTCGAAACTGGCGTTAACACCGCCTCCCCATCCCACCCTCCTGGGTTCACTCCTCTTGGCCTTAGCACCACCGTTCAACGTCCGGTTGGTTTGAGCGAAGACGCTCTGGCCTACGTCCAAATGCTTGAACAGCAACAAGAGCAAACCAGCGCGGATGTTGCTATTTTAAAGTTGGAAATTGCTCGAATCAAAGCACAAGAATGCCCGGCGGCCTCCCATTCCGGTTCTCAGGGACGACGTAGGCGAGGAAAACTACCACCTCTGCCACCTTCCTTGGTCGGAGATAGGGGACCACATCGGGTCTCGGTCCATGACCGCCTGGACCCACCACTGATGGACAACCGAGCTGAGGACAGCGCTCGCTTTAGGCAGCAATGTTCTCCGGTTCATCAGCGTCTCCGTGGCGGTGCAGGCTACTTAGGCGGAGAAAGACGGCTAGAAGGAAGTCTACATACGGTGTACTCAAGCTCCTCGGCAGGAGACGAATACTCTCAAGGCTCTCAAAGTTACGACACGGTTGAATTCCACGAAAACGATCAAGCCTTGGTTCCCTACGAGTCCGGACGGCATAAAAGCTGAACGTCTCGAAGAAATGGCAAAGACCCCATGGGCTATCCTCCGGAGCATGAAAATATTCCTCGGGAGAACCCCCATGTTGGACGTACGGTGAACTCAAAGAGCGCACAAAAGTTCTCTCAGGAAAAGAGCGTGAGCATGGTGGTTCGGCACGATGATCAACCAAGCCGCCGAAAAGTTTATCACACGGGAAACTTACCCGAAGAAGATAGGCCGATGATGCCCATCGATAAGCGAGAAAGAACATACCAGCGTCGGCAAGACGACATGTCCGACAAAGAGCGGGAATACCGAGCCTCCAAGAAGTCTCGGAGCGAGAGAGACAGACGTCCCCCCAGGCCGACCCACGAATATCAGCTGAAAAAATTGACGGAATCTCCGTTCTCAGCCAAGATTCAAGCCACTTTGCTGAAGGCTGGTTTACACCTCCCGAAGTTCCAGAAGTTCGATCCTAGCACGACCGAGGCTTACACCCATCTCATCAGTTACCGCAGCACTATTTTTTCCTGCATAACGGACGACGATGCTATCATGTGTAAGGCGCTCCCTTCAAGCTTAGGGCGTCTCGGCCTTCTGTGGTTTAATCAGTTAGAAGCAGGATCAATCCATAGTTTCAAAGAACTTGAGCGAGCCTTTAACTATCGGTTCATCACAAGCAACAAGCAGGCAAAGGAGGAAGACGCCCTAACACAAATGAAGAAAAAGCCAGGAGAAACGCTTCGAAAATACGTCGAGCGTTATTGGCAACTATTCAATGAAATACCAGGAGTCGATCAGTACTGGGCAGCCAAAAATTTCAAGAATAGACTAGAGACCAGAAGCAAGATACTAGATGAATTGGCAATTCGGGCTCCACACGGAATGAATGAGCTCATGAGGACGGTCGAACAGTTCTGCTCTTACAAAGAGTTCCTCGTCGAGCGAGAACTCTAAGGAGGACAAACTACCGCCGTACCTCAGAGTCTTCATGTCCCAACCCCCCAGATAGTTGCCCCAAAGCTTGTGATAGCAGCTCAGCCGAAGAAGCAAGTCAACACAATAAAGACGGCAAACAAAAAGGCTCCAAAGGCTCATGATTACGTAGTCAAGATGACAGTTTTCAAAGAGCCAATCTATTTTTTCCTCCGTACCTTGGAGCGAGAGTCGTTCTTTGTTTGGCCGAACCCACCCAAACTCAACACCGAAGCTTGAAATGACAACAACAGAAAAAGATGCTCGTACCATAATGAACTCGGCCATTATACAACTGCGTGCGCTCCTTACAAGGCACTCCTGGAAAATTTGGCAGCTCAAGGACTCTTAGACGACTACATTGACTAGACTAGGACCCCTCAGCGTCAGCTGAACACCGGAGGTCAGAATCCCGTTCCTCGTCCGGTGGGAGTAATCAACGTGATTCACGGACTAGTTAACAAAGAGGCGGTGAAAAAGATTCGGTCAGAGCTAGATCAAGCCTAAAAATCTGCCCAATTTTTTTTTATCAACACCACTTATAAGAAGCCAAAGACAGCCGAGCGTCCATGGTCGATTACCTTTATCGACCGTGACCTCCATTGTGTACAGACTCCTCACAACGACGCCCTTGTCGTCACTCTGCAAATCTCGACTCACTCGGTTTAAAGGATCCTGATAGATCAAGGAAGCTCGGCTGAAATTATGTACTTGTCACTTTTCAAAGAGCTTAACATACCATAGTCATCCCTCATACCAACTGACGTACTCTTGATTGGATTTAGTGGAACGCCTGTATGGCCACTCGGCAAAATAGTTCTCCCCGTCGTCACGGGCTCGGTCAGCAAACATGGAGTTCATTGTAGTTGATGCACCAAGCCCATACAACGCAATTCTCGACAGAAATTGGCTCCACACCATAAAGGCTATTGCCTCAACCTACCACCAAGTGGTACGGTACATTGGAGCAACTGGACGACAAGAGGACCTATACGGTGATCAAGTCCAGGCAAAGCAATACTACGTCTCTGCAGTGGGAAAGGCGCCAAGTCCCAAAAGAGTACACTGGGTAGAAGTTCCAGACAAGCCTGTCCTTGAAGACGTCGGCGCTCCAGCCGAACAGAATTCAATCGAAGACCTCGTGAAGATACCAATCAATGAAGATGGAACGCGGTTCTTCATGCTTGGCTCCGGCTTGACGGATGCCGACCAAGATGAGCTCGTCCAATTCTTGAAAGATAACATTGAAGTTTTTGCGTGGACCCCATACGAAATGCCTGGCATTGATCCACAATTCATTCGTCATTCACTCAACGTCTCCAAATCTACAAAACGAGTAATTCACAAGCCCAGACGCTCGACAACCATTTATGCCGAGGCAGTAAATAAAGAGGTGGATAGACTCCTCGCAGCAGGGGCTATCAAAGAAGTTCAATACCCCACCTGGCTCGCCAATCCAGTAGTGGTGAAGAAGAAAAATGGGAAATGGAGAGTCTGTGTGGACTACACCAATTTGAACGATGTTTGTCCAAAAGACTGCCTCCCTCTTCCCAAAATAGATCAACTGGTCGACTCCACAGCAGGCCACACTCGGGTAAGTTTCATGGATGCTTATAGAGGTTACCACCAGATAGCAATGGACCCCGAAAACATGGAAAAGACAACTTTCATTACCCCTAAGGGCCTCTTTTGCTACCTTGTCATGCCTTTCGGCCTCAAAAACGCCAGAACCACATTCCAAAGAATGGTTTACTTGCTGTTCGGACTTCTCATTGGAGAAATCATGGAGGCATCGACGACATGGTCGTAAAGAGTCTTAAAGCAGAAAACCACTTAGCCCATTTAGTCGAAGTGTTTGCAATTTTGAAGAAATTCAAGCTTTGTCTCAATGCCGAGAAGTGTGCTTTCAGCGTAGGTTCGGGTAAATTCCTTGGATATCTCATCACTCGGAGAGGAATCGAGGCCGACCCAAACCAAATCTCAGCGGTCCAACAATTAAGGGCTCCATCAACCCCTCGGGAGATTCAAAAGCTGACAGGCATGGCTGCTGCCCTCGGTAGGTTCATTAGTCGCTCGTCGGACAAATGCCATATTTTCTTTCAGACTCTAAAGAAACAAAGTCGTCGTAGCTTCAAACGAAAGAATGTGATGAAGCCCTCACCGAACTAAAAGCTTACTTGGGCTCAGCTCCCCTCCTCGTAAAACCGAAGCCTTTTGAAACTCTATATCTATATCTGGCCGTCTCTCCCCACACCGTAAGTTCCGCTCTCATCCGACGAGAAGGCCCTGAAGACCAACCCATCTACTTTGCCAGCTGAACGTTGCTTCCAGCACAAACAAGATACCTTCCTTTGGAAAAACTTTTGCTCGCCTTGGTAACCGCAGCTCGAAAGCTCCTTCCTTACTTCCAGGAGCATCCTATCATCGTCCTCACGGAGTTCCCACTCAAGAATATACACTGAAAAGCAGACCTCTCAAGCCGAGTCTCTCAATGGGCAGTCGAGTTGGCAAACTTTGACATCCATTTTGAGCCTCGGACGGCAATCAAGGCGCAAGTCCTAGCAGACTTCATTGCCGAATTTACTCCAGGGAGCCCAGATGAAGAAACCTTGGTTCGACCAGACTCTGGAATCCTAGAACAGCACGAAGCTCGGAAGACTTGGAATCTCTTCAGTAGTGACGTTTGGAAACTCCATGTTGACGGAGCATCAAACAGCAATGGTGCTGGCGCAGGGGACGTCCTTGTTACCCCTTGTGGTGTGCTACATGAGAGTGCCATCACGATCAACTTCCCAGCCACGAACAACGAAGCCGAGTATGAAGCACTGCTAGCTGGTCTCCGAGCAGCAGCTCGCCTACAAGTTGAGGATCTACACGTCTTTTGTGATTCTCAGTTGATCGTCAACCAAGTCACAGGAGATTATGAAGCTCGGGATCCACGAATGATGAAGTACCAGGCTACGACACTAGAATTGATCCGACAGTTCAAGGGATTCCACATCGAGCAAATCAACCGAGAGAACAACGCTCATGCCGACGCCCTAGCAAGTTTAGCCTCGGCCAGCAAAGCTTCAGAATTTAGAAACATCAGCCTCGGAGAGATAGCCGAGCCAAGCTTTGAAGCTCCAGAGGAAGTCCTAAACGTATCCCTCGGCCCCAGTTGGATGGATGAGATTGTTGCATTCCTCAAACGCGACTCCATCCCCTCGGACAAGAAAGAAGCACACCGCGTTCGAAGCAAGGCAGCATACTACTGGATTTCGGAGAATGGCAGCCTTTATCGGAAAAGCTTCACTGGGCCGTACCTTCGAGTTATCCATCCCACCGAAGTCTCTACAATTTTGGCCGAGCTTCACTCTGGAAGTTGTGGTTGTCATTCTGGCGGCCGTTCCTTGTGTTAGCGAGCCTTAAGCCAAGGTTACTTCTGGAAAGGAATGAAGAAGGATTGCGAAGAAGTGGTCAAGAGGTGCAAGCCTAGCCAGTTGTTCTCTCCCATTCCAAAACAGCCTGCTCAAGCCCTTAAACCTATCACTAGTCCTTGGCCTTTTGCTCAATGGGGCTTGGACATAGTCGGCAAACTTCCTACCGCCCATGGGGGCTTCAAGTTTCTAATCACATCCACTGATTACTTTTCAAAATGGGTAGAAGCCGAACCATTGGTTACAACAACGGAGGCAGACGTTCGGCGGTTCGTTTGGAGGAACATAGTCACGCGTTTTGGAGTACCTTACGCAATCTTCTCGGACAATGGCTCTCAATTTGTCGGCAAAGAACTAACTGGGCTTTGTGCTGATTTCGGCATTCGGTTTTTCAACTCCACTCCATCATACCCCCAGGGCAATGGTCAAGCCGAAGCCACGAACAAAATCGTATGTGCAGGTATCAAGCGTCGGTTAGACTCAAAGCGAGGAAGATGGGCCGAGGAACTGCCTCAGGTCCTATGGGCCTACCGATCTACCCCAAGACGCTCCACCGGGCAAACCCCCTTTATAGCCTTCGGCATGGAGGCTGTAATCCCACTTGAGTCAAGGTTCCTAACACTTTGAACTGAAACTTTTGATCCACAAACTAATGATGAAGCAGTTGCTACCGAGCTTGTTCTAGCCGAGGAAAAGAGGGACGATGCCCAACTTAAGCTAGCAAGTTATCAGCAAGAGGTTGCTCGGGGCTATGACCGCAGCGTTCGGCTCAAAAAATTCAAAACAGATGACTGGGTTTGGAGGAAAGTTGTCCGAGCCAGTCAGAATACTAAATTCAAGCCAAACTGGGAAGACCCTTACAGAGTTGTCAGGGAGGTCGGCAGCGGCGCCTACAAATTGTAAGGGGCACGGGGTGCTAGTCAAGAAGAGGAGTTAGCTGGGACTTGGGATAAAAGTTGGTAATTCCTAACTTGTAGTCTTCTTGTTAAACCTTTTGATTTATGGAAAATTGAGTAGAATATGTCTTGGTTTTATGCTTAGGTGTGTTGACCCAAAGTAGTTTCCACGTATATCTTGTGTTCTTGTTTTTTAGCTTTGTCGCAGTTGACATGATTGTTGTTTTGAATCGCTTTACATGGAATTTGGTTAGCGGCTTTGAATTTGAGGTAGAGTTAATTTTTAATTGGTCGTCTCATTCATCCCCTCTGGGACATTTTAGTGCTTCGGATTATTTCACTTCTCTCCACCAGCGATTCATACCCATAGGCACAAGTTCAATACCCTGAAGCACCTTTGTGATTATTCCCCATGATCTTCCTTTACGCTCATGCGACGCCAGTGCAATCTCAAGGATCACCATCACTTCAGACATTCTAGGCCTTTTCTTTGGTTGAGTATGCAGACACTCTCTAGGCCTTTTCTTTGGTTGAGTATGCAGACACTCTCTAGGCCTTTTCTTTGGTATTTGTTCCTCCTCAAGTCTTGTATCTACCAGTGGCTGACCACACAAGACTTCCAACAACACCACGCCGAAGGCATAAACATCAAATTTCTTGGTTAGTCGATTGTATACCCCCCAAAAAAGTGGTGTTTCCAACACTGAATGACGCACGGAATTTTGACAACTTGTACTACTTTGTGCCAATCGTTTTGCAGTGAAACAAGTTTGTCGAATTCGAGTTTGTTTTTCCTCATTAAAAGCTCATTTGAGCTCAGTTCTTTTCATTTAACAAACCGAGCTTGAACATTTTTAAGGCTTGTTAAGCTATCAAAATCAAGATTGAACAAGTTATCACTCACATCGTTCAACTTACGATGTTAACAAAATCAAGCTAAAGATTGATTCGTGAGATCATGTCGATTAAAGCTCGCTTAAGATGAGTTCCGCTCATAAATAAAAACCAACATAAAATATATCTTAAAACTCGTTAAGTTTACAAATCTAAGCTTAGAACAATGAGAATGTCTTGTTTCTGGCTATGATGTAAACAAACTATTTACAACACCAACCAATCACAGTTGTCCAAAAATATTTTTGGACGGTCACGATTGAGTATTGTAAACAAGTAAGCCGGAAACAAATTTTTCTCTAGAACAATAGAGTATATTATAACTTGGCCTGAAACATGCATGCTACGTTGCTAATAGTAGAAACTAAACTCTCATATGTCAAGTGTGTTCTCTTCTATTGTGACTGCAGGAGGGGGCTCTAATTGGAGGAATATCTCGCACACCGCGTTCTCATACTTTAGCTCCAAGTCGTCGCAGTAAACTCGATGTCAGCCAGTTCCGGTTTCCATTTCAAATACTTATTTTTTAAAAAGATAATTTTAAACTCAAAAATTATGTATTTACGCAAATAATTTTTTTTGCAATATGGATTGTTTGATAGATCTCATTGAGATCTTCTATACGGTTAAAAAAAAATCAAAAAATTATTTTTTATTTTCATTATATTTGAGTTTGAAAATTGAAATTAAGTATTTATTTTTTAAGAAGAAAAAGTGCAACGGGGCTAGCCGGTAGCCAAGTCAAACCACAAATTCTCTCTCCTTAGCATCCGTAATTGTAATAATCAAAACCAATAACCAAAATGTGTCACGCTAGCATTTGATTATCCATTTAGTCTATTATCAAACTTAACAACCTCTACCTTCACATTGGTTATTTTTGCATCTCTAAGAAAACAAAACCCTCATAATACACAATGCATATTTGTTCAATCGCAAACGAGTTCTAATCACGCATCCTATCGCACAAAATTATATTGAGACGATTCTAATGTGGGGTGTTTTTGAGTTACTGTGTTTGGTTTGGTTTTTGAAAAGTTTTTTGAAAAATAGTAGGGGTAATAAGTAGAGAGAGATAGAGAGAGAAATGTAGGAAGTAGGGGGAATCTAGGGAGAATCTGGGGGGAATTTTTTGAAAAATTATTTTTGAAAACTAAAGAGAACAAGGCAAAGTTGTTAAGTTTGGTTATGGAATGGGTGAAATTTGGTTATTTACTAAAAGACTTGTAACTTTGCTTATTACAATGTGAGATATTTTTTTGAACATTGTTGTTAAATTTGTTTATCTACACCCATTTGCTTATTATAATGGAGAATAATGGGGATGCTCTTAGCCTTCTGTCAAAACTTTTAGACTTGTTTTAGCTTAAAAAGTAATAGTGACTTTTTTTTATTCAATTTTTTTTTGAATTTGTTAGTCTTGCGTCAAACTTTTGTGACTTATTAATTCGTCTTAACGAGGGAAATCAAAAAAATAAAAAATTATGATTCAAACTCAAATTTTTTTGAATAAAGACCTTTTTGACTTATTTCTTTTTTAAAAACTTATGAGTTTCAAAATTTTACTTTTTAGATTTCTCTTGAAGAGACGAATCAATAAGTTACAAGGGAGACTTAAATATCCATCCTCAAATTCCATCCCATGTAAGTATTCATCCAGTACTTTTTGAACAATTATATTTTCATCCTTTAAGATGGAGAAATACCTATCTTACCCTTGTAATAAGATATATACATATACATATACATATATATATATATATATATTTATGTGTGTGTGTATATTCTTTCCTAAATTAGTGGAATTGTAATTACAATTACCAATAAATCATGGAATCATTAATGGATA
>JAOTQK010000001.1:7600916-7613624 GCA_025642025.1 Rhododendron ferrugineum
GTTACGAGATACACCAAAATGTTATGAATCATAATAAAAATGTTACGAATCGTACTGCTGAAAAGTTATGAATTCTAAAACAAAAGTTACGAAACAAACTAACATGTTATGAATGAACCATAAAATAGGTGCATATGGTACACCCTTTTAAGGGGTGTGTATTGTAGACTTTCCCTTTCCCTTAAACCAAACAAGAGAATTTAATTTTCCTTTCCATTATTTTCTTTCCATAGATACCAAACAAGTTCAGTGAATAAAGTGTTTTTATTTTACCATCAATGCGGTTCCTAAGGTAATGGGTTGTAGTAGGGCTGCCCGCGGATCGGTCCGGTTGTCAATTCGATCCGCTCGCGACGGATTGCCGTTTTCTTCATCCGTTAATGGTCGTGAGTGTTGGTTGGTCGGTTCGGTTTGGATGGATCAGTTTGGGCCGTTTAGGTGAATTTGAGCATGCAATTTATCTTTTTTATATAAACCAAAAAATTGAAAAATAGAGCCCAAAATTTCAGTTCAAAGTCTAAACATTCATCCACCCTAAACTCTAAACAAGTTCATCCACCAAACCAACAACATTTCTTAGAATTAAGTTGCGGGAAAGAGGCGGAGGAGATTGGAATAGAGCGTATGTGAGTTACATTATTGCAGTAAATCATAAATTTTCTTGCTTTGAGGTTCTCTCTTTTTTTTTTTCTTTCTTTTTTTTCATATGAGTGAAGTCTATGGACTTTAATTAGTGAAGTTATTGGGCACTGGAAACAGAGCTTTGTTCTTTAGTTTAAATTCTGTAAGTTTCATAAGGATGTGCACTTGTTTTCCTTTTCGGGATGTGATTTTGTCGCTCCACGTGACACTCCACTTTTTGTTTTGTATTCTCACATGATCAAGACAAGAGTGCTAAAATCAATTTCCTTTCCTTATAAGCGTTTTATTTTTTATTTTTAAAGTGGCAGATGGTTTGGTTTGAACCGGAACCGATCCGGATCTGCCAAAATCAGTATTTTTAGATTTGCATCTGTGCGTAACATGCATCGGTTTGGGCGGTTCGGTTCAGCCGCTTGACAACCCTAGGTTGTAGTAAAGTATATCGCTACAAAGTCTCAAACAAATTGTGCTTTGTATTGTAATGTGATGGTTGACAACTACCTCTCATTTTACTAAGAAACATTGCCGAAACTACATTGACCACAATCTTGGCAAGACCGCATCACGCGCACACTCAACGTTCCCTGACCGCACACTTTTTGGAGGTAACGGAAGGTGTATGAATTCATCCAAATAGTAGTCCAGGAAACAAATTGTGGTTATAGATTATAATGTGTTGATTGACAAATACCGCACATTTTACTCAGAAACGTTGCGGAAACTACATATTTCTGTTGGTTCACTCGTGATCCCTCCGTTCGTCCTCCTCCTTGTGACCTGAACCAAGTCATTAGGGCTGGGTTCAGCCTAGTCAGCCCTAGTGACCCTCCGAGTCTCCGACGTTCAGGTTAGTCCAGGAAGGAGAAGAGAAAAGTACTATTCACTAGAAGCGGCGTACCTTTCTATGCTTTCCTTATATAGGGCTCCCTTGACTTGCTCGCCAAGCAAACGCGTGGAGGGCGCTCTTGGCAACTTCCTCGGGTGATGTCATATATGACGCACCAGATAAGACAATTATGGAGCACTAGATAAGGCAGTTATGGAGCACATGGCCTGAGTTGGCCGTAATGATGACACTCACCACGTACTGTAACCATCTTGGCCTACGTCACAATGACGTGCGTGGCCAAGCGGTTAGGTGCACGTGAACGAGGTTTCTTGTATGGATCACATGGGTTGCTCTAGCTGGATCCACAGCGGCTATGCCCGAACGACAATTTCTGGAAGCCCGAGCTGGAAGAACAAGAGGGATCCCACGTGTGATGCCCGAGCGATCGGGTTGACCAGTACGCCCTGATCTGCAGGACCCCGTCCTTATGATGAAGCCTTATGGGCTTACCCAAGCCACACGGCTCGGTCACAGTCCGAACCGTATTGTTCAGGCCATTACAGTTTTCTTAAAAAAGTTGTTCAAATGTTTGGATCAAAATTGTTTACTAATCCGTCGAGAATTAGTTAGTGATATGGGTAATAGTTTATTTCCACATTCAAGTAGGGCCTAGTAAGTTAGAATCATCTATCCAATGTTTAATTTGAAGGCATCGTTAATGCTTGAGCTTTGTGCAGTAGAAAGGGATTGTAAGTTATGATGAGATAGCTGATGCTAACAGTTCCGTCTATTCTTGTGATTATTTTGGTTGACACAAGCAATGGCTCTTTGACATCTTCTTCCAAAGCAAACTCCACATCTCCTGAAAATTCAAGCACACTAGAGTCGCATGAATTTGAAAGTGGAGGAATCACTGCAGCGACTCCCGAAAATGTGGAGGACCTCTGTCGGAATCCTGGATGTAGTAATGTTGATGTCTTTACATATGAGGAGATGAGGTTGGCAACAATGCATGCACTTCCAGCCTGCTATAGTGCTTGGTGAGGGTGGTTTTGGGATAGTGTATAAAGGAGTTATAGATGAGAGTGTGAGGCCAGGTTACGAGACCACAAATGTTGCTATTAAGGTGCTTGCTCCTCAAGGGTTTCAAGGGGACAGAGAGTGGCTGGTATTTTCTTCTACTTCATTTCTTTTCCTCTTTTTTTGGCGGCTCATTTGTCTTCCTTTCAAATTTGCATTTATTATTGATCAGCATAGAAGAGGCAAACTAGGAAAAAATCTTGAGAGAGAGAGAGATCCACAGGATTTGGTTGAGATTCAAATTGACATTCGCCATGATTATTGTTGTTCCATCAACATAGGCTTTGAAGTTGTTAGTGGAGACAAATACGGTAGACTGATGCTACGGTCATCTTTGTGGAGAAGAGCCACGATTCTACTTGATGTTGTTGAATAGCAGGTTGGGAAATGCAAGATGAAGATGACATGAAAAAAGCTTTCTTTGCCCTGATGTATTGCCAACTGCTGCTATCTTTATCTCAGCTAGGAACCCTCCAAAACAAGAGATGACCTTTTTCCACTTAAAAAACTGCTGAGATTCTAGAATATTAGAATGCTACCTTGTTAGGCCATCACGATTTTCACAAAGTTCAAGCTAGAACAAGATAGTATCTCTACCAATATTGAAAGAAAATTTACATCTTTTGACTACGGAAGCGCCTTTTAGCTGAATAACTTTGTCATGATAGTAGGTTCATCTGAAGGTGCAGTCACCATGTTTTAGCAAATGTTATGTTGAAGAAATTATATAGTAGCATTTATTTACATGATGATTAATGGCTGTTGATAACATTGTGAAAAAAGTTAGATGTTAGCAACTTAAGAAAAGGTTCGTACCAACTCAAGTTTTGTAAGGTAAGTGGCTGTGTGGATTTTTCTGTCAGAGGAAAGAAGGTAGTGGCTTTGAAGTATGGGAGTGGCAGAGTGCACAAGGTGACTGGGCTTGCAAGAGGTCATTGATGTGTTACAGGTTGGCCTTTAGAGAGAAAATTAGGAAATCTGGGAGGTCTCTGTGAGTTTCCGTAGTTTTGTGGTGATAGATGGTAGGAAAGATAAGTTTTGCTCTCATGTGCGGTGTGGCGGTTTGGCAGAGAAATAGGTCTGCTGCAATGAGACATGGGTGTGGTGTTTTGTGGGACATTTGGCGACAAACGGAGGTGCATAAATAGGAGTTCTATGAGTTGAGGGATATGGAGAGGCTTTGTCTTGTCTAGCTTTGATTTCGGGTACAACGTACTGAAATGGATATTAGATGTTTTTGGGTTCATTTTGAATACTTTTTTGTTAACTATCAAGGTTGTGTGGGTGGGTCTTTTTTTTCTTCTTCCTTAGTCTGAATTCTCATGCTGGCTCATGAAAAATTCTCATGTGCAAGCAAGACGGGAAAACAGCAACACAGCTTCTATGCATTGTTGGACAGCTTGTGTATATTGGACATCGGGACTTTCTTGGTTAGGTGTGGTGTTGGTGGTTCCATCAGAGGCGATGGAACTTCTCCATTTGTTGGTAGGGGTGATGGTTGCCAGGAGGCATAGGTTTATTTGGATGACATTTCCTCTGTGCTTTAACTTATTTGGGGATGTTAAACAATGAATCAAGGCTAGTGTGACCACGTCTTGGGACATTTGCGCGGTGTGAGTTTAATATGATCCATACATTTGCTCCTATCTAACAAGTTGGGTGGATTGTCTTATTCCTGTGTTGCTTAGACAAGTATTTCTGTCTAAAAAATATCAAGATTGATGCCATACGAGTTAGGGAACAAAACTTTGAGGATCAACTAAAGAAGGTACTTAGAATCCAGATGTATTCACTTAATAATATGTTGATTGTTCATAGGTAAGACGCTCCCCTGGAAGAAATAAACATGTTTTTTATTTTGGTTCATGTTTGTGGATTTTACACTTTAAAAGGGAGAATTTACTCTGTTGTGTGTGTGTGTGCAGGCGGAAGTGAGCTATTTGGGCCAGCTTAGTCTCCCAAATCTGGTAAAGCTCATTGGTTATTGCTGTGAAGATGACCACCGGCTGTTAGTCTATGAATATATGGCATTTGGGAGCCTGGAAAAACACCTTTATCAAAGTGAGTACCAAGTTGAGTTCTTGATGTTATTCAATAGTAGGACCCCCGGAGGAATCCCACTTGTATACTTGATCCATGATTAAAAGATGCTACTTGACATGCAAACTAGATTCAGTCGTTAAAGTTATCCCTGCAGAGAAACTAGATTTAGTTTTTAAGTTCTCCAAACCTTGCATTGTTGCCATATACTTCTTTCTTTCTTTATTTGATTTTCTCCAAAATAGTTTTGGCCTTCTTCAGACAATGAACATGACTTCCTCTTTGGCATCATTCATATTACAGTGCGTACAAAAGTGTTCTCATGAAAAGTCGTGTTTAATGCACAAATGCTCCCATTTCAGAGCAAAATTTGTAGAAGAAAATAGGTAGGCCCAACTTTTTCATTTGACATGAACTGCTGCCATAACACGGGGGCGGATGAGCACTTTCTGCCATACCCAACCATGAAAAATGTTAAAAACGAAAAACGAAGAATGAAAGCTAAAAATCCCCTGCTGGCAGAAAAAAACCCAACAAAATCCAGCATTTCCCCAAGCTTCTGCTTCTAATTTGTGTTTCCTTTCAACTTAAATGTGGTTACTTTGACCTTGTTGATTTAAAGTAATTTCCCAAAAGAAAAGATAGAAATGGTATGAAGGGCGGACCATGGTATTGGACATAAGAAAAATACATATGCGCACTGCAGAAAAGAAAATATCTCGAATCATTGAGGAATTAGTTCAGCTTATCCATATGTGGGCATTGGAATGAAGTATTTTGTTAGAGACAGAGAACTCAAGTAAATCCATTCTGTTGAAGGATGGCACATAGCTTCATCTTCTTGCTTTTTATTTTTTCTGCAAAAAAGAGAGAACCTGTTAGAAAAAAAGAGTGCTCAAGTAAATCCATTTTTTGGAAAGAAGGATCATCATTTTTTTGTAAGAACAAGATTTTTTACCCAGTTCGATCTTTTATGATTTTATCCAATATTTAAAACAAAAACAAAACCTGCATACTCGGTGGGGAAAAAGAGGTTGGCAGTAATAGTGTAATACGGGAAACTAATGCTGACCTTTCAATTAGTTTAGGCCACACTTACGTGACCATCTGTTGAGATAAATATTGCTTCCATACTACTTGTTATTTGAGCTTTGTGCTTGTAGGAGATTGTGCTACGCTAACATGGTCGAGAAGAATGAAGATTGCCTTAGATGCTGCGAGAGGGCTGGCTTTCCTTCATGTTGAAGAAAGACCTACCGTTTATCGTATCTTCAAGACATCAAACATCTTGCTAGATGAAGTTACTTCTCGCACTGTCATGATTTCTAACTTTTCTTGCTCCATGTTTGAGTTTTACGAACGAAAGCACTTCTAGAATTATGTTAGTTTTATACCATCATACCTAGTTTTGATTTAGTAAATGGCTATTCTGTATGATGTTAGGAATGCACAGTATGGCATTTCCACTCTATATACAAGGAAATTGTTTTATGAAATAGTGACCGACTTTTTTTTTTGGAAAGTGGAACATTAACAGTGAAATCTTCTTGAATCAAATAATTTCCCTTGATAATATTTGGATCTTTGTTAGAATAACGTACCATTCAACCATCTTTTGACTTAATGACTGAAGACTCCCTGCTTGGATGCAGTAAAAGCTCCCGGATATCTTAACACCCCCTCTTTTATACCTGGGCCCACCTCTAATCCGGGGTTTGGAAAGGCAAAACGGCAGGGGTCTTCGTTATCCCCTTCGTTGGCTAAGACCGGAGCAGAGGCAAACGGCGGTATTATTTTCTGCCAGGGTTTGAGGAGTCCATACGTTATACCCCCTAATCCCCCCGATATTTGACAATTATACCCCTCCTTATCCCCCTTCCCCCACCCCCAGCTACCCATTTCAGCCAATACAGTCACACACATGCACACCTAGATCTGGAAAAAATGGAAGAGAGAGAGAGAGAGAGAGAGAGAGAGAGAATTACCGATCGACCATCCACTGTCTTCAAAAGCTGACCGTCGCCGTCGTCGTCTGCAAAATTAAATGTCATCGTCGTCCATGGGAGGAGGTGGGTGGGCCAGTGGGTTGGAGAGAGAGAGAGACTGCGGGAGACTGACCCCCTGTTTTGTGAGAGAGACAGAGCAAAAATGATACTCACACAACAATCCAAACACAACAACTTACGCAACCTCTCACATGCATGTGGGCTTCACACACACTACTATGTGTGGGCCCCACATATATATGAGAGGTTATGTAAATTGTTGTGTTTGGATTGTTGTGTAAGTAGCATTGTTGGAGACAGAGCCACAGAGGTGAGATGGAGTGCAATTCTATCCTTGGGGATAAATTCTTCCATGTGGGTGGAACACATGAACACAAGATCCATCTCCATGAATGGACGGTTGGAATAAAAAATGGTGCAAGAGTTTTCTGGAAAAAAATGTGGGTAATCTCCTTGAATGGACGGTTGGGATAAAAAAGATGCAAGAGTTTTTCCCAAAAAATTTGGGTTTTACAAGGGTTCGGTTCATTCAATTTTTAGAATTTATTAAATTTATTTATTTATTTAAAAACTAAATTATTATAACTTCATTGTTCAAAAGTAATTAAATTTATTGGGTTTTGCCAATATATAATTAATGTAATCAATAATTATTTTGGGACTGCACAAGGACAAATGAGTCATTTAATAGCTTTTTACATCATCCACCCATCTTTATCCTCTCATTTTATTATTCATCCAAACAAAGTACTATTTTATCCCTTTCTTTTAATACCTCATCCAAACTAAGTACTATTTAATACCCCCATAAATATCACATCAATGTGGGTCATCCCTTATTAACTAATACCTTCAATTCTTTCCCTGCATTCAATCGGGCCCTTAAAAAGAAGATTTCGCATAACAGTAACCAACTTCTTGTGAAAATGGAACTTCGTGGGGACTAGTGAAGTCTTTTGCGAATTATTCTTTGGAATATTTTTTTTTTCGTTGCTAAGTGTTTAATAATGATGGCAGGATTTTAATGCAAAGCTATCTGACTTTGAGCTTGCAGAGGATGGGCCTATGCAAAACCCAAGCCACGCACAAGTGATGCACAATTCCGGTTATGAAGCTCCAGAGTGTCTTATGAATGGTGAGTCATCCCATTGCAAGTTGGAATGAATCACATTTTGTTCGTTGGTATTCGCATATCCCGAATGACATTGCATTTTGAGTTGGGATTTAACTTCCTTTTATGTCTTCTGACTCATCTCATCAAAGTGACTTGATTGACTTTTTTTTTCCCTTGACTGAATCACTATTTTTATTCAACTGTAGCTTTTGTAAATTACTGTGATACATCTTTGTTTCAATCCAGTTCTTCTCATGCTTTTGGTTTCTTGGAAAGATGGGCCCAATGAAAGATTGGAATAAAATTTACACGAATCTTGGAGCTTGTTTGTTTGGCCTTATATCCCAATCTATTGGGGTCTGCTATATAAATCCATAGTTGCTTCTGCTACGACAAAAGGCTATATGTTATTAGTACTATGTTAAATTTACAGTTCTCCTTTTACAAAATTGTTATAATTGTTCACTTGTTAAATATCTCAACATAAGATACAATGACAGTACAACCTAAATGCTACTAAAATAGAAGCAAATCACTAAAGTACTTCATCGGTCTGGTTGTTGAATATAGTTGGTTCACCCCCATGTTGTTCGGACTAAACCCAAACTGTAACTCGTTTCTGTCCATTGTACAAGGACTTGTATACACGTTCCATAAGAGCATGTAGAATTGAGGGACTAGAGAGTGGCTGCCTAGCTAAGGAGCTACATGTTTAATAATCTGGAAGCTAAGGAGCTACATGTTTCAAGCCATGTTTCAATTTCAGATGTAGACTTCTGATCCTTAGCTTAGAGTCCCAGAAAATGTAATAATCTGGAAGCTAAGGAGCTATACATGTTTCAAGCCATTGGTTATGTACCTAATCTCCGGGAATAGAAGTGGTTCCCTTTGTTCTAAAAGTCTATGCCATTCTTCATGTATCTGAGCCAGTCGTTTCAAGATTCGTTTGTCATTTTGGCGACATTGGATTGTAGTATTTCGAAATTTATTGTTTTCAAGCTGTGAAAACTCTTGCAAATTTCCCACATAGAAACCTTGATGCACTTTTCACTTGTATTCTGTGAGACTGGGACCTTACTTCTATGACTGCCCTACTATTGCATGTGCCTTCTGCTCTTATTTCGTAATATTCTCTGCATGTTCTCTTGAATGTAGATCCTTCCTTTGATGCCCAACTCTCTTGAATGGCTAACTTGCATTGCATACAGGAACATGATTTTCACTATCCTTCTGTATGTTGGCACTCCCTTTGTCTTTATCAACATGATATTTGCAAATATTACCCTTTAATTTGTCTAAAGTGAATAAGGAATTTGTATATAGAATTATGCTTATCTACATTAGGGGAGAGTACAGACATAACTATATCCACACACATGACTACAACTGAATGCAGCTTTAGAACTTCTCTCTCTCTCTCTCTCTCTCTCTCTCTCTCTCTCTCTCTCTCTCTCTCTCTTTGTGTGCACACAGGGCTTTTAAAAGCTCGAGGCGGTGTTTATGGTTTCGGGGTATTGTTATTCGAGATGCTGATTGGAAGGAGAGCAGTGACCATGAGCAGGCCCAGGGGAGAACCCAACTTGGTGGAGTGGGCCCGTCCGCTCTTGATCCACAAGAAGAAGCTTCTCAGGATTTTGGACCCCAGAATGGAAGGACAGTACTCTACTAGAACTGCCCGAGAGGTGGCCTGCGTGGCGTACCAATGCCTTAGCTATAACCCTAGAGAGAGAGAGGCTTGTTATGGCCCAGGTGGTCGAAATACTGGAGACCTTTCAGATACAAGAGGAAAGCCAAGAAGATGCCCTCTCCTCAGAAATGGAGGGGGTGGCAGTATAACACCAGATGAAGTTCCGAAGGCTACATCTGAAATTGTCTATTCCCCCTAACGATTCCCTTTGGAGAAACTACAGATGTTATCTTTTATGATCACAAGTTTTGGGTAGTGATGCTTTCTTTTGGCAAGCAGTCGTTCTTAGCGGTCAGTATGTTAGATTAGTACAATTGGGCAGTCGGCACTTCTCCATAAGCTGTAACTCTAACGGTACAATCACTTGAGCTACGCTAAGTATACGATTATGTAACGCAAGCTGAGCTCAACATGAAACAAAGGAATGCTGGTCTGCAATCATATTTCAAACAACAATACTACCAAAAACACGCCCACACACACACACACACACAGAGAGAGAGAGAGAGAGAGCAAAATATAGACAGAAGTGCCATACATAGTGCGCCACGCAGAGCAAAATATAGACACAAGTGCTATACATAGTGCGCCACACAATCCACGGTACAAGGAAGTGCCATACTGTCTTTTTTTGGGTACACAGATGTACATGCAGACACACTACTCCACATATCCGCTAGTGCCATACTATCTGGCTAAGTGAGTAGGAAGAGTTATTTTCTTCTTTTCCACATAATCTAACTATTCAAAGTTATAGTGCTTGTCCACAGTCTCGGACACATCCCAAGTGCAGTTCATCCCTTTTGGGAACTCAACCAAGTCACCCGCACCAATCTCTACAGCCTCCTCTTCTTTATTAGATCCAGCTGGGTAGACCTTCACCTTACCCTTCAGCAGATAGCATGTCTCTTTGCTATCGTATGTCCATGGGAATTTGCTTGGAGGGCATCCCCACCTGTACATCGTCTCACAGAGAAAAAACATGAATAAAATTTTGACACCGAATCATCAAATCATATATAACCATGGCTAGATGCAACTCCACAGAGGACAAAAAGCCATCTCAAGTTTAATTCCCAAATAACAGTGTTGGTTTATAAGTGGAGGACAAGTTAACTTGTAATGTGTTTCTCAAAAAACTTATGTTCTCAACGTGTATGAGCATTCAACTTCTAATAATTCGAAACAAATAGTAGGATATGTTTGGATGTGCTTTTGAACATGCAACTAAAGTAATTGATGACTGCCTTGTCATGTCGCAGTCACACCTGGCGTATCACCCGAATATTCGCAGAAATAACCATTACAACATGTTCATAAAATTCCACGAATTTTTATGAATAATTTTGTACCATCCTAATAACACGAAAAGAAACGAAAAACAGAGACTATATCTCCACCAAAATATTTTGCATCTTGACATTTAAACTTAATTTATCTTGAGAACCCAGAAGGAATAACCACTTATAACTTCAGAAAAGTATATACCAGCTTTACACTTGTAAAATAGATTTATATAAAAACATGAGCACCAGCCTACTCCCTCCATACTACATCCATCTCTGGTTTTTTATAATAAAATTAATTCAAGGGTAACATTGAAATAGGAAAGTTTGTTCTAGCCTCTCCCCAAAGGGGGAGGTCCTGGGTTCGACTCCTGCTGGAGCAACACCCTTGGGGTCCCAAGCTATGGATAGCTTCTGGACTCCGTACTAACTTTAACACCCCCCACTAACGTACCCCCGCAGATGTATGACGATTGAAAAAAAAATAAAAATTGATGTTTAGATAGGATCGGATAAGTGCAAATAGAGAGCAAATATATATGTTTAAAATTAGATGGATATCCTCCATCTAAATTATTGATCCATAACATGAAACTTACCTCATGCGTTACAGATCATATAGTCGAAACAAACTAGTAATCATGTCCACTTATTTAATAACTTCCAAGACTTTTGATCTCCGCTGATGTAGAAACCATCAGGTCTCGCCTCCCAGTAGCAATTGTACTGATCGGATGTCTCACGGCAGTACTTTAAATCGATGTTCTTATCATACGTAGCAAAACTTTTGTCTTTGGAGCCCCAATAGAAGTGACAAAAGAAGAGAGTTGTTTCAAAATAGTTTATGCGGAATTTCCATTTGAATTCCGCCCCAGTGGAGAGCGTATGGTTTCCAAGATCATCATCCGCAGATTGACAACGAAGTCGCAATTCGTTTGGAACGCGACTGATGATGTGAACCCATATAATAGGCCTAGATATTATAGACTTAGATATTGTGTGACCAGATAAAAATGTCAAGATGAGTAAAAGAAGAAGGGAAAAGCGTACCATTGTACCCTTTGCAATGCCGAAATGATATTGGTATTGCTTGTGATTGTGATTGTCTTCTTCACCTCATTATATACACTTAGGATGAAGCAATAGGATTTTTGCTTTTTTGGTATGTGAGCCAATTCGATTTTTGCTTTTTCAATTTTGTTTTCGTTTTGTATGGGATTTTTCTTCATCCAAACTTTACGATCCAATCTCTATAATCCACCAAAATAATCTGTGCCCAACACGTACCCAATCTCTATAATCCAAGCTTTACAATCCAATCCCTACAATCCAATCTCGTTTTTTGCAGATTGTAGATTACAAATTTTCGGACTATAACAAGAATCCGTAAAAGTGTTTGTGATATGCATAATAAAATTTCCTAAAGATTTTGTGAGTGAAATTATGTGACTATTTGCAAAAAAAATAAAAAATCTGAAGGAGATTATGGGATTCTAGCTTCAAAAATCTGTAATGGAGTGTTCGTTGCAAATTCTATAATCAGATTCTAAAAATCATCAGCTTTTTGAAATTGTTTTAAGGCTGAAAAGCTGATTTTTAAAAAGCCACGATTTAGATACTTTAATATATTTTGAGAATCTGTGATTAGCATATAGACAAAAATATTCTTTGTATAGGTGCTCGATCCACTTTTAATTTGGTGTCCTTTTCGTGCAACTGAATGGGAGCTATGGAGCTGTTATAACTGGGTCCAGCCATGTAGAGACCCGAAATAAATTTCAATAATTTCAGTGTTTAATAAATGTTCGAATTGCAGATTATGTGAATAAGTGACTTAGGGTCTCGATGATATGATTTGGAAGAGTGGGGGGTTATTGTAATAATGAGTAGTGGAGGGGTGAGGGTGAGGGTTTAACATGTGTGTGGTGGTATACATGTGTGTGAATGTCAGGAGAGAGAGAGAGAGAGAGAGAGAGAGAGAGAGAGAGAGAGAGAGAGAGAGAGAGAGAGAGAGAGAGAGAGAG
>JAOTQK010000001.1:7617077-7631435 GCA_025642025.1 Rhododendron ferrugineum
TCATTGAGATCTTTAATACGGTGCAAAAAAAAATTGAAAAGTTATTTTTCATTTACATTATTTTTGAGTTTAAAAATATGAAATAAGTACTTATTTTTTAAGAAGGTGTTCTGGCTCAGGCTTCAATAACAAAGTTAAAGCGTGGGGGGATTTGTGTTTTCTTTTTCTTTTTTTGCAGTGTTTTTGTTGTTAAACAACACTCCCTCCACCTTTTTTTTAGAGTCAAGTATTTTATTTTGAACTGTCCCTTAATAAATGTCAATTTTGTAAAATTACTGAATTAGTGAGTAAAAATTAGTTCATTTTTTATTTTACTCCTAAAAGCAAATTCCATTTTGAAAAACTAATGAGTAAAAATGTAGTAATGATGTCTCTATAGAGAGTTAAAGGGAAAAATAATAACTTTTAAAATGTAACGATGATGTCTTCATAAAAAGTTATATTTACGAAATGAGACTCTTGCTAAAAAGGAATGGAGGGAGTAGCAACTTGATTGGATGTTTGTGAAATAGTAAGTGATTATGCTTGAACTAGTAAGTAGCTTAGGACGACCGTATAGTCCACACATCTACAATTTCTCCATAAACTCAAACTTCAAACCTTTCCATGAAACTTAAACTTAGGGTTCAACCATTTTGCAAGTTCATGAAATGGGAAATCCAAAATCTGCATATAGAATTCAGAATCTCCCCGGATATACGATGCATTATGATACCCCCGCTGAAAACGAGCATGTGGATTTCGAAAGTAACTATATGTATCAACTAATGCAATATTAGAAACCCGCAAGGTGTGAGTGACACTAGACCTATTAAGTTGTAAAGCATTCAAAGTAAATTTGGCAATAGAGAAATTCCAGCTGAAATAGGACATACTGAGAGACAAGCAGCAAAAAAAGTTAAAACCATTATGCAAATGCAAATCAGGACTTCTTCACTGGGAACTTTCATTTGGCCTCAAGCACCCTACACCGGTACTCTCCCAAAGCCCAAATCGGAAAAATGTTTCTGTATGCAGCATAAGTTATCATGCAGTTCTTGTTGAAGACCCCCGTGATCTCCTGCAAGGAAAAGAAATGTTGGCTGAAAATCCGAAATGAAGCATTTGACATTTTTTTCCCCCCAAAAAAACAGGGGAAAAACATTATCAAGTACTTCCACTTTTGATCCTTTCTCACGAATTTTAATGCTATGAGATGTTTTCAAAACACTTTCACATTCTCGCTTCTGCTTTCCCTCATGCACGTATATGACTTAGGGTCTGACTGACTTTACACTTTTTATCAGTTGACTATAAAAAGCATTTGGGTCAACATCTTTATTTAGCTGTACCAAGCTCAGAAAATGCAGAAAACGTTATCCGCTGTCACAAACAAAGGGTTCATAAAATGCTTTCCAATAAAGCAGGCTAGGCAGAAAGCATTGCAAAGTTACCTCCTGTGGGAAATCTCCATTCTCCATTTGAGAATTAATTAATAATCTTGCTGCACGGTGCAGTGGTTTTGGGTCTCTCTCGGTCTGTACCAAAATAAAAAGAATAATTAGCAACCTGAAATTGGTAAAGCAAATAAATGTACGAAGACCTATTTACTCACCAAAAAATGAGATTGATCACCAAAACAATTTGATTGAACCTCTCAAATAAACATGTCCAACAAAATAAAAGGTGGAGGAATAGGATAGTTTGGCACGAATCATGTTCCTAAATTTACAATTCTTCATTGGTCTGAATTAGACACATATATAGTCATCCTGGGATTAGTCCCCAGACAAGAAAGAGAAAGTGAATCCTGCAAAAAGTTTTAAAACTATGTGGGCATGTTTAAATTTAGAAATCACGATGATAAAGATAACCTACAGTGATCTAAGACCACCCATGGAATGTCAATGCCAATGGAATATCAATCACTCACTTTTTCCACAAGCAGTACTTTTAACACACAACCTACTGATGGCGATGAAGCTAGAGCCTATTGCCAAGAGATGAAGCCCTCACGATAAGTGGCAGAGCCAAAAATTAATAGAGCAGCACATATCAATCATAATAGCGATTTTTTCTTCATGACACAGTAATAATTTCCGTTATATTACTGTATGATAAACAGAAGGGAGTGTATTTATCACTCTAAAGAAAAGCTAATAATTATCAACAAACATGGGCACAGGGGATCTTGTGTAACTTTTTGGGGGCGCTATAATGCAGGGGATCTTGTTTATTTGGACAAAAAAATAAAGCGCAAATTAGCACTCTACAAAAGCCCAACCAGATATCAACATATGTGGGATCCTGTTTATCTTATGGGGTCACTAACAAATTTTATACAACCAACCTTCATGGCTTCATACAATTAAGTCAGGGTATTTGGTAATTCTCAATTTAGTTTGCATCTTTCCTTGGTCACAATGCAATCCTATTTTAACATTAATGGAAGTACTGCAGAGGTGTGGGTACCTGGCCAGCACAAATGAGAGCCAGCATAGCCCAGGCAGTATGTACTATATGAGACCTGTTTCCCTCTAGATTCGAATACACCTGCACAGAAAGCATCAAATGAATTCTTGCTGCACAAATAAAATTCGAAGACGGAGTAGTAGCCTGGGCAGCGGTAACCCAGTGTTTCACCCAATGCGCTTGTATTAAAATATAGCCCTAGCTTCTTAGGAATCATTGTACCATATTAGTTAGCACTTCGAGCCACCTCTGTATTGACGTTAAAATATAATGTGTTCATATCATCTCAAAAAAAATGTAATGAAATGTACTTCACATCATACTCTCATGACTGTAATGCACAAAGTTTGTAGAATTGGAGAAGTGGGTATAACCTATGTTGGAAAAGATAAGTGGGTATCGTCCTAGAGCAAGAAAATAAAACAAAATTACCTTCCACAATTCCTTTCTCCCTCTCTGGTGGTGTTGGTGGATGGAATCTACACTGAGCATCTTCCATGTCTTTTTATTATAAGTTTATTGTCTACTGCACCCATGAATTGGGGAATAGGTGTAAATGTCCCTTATTTGCGATTTTCAATGGTCAAAATTTAGGAAGGAAAAATTCATTGAGATGTACAGAGATGACAACTGCAAAACTTCAAGAGAGCATGTCCGTGAATATATCCACCACATGAACCCACTTTCCTATTCGTATCATGTTATATCAAGTGCCACAGTTTCAGACCCAGCATGCCTTGCCCTACTCTATGAATTATCTTCTATTTTATTCGTCAATTTATTTATTTAGCTCTGCAGTTGTAATTTTAGTAGCTCCACAAGAGCTCATCACTTCATCTCATTGGGGAAGTCACCTTCATTGACCATTGAGAAATCACCACACTTTATCTATTCATATTTTTTAGCCTTATCTTTTGCAAATTTAAATCAACAGATGGAAAAGCAAAAAGCTAAATGAATTGGAATTTTTATGCTACATCTTACATCAGTACATATTAAGCAGAGTCCAACTGTATTTGCCATGCATTATAAGCGAATACAAGACACATATCTTAAGGAACCAACCTTGTTCTGACATGAAAGGTAACTCTCTCCCCAACCACCAGAAACAACCTGTTTGGATAATAGAAAATCGCAAGCCTTACGGATGCTAGAACAGCTATGGTAGTTCTTTCCAGCAGCCACCAACCCTTGTATCCCAAACCATGCACCATAAGTGAAGCAAACTCCCCAAGAGCCATACCTATTTAGAAACAATATACATATCTTTATACTTTAGATGGTGAAAGCATTGGATGTTTCCTCAAAAGTACTGACTACTGATTAACAAGCAAATAGATAACGAACCATGAGCCATCTGGTGCTTGTATCTTTTCAATGAACAAAGCAGCTCTTTCAATACAGCTTTCAATTTCTTCCCTCCGATGCCCGGGGTATAATTTCTTAAACAATGCCAAAGCTTGAATTGCAGCTGAGGTACATTCAACATAGCTGCAAATAGTTGTAGATGGTTATAAATCATAACCATCAGTATAAATTCAGATATGGAAATGATTACTGTAAAGGAGCTGATATCTTACGGGTAATCAATAACAATGTCACCAAATGTTTCAGCAGGGTTGAACAACTGAAAACAATAAAACAAAGAATCTATGATGTTTCCCCTTATGGAAGAAATTGAGTGGCAATATTATTCTCTCTCAACTGGTCGCAATAGAACCCCACACAGTATTAAAAAACCAATTTTATGACTCTTCCTGATCCTGACATGTATTTCTTTGTCTTTTCTTTTATTACTGTACAGAAGCTAGCATAAGATAACATTGATTAGAAAGTGACAGTTTCTTTCTCTAGGACAAGCACCAATTTCGTCGGAAGAATGACCAGTTGACGATAGATAAACTAATTCACTCAGAAGAAAGAGATGACGTTATGGAAAGCATGATATTCGATTTTCTAAGAAGGTACAAGAATTGATGAAGGCTACCTCCAACCAACTGTAAGATCTAGTGAGTTCATATGTTGCAAAGCCACCATCGCTGTTCTGTACAGGTACAAGAAGAGCTTATTAGAGATTAAATCAAGTTTTACTACTTTAGAACCACGTAGAGGGGAATAAAACTTGAACAAGAAAATGCAAGTCGTGAGATGAAGCAGCGACAACTATGAAAGAATTTGCAGAACGAAGTCGCAAGTTATTTGCTGGCACTAAACAGAAACAAACATGTACATGTGTATAGTTCAGCTACATGCATGTACAAGAGACAAAGTGACAAGCATGCAAATCATTGATTTTTGCAAACCAACAGTTTTCTGAAGCAAGGACCACGTGAACAAGCTACGTTTTCCTTTGAACGGGTGACACATTGTTTAAAACCTTTTTGCTTTTATAGTGTAATTGAAACAAAATAAAAGGCCCATTGGAAGATCCTATACCAACTTATTCAGCTCAAAGCAGAAGTGCAAATGAATTCGCCAATTGCAAAGATTTATACACTAAAACTGAACGCAATAAAACTAGATAAACCAAGCTATGCCGCAGTCTGAAGAAGCTTTTACTATGAAACTGCTCATGGGTTTCCTTGTTCCTTTTGATCTTTGTAATTCCCGTTCAAAGATTAATAAAAATTTAATCTTTTTCCGTTCAAAAAAAAAAAAAAAAGAAACTACCATGGAATTATCAAAGCTTAAAAACAACATATATAGACTATTGAAATCAAATCCTAAACCTGATAAAACAGTTACTAATGGGGTACAACGACATTTTCCACAAAATCGAGCTTCCTGACCCCAGACTCATCCCACTTCATTCCAATGGTTTAGAACCAACTGTTTACACTCCTATAAGCCGAAGAAAATAAAAGTCATTAGTTGCATAAGGATTTTATCAGAATCTCTCAAAAGTTTAGTTGTTGCAATACGATTACCATGATCTTCTTTTCCTTTTTTAGTTGGTTTACAAAGAGAAACTTCAGCGGTAATTTGTCTTCAAGGAATTGAGAGACTCCAAACCTTCTTGCCGTGGAGCTTTCACACAATTCCTCCAGATATAACAAACACTTTCTGAACCACTTAGCAAAAGGAGGGACAGGTGCACTTAACATGATGACATCCAGGTAAAACAACTGAAGTTTCATTCTACTTGTTAATAGCACAATCAAATTAATTCAATGCTGCTCACAAATTAAGCAAAATGAACGGTGCACATACCCTTTCTAAATAAAAACACCAAATTACTAAAATTTAAAATAAATACCCCACTTAGGAATGCATTCACACATTACCTCAAATGAGTTATTTAGGAAAGTTAAAAAGACCAAGTTACCTGTAGAGAGAGAGTGACATTTACAGCATCGTATAACCGCTTTGCATCAAGTGGCTCGCCAACAATAGCTGGTGGAAGTTTTGATAGTATGAGAGCAGCCTGAATACGACATAGAAATTAAGTTGCAGCGATGAGAATGACCTCACAATTTTTTTTACATGTGATAGATTATTACTTTCAACCCTTCAGCTGTGCAATCAGAGATGGGCCATCCATGATCTGCAGTCGAGAAAGGCCAAGCCCCTTTTGAAATGTGGCGGTACCAGAACTCGAGGTTTCCCGGGCAATCATCTAAAACCTTTAAAGCAAAGAGAAGGGAGTCAATAAAAAAAAGGTCAATCTAAGCATGAAAAATTCAAATATTAAAACATTGTGGCAAATTTGACAATAGCAATTAATAAACAAGAGAAGCACCTGTGTGTCTTTTATGTAGTCATGTGCTTTCTTAAGAGTTGGACCATATTCCTCAGCAAGGTTTGTTGAAATAATTGCTTGAGTAGCAAAAGCAGTGTCCCACAACTGACTTCCATTGTAACCCTACACTCAATTCCTACATTTTCAATAGAGTGAACAAAGTTTCCACTACGTAGAAGAAATGAGAACAACCACATGACCCCTTCCACTAACAATGTAGCGCCCTGATTGTAACTGGCCATCGCCTCCCCACTTTTTTAGGGAGAAAAGGCGACACGTTCGAAATCTTTAGTGGACCAAAAAACTACTACATGGTCATATAATAGAAAGACAAATCAGTTAACTGAGAATAATTACTTAAATGGGGTATATCACTATCTCAAGACCTGCATTTTCATGCCGTCTTCAGCAAGCCACAAATAATCATAGAGTCTTGGAATGTGTAACTTGAAGGCCTCTGAATTTGGATCTTCCACCCAACAGCAAAGCATATTTAGCACCTGAATTTCGAATTTCAGATTAGAGAGTAAAACGTAGCACCCAGGTAAGGGTAGCAATGCGAGTCTTTATTCTCATTTTAGATTGAAAAACTAAAGAGGAAATGCAGAGTTTCGAAAAGTACACATAAACAAGAAAATTGAGATAAAATTATGTAGTGTTTTCTAGAAAGGAGAAGGAAGAGAATGACATTGCGATATCTTGCAGAAAATTTTAGGGAGCATATAAGCAGAGTGAAAGAATAAATTCTATTCAGACATCAAGGCACTAACAAATAGGGGTTTAAGGATTCCTGATTGTGAACCTGCAAAGTGGTTCTCCTTAATAAGTTAACATGGACCAGCAAATCGGAGATAGAGGAAACTTGTGATATTCAATTGGAGACTAAATTTCTTCAAATATTTTGGGCAGACTTCTTAACAGATGGAAATTTCAATACGGAAAAGATCAATATGATACGGAATAAAAACCTTGTTTACAGGCCCGATGCATATGTAGCGAGTATTCTCATCTTCATAATGTATGTGCTCCATCACCATACGAACAGCTTTCTCTCTCAACCTTTTCGCAGGCCAATGCAATAAAACTGGTTCCACAACTTTATCAAGAGATGCCCAAAGTACATCTTGTACCAGAGGGTGAGGGTAGTACAAATCTTCCTGCAGGAAAAAGTAAATTCTGGTCACCTAGGAAGGAACAAACTGAAAGAAACGAGCAAACACTCACAAGAAAAATGTATTTCTGTTATCGGCTATGCTATCAATCTGTATAACCTGAGAAAGGTGCAGTTCGTGCAGTCAACAACGTTTGATCTTATCTCGTCAAAAATGCCTAATCCAAACAAAGGGGACCACATTCCGTGTTTTCATATGGCAATAGCAACAAAATACCTACCCACAGCTAAAACTATTGGAACTTTAAAAGGCTTACTGAAAGGGAAATCCATTGTAACCTGCACTTGATAGGACCCATCTAACAATGCAGTATTAAATCATCCATCATTTTCAGCTGTGAGACAACCCTTCCCTTGTGTGGCTGACATCTACCACTTATGAGTCAATGTTCGAACTCCTAAACAGATTAACTTCTAAAGTATGAAGAGCTAAACGTTTAGTAACCAAAATTTAGAGTATTCACAATCCAGGCATAGAAATAGGGATAGCAATGCTAGCTACCAAAAAACATGAGCTAACCAATCCGATATTATTTAGAACCTCGATCGAACTACAATGTACACACAAACCATTTTGTTACTAACTTACTCAGGAAAGTACGAAAAAAGAAACATGGTCATTGACTTTGCCAATAAAACAGAAAGCAATCAGAAAATAAATTCTATCCTTTTGTCCATTCAAACCTTTTACAATGGGTTAGACCTTGATTATATTTTATTAGGATAGGATCACTTACTGTCACTACCTTTTATTCATTGCTAGCATTCTTGCATCAGACATCTACAGCCACCTTCATGACAAATACGAGTTAGACAAACTAATTCCAGCGGCTCACGTTTGAAATCCTTGTTTTCACCGCTATTTTGATTGTGTGGCTGAAGATTTTGGAGAACAAATAAAGGACTTCCAAGAAATATGCAACCTGTACGCACGTAATCACACACCAAGTAGAATCTAAAATCTTGGTGTTTGCCTACAATATTTGAACTCTGCCTTGTCTTTTTAGGATTTGTTTCAACTTTCAAGGGCTTTAGTCCTCTGCGCTATTTGTTTTCTCTTCTACAAAACCTCTCATCTACCAAACAAAATATATAGCACATATTTACGAACATTGACAGCTTAAAAAATGTATAACATCCTCTCTTTTTATTCAACAGGTAGAGATTTTTTTAAGATCATAGCTTTTGATAGAGATGAATACCAACCTTTGCACATTGGTTGCGTGCTTGATTCCAATTTATTTCATGATAAGGGACGGTGTACAGCTCCTTTCTCAAGGCCATAATCTCTGGCGTGATTGGACCAACAAACCTCTTCCCGTATAGGTAAGACATGGGTAAATAAACCATTCGACAGTGACACCATAACCGTCCTGCATGATTAGGAAAGGTTTTCATTCCCTTGGACAGGGCAGCAAATAGGATAAGTTGGATATTTTAAGCAGCATGCAAAAGTTAACATAACCCAAGAACTATTTTAATTCACTAAAGTAATCAACTTAAAATTCACTTGTCATATTTCATTCCCCTAAAGACAAAGCACCAGTTCCCTGAAAAATAAACTATCATAGGGAGATGTTCATTTAAGAAAAGTTAGTAATATTTAGAAAACGTTAATGTTTCCAAAATCTAAAGGCTTAAGTTCTAAACCTGAATCTGCACAATACATGGAATATCACCAGGAGCGATAATATGTAGTTACACATGTACCAATGTATATTAATTGTTGTTCAAGGGAGAAATACAAATGTTTAGGTTTTGTTAATTAACCCTACCCCACATAACATTAATATATATATGTACATATATATAATGAGAGAGTTACAATATAAGAAATACTAAAATACCCTCATTATGTTCTAACATGAATGATAAAATATGTATGTGATCTGTAACACTAAGTCCATATCTTAGTAGTAGGATACTTCTAAAATGGGTGTGCTACCAAGATGGGAGCTCAAATCAGCGCTCCCAAGATGGGAGTTTGAGGAAGCTCACTCCCCTCAAGATGGGAGCTCGCTCCTAACTAAGATGGGAGCTTATCGAGCCGTTAAGGCAGTTATTCTCTTACTTTTAAGGGAGTTATGCCATTGTGGAAATAAGAATATGGAAATGTCAAGAAGTTTTGCAGATTGAAAATATGTAACTTCCAATATTTACCCTTTAAGATCAGGGAAATTCTCAATAAGTATCACTTTTTCTTCAATGGTTAAGTTATTTAAAGATATTCTTTACAAGGACTTTATAACCTATAAACGCTCCTTAGGCGCTCCCGACCTTAGGAGTTTCTAGCTGCCTCTGCTCCCCCGCATCCACTCCCGCTCCCGATCTTGCTTCGTGCTTCTAAGGTCCGTATATGACAATCTAACAACAATGTAAATATTAAGTATTGCCAGAACAGCCGAAAGCAGCACAATGAATGTACCAGTGAAGCACACGGGGATATTGAAAAACTAATGACTCATCTGTCTATCAGAAGATTCAGAACATATCAGAAAAATGAGGAGAATGGGGGATTTCTACTGTAATCAAAATGCCAAGCTTCGGGAATTGTCATCTTAACCTGTAATACAGTATCCCTATATCCTCAAAAGTGTTCCTATCCCTCCTCCAACCCAATATTTAGATATTCGGCAATCCAACATTTCCATCCAAGCTTGCGGATGTTTTCCTACCACAGACACAAGCCGACAACCATATAACTAAGGTTCAAGAACAGTAGAAAGCATCGCCCATGTATAATACAAAGGTAAAACATTAAAAAGGGATTTTTCAAAACCAAATTCTCTTCCAATGGAAATGGAACCTGCACTCTAAGAGCAAACAGTGAACCTCCACTTCTGTAGGCATACTACCAAAACACGTCTTCCTTGTCCCCTAAACAAAAGAACCATAATACCCTCTCAAAGAACCTGTTCAGAGCCTCCGCAGACTCGAGCTTCCAGTTCTGCACTGTGTATGTTGATCCTTCAAACTCCAAACTCATACTTTTCAGCAGGGCAGAACCAAGATTCTTATTCAGTGGGGGCAGGGGAAATAATCTAATCTCTTCCAAAGGAACAATCCAAAAGCCAGTTTTCTTAAACTGATGATTAATATATTTTCTCATTTCATATATCTACTAGTAAAATACAAAAGTCGTTGATGAGTTTTCATATTTTGAGAGGGGGGAGGAGATGGGAGGGACAGAGAGAGAGAGAGAGAGAGAGATCTGAACTATGTGAATCATGACGTAAATATGAGACTGGCAAAACCTAGAGTAATAGAAGAGACCAAATAGGTGATAAAGGCAAAAATAAAATAAAAATAACCATTGTGATGGTGCAAAGCCAAAATTTCTTGGGTTACATCGTAAAAACGATTTTAAAACTACATAATCTAAGTGCGATTTTCCAAAAGTAAATGGGGTGAACTGACCCCATTCCGTAACATGCCTCCGCTTTTGCTCCTTGGATCCTAGCAGATACACTCCGACACATCCTAAATGTATCCACATGTTGAACTTAAATTTTCCTTTTTCTAAGAAGTATCCAAAACTCTTCGGATACTCTAATTCTCATATAAATATGGATAGATAAAAAGTATTTCTCTGATACTTTGGTTACTACTTGAAGCAAAATCATTCTTTGCCGTATTTTTCAAACAGAAAAACCAGAACTACTTCATAAATGTGTCTCATGTGGAAATGAGTATAGCCATACTTAATCGACTGACCAATAGATCTGAAACTGGTCTCTAAACCCAAAACTAGTTTATCAATGTTTTTGTTTGGTAAATAGTTTCACATCAATGCTGAACTTCATGTAATACGATTCCGAAGTTACAGAAAAAGATCTACTTAAATATCTCCTGGTCGTATCCATTATTTCTAGACTTTCTTTCTCGACATATCCGTATCATATTGAATTTGTAACACATAGCTTATTCCTGCTTCGTAGATAACATTTACATAGATTCGTGCTCTAGCTTCCATGTTGGAAACAGACTAGAATTCCTTGTTTAAGTCTGTTTTGGCTTATTGACTAGAATTCATATTCCAAGTCGGTATAGGTTTATTTTCAGTGCTTCCCTATAAATAGGGACCTTGAGGGGTTCCTATGGTTTGTCCCTTTTGGATCCATTAAGGAGAGGCTCCTTGGGATATTATGGTGGAGTTCTTCATTCCTTTTGTTGTTGGGGCTGGATACTAGGGTTTTTGAGTATCTCTTTGGGTTCCGCCAAGGGTTTGTGTCTTCCTTCGAGTTCTACCAGAAATTTGTCCCTAAATATCGTTTGTTGCTCCGTTGAGATTTACGGGCATAGCCAACTCTTTGTATTTTCTCCTCGTTCATAGTGAATCCTCTCTCGCTCTTTGCTCGTGGAGTACGTTCTTGCTTTGTGCTTGAGAGGAACCACATAAATCATTGTGTCCTTGTTTTGATCGCTTGTTGGTTTGTTTGTTCTCTACTTCGTGGCTGTCATGACATTCCATTACCAAAATGAAAATTTCATCCTTGTTCATTCATTGTTTTGATCCATGAGGAAGTGTACAGGTCTTCTTTTTCAAGAAAAGAAAAACTCGAAAGATTTACATTATACAAATGCACAAATGGTTCCTAACCTGGATGGACGGGGAGAGCATAAGGTAAAAGCCATAACTCAGGGGGCATGGGATTATTTCCAGACCATTCAAATACTCCAAGGACCTGTACCATCAAGGAATGAAGAAAGAATAAAGCATGTGCCGAGGAGTACCGCAAAAATTGTAACTTGAGCACTTCAGAATTCAGGACTCAACTGAAAGCCACATTTTCCCCCATGATGTTATTTCAGTGGCACCACCATGGTCCAGAATCCACTTATGCCCTTCCTCCATTGCCCCTTGCCCATCATTCACACCTTCGCCGAGCAATCTCAAAGTAATATAGCTCAACACAGTACCAAACATGGTGCTGGGCCCTTCTATGTGTAAGCCCCAACCACCATCTCTGTTCTATAATTACATGTTTCAAAAATTCAAAAAATTTAGCTTCTAATACTGACAAGTAACAAATACTAGGATAAACTGCCGCAAAGTGCTACTGAATATCTCGAATCAAAACCGATTAATATCAAACCATCCTTGCCTGGTGATTGTAAAGATAACGGCACATCTCGTATTTATGTTCTTTAGATAGGACTGCATTCAGTGCCCCCGTAACAGAGAGTGTAATAACCTATGCATCAATGAGCAACAGTGTCACAATTGCATAGATATGTACCATAAACTACGAATATTTGCAGTGACGAATATAGCAAATTGCTGTTGAAATCCAATTTCAATTGATGGCACGGCAAGAATGTTAGCAGGGTAAATCATCACTTACCAGGCCAGGCATTAGAAACATAGGACCTCCATAATCTCCGGGCCAATGTCCATCATGAGCCTGGAGAGTTGAGTAAAAACTAAGAGCCCGTCGTAATGTAGCCGTTACTTGATCCTCTGTAATATCTTCAGTATCTGTTACTTTGACTTGTGGTAAGACTATCCTGGTTGGATTATCCTTGTTAAACTACATATTCGGAAAAGGAAAATAAATTTAGTGCAAGTTAGTTGATAAGCTTAAAAAAGGACTCAATTTAATTATAATACTCGTTCCACCCCCTCTTTTCCCCCCAATTTTTTTTTTTACAATAAATCCTGCATTTTCTAAATAACTCTTCAAAAAAATTCTTGAGTTGAAAGAACTGATGATGTGTGTTTTTGAGTTCTTTTGATACATATACACCCACTGATCCACATAGTATTGACATTTATATACACGTATATATCTATCAAATTAGGAGAAACTTTGGTCTCATTTTGAGGATCTGAATAATTCCTTTTGCAGGCCCCATGTGCAGTTTGATCCGGTACTTATAGCTGCATAATTTTGTCACTGTATTTTTTTCTTCTTCCTTTATTTTCAACACAATAACATAAAAACAGACTATGGTTATTGGTTACAACAATACTAGTGAGGCACAAAATACCCCCACCTTAGGGTATGCTCAATCGTAAAATGTTATGTCCATGTCTAGTGAATGTTACAACGGGGGACGCTTAAAAGTAAGTGACTGAAAATGCTATGTGTCATACGGTTAAGATTTTATGCCGTTTTTAAATCAATGTTTCGCCATATTGTAGGTCAGGTGTGGGTTTCGATTACGCTTTCTTGTGGTTATGGTGAAAGTCAACGGGAATATGAATCCTAGACAAGGTTAGGGTACGTTAGTATTTACCCAACACTCAAACACTCACTTGTCGTGCAGATACCGAGTCATATAATGGAGTATTAAAAATGAACATACTGCAGATACCAAACTTACTACCTCCGTTCCCATTTCCCCCTGTGTCGGTCTTCTTCTTTCTTTCTTTTTTTTACATCTTTTTGCAAAATATTGTCGTTATATAAAAAAGAATGGACAAAAGTCGACGAGTATACTCTTTTATCCTTCCTTTTTTAAATTAATTTCTAGCAACAAGAAAATATATTGGTAATGAGCTAAAGAAAATAACACCCATACTTCAATACGTTTCTTTAACTTTTCATTGCAATTTCGAACACTTGTATAATTTTTGACATATTTCAATACAATTTTCCAACCTTAGTAAAAGACAGGCCTGCGATGATGATGTTTTTTTTTTTATTTTGACAAACATGATGATGATGTTTATTTAATAAGTTTTTTTTTTTTATCCGGTTTATTTAATAAGTTGAAATCCGTTTTCGTGTAAGTTGAAATCCTTGACGGGGACGGGTATAATATTACTTTATAGATAATGCACACACCGAAGATGTCAAGATAGACGTCCAGTCCATTATTTTAAGAGAGACAACAATCCTTTCCATTCAAACTAATTGGCGCCAGCTAAGAGCATCCACAATGGAATAACCAAAAGCCAATAATCAAAATTTGTCACATCATCTTTTGGTTATGCATTTAAGGGGTTGTTAAGGTTAGCAATGTAGAGATCCACAATGGTACAATCAAAACT
>JAOTQK010000001.1:7735152-7747022 GCA_025642025.1 Rhododendron ferrugineum
ATTTTTGGGATACAAACTATAGGGGGGTGGACTAAGATAATGTAGATCCTAACGTATTTTAAGGTATATTTGCAGCTCCGATTATGTTTTGTTGTTGCCCAGGAAGGAACTTATCTGACCTTATTAATTGCTAGAATTTAAATTATGAGGAACAAGGTTGTCGCCAATTCACTACTGCAGTTTGGGAATATAGAAATGAACATGTCCTGTTGGGGTTAAAGGTTTGGTGTCTCCAAGCTCCAGTTGCAAACTATGCGCCATTCAACCAACATATCAAGTTGTAAACCAATTCCTAAAAAGTTATATTAAAAAATCTGAGCAGTGAGAAAACCAATAACGGGCTTTTACCCCTTTTTTTCGGGTAAGGTGAGCTTATATATAGAAAAAAAAAAAAAAAGGTACAAGCACACAAGGGGAATACCCTAGGTCACATAATTCAAACATAGGGTGTCAAATCCCAATCAATTCACACCGTCAACTTCTGTTTGTGGATCTATCAATACTACCCACAAATTGACCATCTCTCAGGATCCATGCAATCTAAAACCGCATGCGTGTATACCAATGTTTAATTAGGTGAACCGCAGAGCATGAAGAAGCGCTGATGGCTGGTCTGGAACATGTGTAAAATGTGTCAAGGCTGAGATTTGAAGCTTCGGCCTTGTGCTTTGCAAGAGTAATGAGTTACCAGTTAACACTGAACTACAAAGTAATGTGCTGTGAATGCCTGTGATTCTGTGAACAAAATTAAGTTATATAATAAGTTCGATTATACTGTGATATACACCATAAAAGATTGAACTATATTTCCATGTAAAACAGTTATATGCACACTACACTCTCACATTTTGAAAAATTGACGCTTGCACACCAACTCTGAACTTGTGACTTGGGGCATATGCCACGCTACTACCCAAATGAGACCCACCCTAAGAGCAGGAACAAAAACCACCTAGACCAAAACGAGGATAAACAAACTATACCAAAGGGCTAAGTTGACAGCCGAGACAAAACACCACAGCCCCCAATCACATTCCCGGGCTGCTATTACCATCATCAAACCCATAGGTGGGATGGCAACAACAGGGGAAGGGAGGTGCCACAAACATTCAAAACCAAACCACAAGTTACATAAAATAGTATCCCACATTTAAAACAACATCCGTCCTCACTCATTAGAGCCTAAATTCACAAGCTTTCCAATAGGGCTGAGCAAAAATCCATAAGACCTGTCCAAACCGACCGACCTGGTCTGACCCGTTGGGTTTCAGTAAGTTTCGCCCATCAATATAGTTGGCAAAAAGTCTAGTAGGGTTAAAAATGTCAGGTTTCGGTTCAGATAACGGGGCTCATTATTTTTTACCCACATTACCTGAGTCGATCGATTATATGAGAGAATAGGTTCTCTATGTTTGTATGTCAAGTTGAAGTCAACTCTTTTCTCTCTCCTCCATTCAAATTTGTGAATTCACAATATAACACAGTTCCCATCAATCCCTCCTAGAATCCTCAATAGGAGGGATCCCTCAAAATAGAGAAGGGCGGGCAGGACTTCCGCAAGAACCTCCCCCATCTTCCCGTTCAAGATAGATGGGAAGGAGCCGTATCAAGTAGAGGCCACTGAAAATTGTTTTCTCTTTTACTCTATCTAAGAAAACACTCCATGACAGGAAGCTCAAAAGGGAGGGGCAACGCGGCCAGACAACAGAATGAGTCATCCCTTCTCACATGATCATTTCTTCCCTCTATCGGATCTCCCCCCCCCCCCCCCCCCCCCCAAAACCTTTTCTGCCTTCATTGCCTTCCCAGAATGGCAGAACCTCACATTTCTATTTTGTTTTTGAACGATTTGTACTACTTGTTTGAAAAAATTTCCACCCGATTTATCCCTTCGCAACCAGAATGACACGACCTGTTCTGTTCTGAAGAGCATCCTGTTAGAAATTAGGTGAGTTATTATCAGGCAACAGGTGGGTTGCCGTACCCGGTCTGACCCCTGGACACCCCTACTTCCCATGACCACAACCAATATAAAACCATGGATTTAACCATCCATGGAATCATTTGTTGCACTATATGTATCCTAGATGAGCATACTCTCTCCTGGACCAAAGACTTAAAAGGGACGTTATATGCCAAGAATGTTAATATTTCTACTAAGGAAAAAAAAAACAATAACCATCAAGATAGGATTATCATCAAGAATTTCAACATTTTATTCCGACCTCATTGGCTTCACAATCTCAGCCGGGAAAACCAATCATTCGAGTAGGCACTGAAACAGCTTATCCTCTTCAAAATTCAAAAGCTATATATTTAGAGCAGGGCTCAAGAGCCCTATACCCAACACACGTGCATAAAATTATAAAATCATTAATCATAGCAGACAAATGATTCACATGAAAATCAATGACCTAATACGTAACTTATAAGTCATTGGCAAAGGAAGAAGGGAAAGAGACTAACGGGGAAAGAACAGACAAGAGGTGACAAGTTTTGGTACTTCATTCAGATCATTTCACAGAAGACATATATCACCAAGATAATTGCAAAACATACCAAATGGTCTTCCATATGATAAGAATCTGGATAACTTTATTGCCCTCTTGGTTGCTCTTCCATGTGGTCTGGACTTGTGGATAATGAGTATTAGGAAGACTAAAGATCTGAACAAATACCCCTTGTATACTGAGAATACACATTGTTTGCGATTGACACAAACTGTTTAGTATCAAACTTGATTAGGCCCTATACTGAGCACATAAGAAAAATATACTGCCTTCATCCCACAATCTTGGTACTTCTTGCCTCTTTGGGATGTCCTAAAACATGGCATATTTTGAAAAGTCAAAGCAAAAAGAAGAGTCATAACTTTGCCAAGGTATCCATTGTTAGTAACCATAAATGTATTTAAAATTTGAGAAAAGTGGCAGCGAATTCAAAAAAAATGCCATGAATCCAAGTGCATGAATTGATTTTGAATTCCCAAGCAGAACCAATAATATGGGACGGAGTACTTGTATATAATAAGTAACAAATGAGAGAGCAAAGCAATTGACTAACCTAAAGAGTAAAAGGAGGTTTGTAACTTTAAAGATATGACTTTCTAGTGGTAAGCATGAGTATTTATTCTGAGATAATATCAGCAGGCAACAATTCAGTGCATTTGGACTTAGAATCCTCTTCCAAAATGCACAACTCAGTAATTCCAGAATATTTGGCTACTCCGGTACTTCTTCTTGAGGTAGGTTGCAATCAGCTTCTTGTAAGTCCAATTCTTCCACCTCTTAAACTCCAAAAATGCCTCCGAGCTTGAATGGAAATCCCCTTTTCCCAAAACCTCAAATACAAGTGGATCAGTTGCTACTTGTGCAGAATCATGCACATTCATTTTACTTAAAGCGAAGTCCAAATTCATTCCCACTCCTCTGTCAAAGTAAGCATCAACGACACAACCATAAGTCACGAGATCAGGGACAACCTTTTCATGCTTCATATGTTCAAGGCTTACATGAAGATCCCAAAACAAAGACATCTTTGAAAAAGCCAGGGCTCGAATGTTAAATGTCGTAAGGTCAGGATCGAAACCAGATTCCACCATTTTCAGAAATTCTCTTTGCAAGCTTTTCATCTTGAAATTTGCAGCATAAGACAGAAGCAGAAGGTTCCATAGGAGATTACCCACATTTCTCCTACGAAGACCCACATCCCTTAAGAACTCACCTAGGCTGTAGAATTTCTTTTTCTTGATGTAGGCAATTGATATTGCTCTAATACCTTCTTCTTCTATGAGAATTCTGGACCTCTTAAAACGAGCATAAGCAGATTCCATCTCGGCTAGAGAACCAAAAAAACTATAATACGTAAGAACAGCATTTGCAGTGGCAGAATTCATTGAGAAACCCCTTGAGATCATATCTCTAAGTGTACTTTCCATCATCTCAAGCTGTCCTTGCTTTCCAAAGAAAGAGAGAGCCAATACATAAATCTCAGGAAGCAAACTAGAATGCCTCAGACTTAGTTGACGCATAATTCTGATCACTTCATCAAACTGTCCCATTCTTCCATAGGCATCAAAGAGTTGCGAAACTGTTTGAATATTCGGCACAAATGAACTGTTGAGGATTTCATCCCAAATTGCATGCGCTTCCGGGAAAAGACCGTTATCAGCATAGCATAGCATCAGAGCTGATAAAGCAGAACTGTCAATTGGAAAACCTTCAGATCTCATCTCAAAAAGAATCTCCTCAGCTACATGAGGTAAGTTTTTCCTGCTTAAAGTTTGGATTAGTGCAGCACAATCTATTGAAGTCTTCTGATCAACACTTACTTGCTCCTTCCAGTGCCGCAATATCTGCGTAAAGCATACCCACGAAGAGGATGAACAAAGAGAAAACATAAATCTCAAAATTCAGCAAATTTAGAATAACCAATGAAGCACATGTACGGGTACGGGGTATGGGGCACGGGTACAGGTAAGGTGCGGGTACGGGATACGGCAAAAACCTAAAAATGGAGGGTACAGGTACGGCAGGGTACACCAATATTTTTTATATAATATTTTATGTTCCTAGCATGCTATAATTCATAGACGTCCCACCTCCACTTAGTAAACTTATACTTTCAATGTCGAATTTTTTTTGTCTTTTTTCTGTAGAACAAAAGAATGCACAACAAACTTTCAGTCTTCAGACCACTCTTAACAAAAATCTCAAGGATTTAGTTCAGGAATCCAACATCATAAATACAATACAAAATAAGGATCTCTAATTTGACTCAAGTTCAGTTAGGCCATAAAAGGAAACGAAAATGCTGTTGAAATTGTGAGGAACACTATAATTGTTACTCAATTTAGATACATCAGTGAGACAAATCAATCCTCTGCAGCAAAAAGTACTCAAGCATTTAGCAATTAGCACCACTGTAGACTACTTTACAAAGATTCAGAACAAACAGGCAGAGAAGAATGATTCATGCATCAGACTCTAATGGTTTCATCTATATGTTACCAATTTGCCCATGGCCCGATGATTTTATTTTACTATTAGACATCTAGACTTTGGAGAATCAGTTAAGCTCCCCAGCTTTCACTTCTCCTGTGGCTCTGGTAGAAGTAGGGCTGCAAACGAATCGAGCTGCTCGGGTGGTTCGGCTCGTTAAGGCTCATTCACGCATTTAGTAATCGAGCCGAGCTCGAGCTCGAGTTTTGGGCTCGTTTACTAAATGAGCCAAGCTCAACACTCAAAAGCTCGGCTTGACTGGCAAAATCTCGGCTTATTTAAAGAGGCTCGTTTTGTAAATTGGCTAGGCTCGGCTTGTTTACACCCCAAGGCAGAAGAAACAAATGTAACTCCAAACTGACCACCCGAGGGTACTCTACTCAATGGTTTGGATTTCAGGAGGTTGGGGGTTCGAGGCGTGCGGGTCCATTTGGCCCGTGGAGCAGGCATTAGCTTTAGCAAATCAGACACCCGGTGTCCCTCTAACATTGTTCGACGCCGAACACCCCTTTGGTCAGAGAAAAAAAATGTAATTTTGCAATCCCCAAATTCGTGACAAAAACACCAGTTACACACACCACAATTATTCCAATTTAGTCTTTGATGACCCTAGCAGATATGGTTCAATATATCTAGGGAAATCCGAGAAATGCAGCAATCAAAATGGGGTTGTGTGCGCGTATGTCCAGACGAAGTGTCCATGCATAGAACTAATCAGAGGAGTCTTTTGAGGAGAGTACCTTGCGAGCTAAAGCTCGATTTGGTGAGTCTTTTTGTTGGGAACGAACCCTCAAACGCTCTGGTTTTGGAGTACCTACAAGACAAAGAGGGGAAGGGATGGAGCCGACTGACAAAACTTCCATTAGAGAGAGTGCGCGGGCGGCGGGGCGGCGGGAGAGAGAGAGAGAGAGCGCGCTCTTTCCGAGTGATACGGCGTTTTCAAGGTCGATCGGCTCATTGTACAACCAAACGAGAGTTACCCAACCAAAGCAAACAAATACAGTAACAATAAGAGAGGGGAAGCTATCGGTCCCAAAATACATAAATTAATAAAATAAAATAAAATACAACAAAATTATAAAAGAAAAGTTGTCTGGAACTACGATGTCGGAGTCGGATCCGTCGGATACACTTGTGAAGAGGGGTTGGAGAGGCCGAAGTTGAGAGGCTAAGTATGAACACAGAGCAAATCCTCTTGGATGACCCGCCGCACCAACTCGATCTCGTCCCGCCGCAAACGAGAGGCAGAAGTTGCTGCAGATGTCGTCTTCGTCTACTTGTTCTGTAAACAATTCCTAAATTATGTAACAACAATTTTGTCCCTCAACTTTCTGATTGCAATCTATTTCATTCAATTTCTATGTAAAATCTCTTCTAATTTCATATGATTTTGGACAAAATTGATTGCAAATCGGAAAGTTGAAGGGAAAAAATTGTTGCTTACATAATTTAAGGACGAAGTAGAAAATGTGGATAGTTTGAGGGGTAAAAACAAAACAAAACAAAAAAAAAAGTATTCAAGAAATTTTTTTGAAGCTCATTATGGACTTATGGTTTAAAATGAGCGCAAACAAGTTACTACTCGATCATATCAAAAATTGAAAATAATAGTCCAGCTCATGTTTGGCCTCTCTTTTTTCCCTCAGCGAACGTCAACAGTGTTAGTTGTAGTTAGTGAGATTTGAACCCGTGTCAAATGAATGTGAGCATATTGTGTCTACTACTACATTTGCGACCTCTTGTTTGGCTTGATTGAAACTTATTTGAGATCAACTCATCTCATAAACAAGCTGAGTTGATCATATTTTTGAAATTTGTTAAATTTTAAATAAGCTTGATTAATTACGTTGTTCAACTCGTTCGACTCGTTTATTACTCTTGCACAGAGGGAGAGAGAAATTTCTGCGGTTTCGGAGTAAACTGGATTGAGCAGTCGAACAAATGAAAGGCAAGATTTGTTGGACAAAACAATAATGGAAAAGCAGAAACTGGAAAATGATACTGGTAAGCAGTGACTACATAGGAACATGAACACATTATGGAAATAAAAACGCCAAACAGAATTATAGAATCAGAACATAAACTTGGAATTGTAAACTAATCGAGGCTTGTGTATCACATGGTGTCGTTAGAAAGATTCACCGCCTCACCGAAGGTCTTGGAGGTTGACTTCGATGCCTATCTCCCCGAATACAATGGCAACTACACTAGTTAAGTGGCAGTGTGGAACCGCACAAAGACGGTCTTAGCGAACCAAACCATGCTCGCACACCCTTTCTGGAACGACAGGAATGATCAGAAAAAAAAAATTCTTGGATATTTGAAACGATTGAGCCAACTTATACAGAGGTGGGAGTCTCTTCAACTACAGACCTGAAAGACCTTTCGTTGCACCAGATTCAATTCAGCCATGGGGAATTATTCCAGGCTTCAACACTTTTATTTTTCTTTTGGTCATACGGTATACATTAGCGGGATGTTAGTATGTTAGTCAATGGAGATTTCAGAGGCTGTCCATAGCCCTGAACCCCAAACTTTGCTCCCCGTAAGACTCGAACTCTGGTTACCACTAAAGAGATAAATGAGACAACTAACTTGAGAAGTTTGGTTTCTCCTCGGGCTTCTACACTTACAACAGGTGAAAAGTAGAGAGTCTCAGGCCAGAAGGGTATGGACTCTCTAGCTACAGAATTCAAGAATCTTAGAAGAGCCCAATACGCCAAGTCAGAAAGGCAAAGCCCAAGTCCACAGAGCCCAAGTCCAATCCACTTAAACTTCTTTGGGAAGTAAAACGATAAGGGAAAATGACGGCCCAGGATGTATTTTGATAATTAATACCCGTCAAGGACATGCTAAGAACATTTGTTAAAGCTGAAAATATCCTTAGTAAGTATTAATTATCTAAACACGTTATTGGCCGTCATTTTCCCAAAAGATAAGGCAATTGGGTCCAAGGCTCAAGTACAACACGGACCACAGCGGCATCGCACGCATGCGTGTTTAGTAAATGGGTCAAATGACTCAAATCTAACTTTGTTCATGCCCTCTCCCTCCACAAAACTTGAGTGACCCAAGGTTCACATTCACGTGACTTTTCACCTTTTCAACCATATCCAATTTCAGAGATAATTTTTATCTTTTATCACTTGAAAGAATTTGCTCATTCTTTTAGTAGTTTAAATCCTTTACTTAGGCTGTGTTCGTTTAAACTTAACTTAAAATGAGTTAGTTTGTCATTATTTGAATTTCTTCACATTTGTTAGTTTTGCGCCAAATTTTTGTGGATTATTGATTCGTCTCGATGAGAGGAATAAAAAAAGTAAAAAAATTATACTTTTACCAAATTATTTTAGAAAATAACCACTTATTTCCTCAAAATAATTCAACTTTTTTCACTTTTTCTGTTCAAAAGTGATTATTTCTCAAACGGAGTTGGTAAGGTAAAAAGAAAAAGAGGAGGAGGGGGGCAAAATGCAATTGAACCTGTAGTTAGGCCCTTTGGTAGATAAACTTTCATGTGTTTTACTAATGATCAATTGGTCTCTTTTATGATTTTGGAGTAAAGTCCAATCACCCCCACTATATGCAACCATTTGATTTATTCCATTCCAGAAATTTTCTTAAAAAATAAGCAGCTTATTTCACATTTTCAAACTAAAAAATAATTTTTTAATTTTTTTTGCACCATTTAAAAGATCTCAATGAGATCTATCAACAAAATCCATATTGATAGGAAAATTATTTGCGTAAGTACAAGATTTTTTAGCTTGAAATTGCATTCTTAAAAAATAAATACTTATTTTGAGTTCGGGAATGGGACTTACTCCATAATCCACAAGTACTGCAATCACTCAGGCTACTCCGGCCCGTTCAGATTCTCTTTAAAGTTCCTAACCTTAAGAGCATGTACACCAAGTGAGAGGTATTTACCTACCCAACACTTCACTTTTTTTATTTACCTACTCAAATCTCTCTCAATTCTCTCTCAACTCCACACCAATCATCTCGATTATCATCTCTATCCTTATAAAATATTATTCAATTGCAATATAGAGTATCTTATAATATATAAAGAAGGAGAGAGAATGAGAGAGTGGGGGGGAGGAGAGAGAAAAAATAATTTTTTTAAGAATAACTCATGAGCAGTTGCTCGGTATTTATAGAGAGCATTTTTCTGTGAAGGAAAAATAGCTACTAATTTACCTAAGCTGATGCAAAGTTGTTTTGGTGTCCAAAATAGGTAAAATAGCTATGAAGTAATATTTAACTACTCTTGTGTACATACTCTAACCACCTTCAAGTCACCCAACAAAAGCCATGGTAAAGTACTCTATTTCAACCTACTGTCTCACGTTTATCCTTTACTATATAGTAATGAAATCAACCCCGTGTCCTTTTATCTCTCAAAATAAAAAAATCAAACCGTGTCTCCCGTACGTCTAATTATTGAATACTCAGCACGTGATTCTCCTGATCACTTGAACACCACACATTCTTGTCGGACCCGCAATTATGTGTGTGGACCCCGTGTAAACGTGTGGTTCTGGACAACCCATTTAAATACGTTGCTTTACAATTATTTTTGCGGGGGGAAGGGGGGTTGTTTCCTGTATTCTTTTGCATAATACACCATTAATGCAAAACATCCAGAATTTAAAATATTGTTTGCGTACCATATGCACCACAGCAGGTGCTTGGGTTTAGGGCCCACTACATGATGCTCGATCGTCACCCACGATTATTTATGTTGTACGTCCAGAATATATCCAAATTATTTTCTGAGGACGGTCTCTTTGTTCGGTTTGTATTTTGAGAGAGATTTTTAAAAGTAATGAGTAATAGAAAATTTATCGAAGACAATGCCTGGGAGTTTTGAGATCCTAGAACGCGCGAACAATATATTTTATAATGGTCCCTTAAGATCAGATGCCAAACAATTGTACTGATGGGGCTCAAACGTGTGCTTACAGCTGTATCAAGTTTGTTAACCCTGCCTATAAATAACTGATTAACTGGGCTCCACGGTTAGTCGCGCTTGCCTATTCTCAACTCAATTTTTACTCTCCCCGTCAAAAAATTTTGGACTCTTTGGTTCTTCAAATTTTGGTTTTTGGTTCTTTGAATCGGATCAGTCTTTGCGAAGAATTCTCGGGCTTTTTAATGGCAAAGCCGAAGGATCTTGCGGCGGTGACTGCAGCAGGAATAAGTTCAAACTTGATTGATTCAGATGACAGTTTCTCCACCCACTTCCACGTGCGGATCGGTGGGTTCGAGATAAATTTTTTTGCGAATTTTTAGTTTTGGATTTTGATTGTATTTCCTCGGACCCACGGGTTCTTTGTATTAGCCGGTTTATCGATATATTTGTAGTTTCTATTTCCTGAAAAAAAAAATAGAATCAGTGTGATGTTGTCAAATTAGTCAAAAAGAATTTACTACTATTTTTGTTAGCAAAAAACTCTTCTGATTGTAGTATTAATTTGGAAAAGAAAAGTTAATTTCTGACCTTCCAATAAAATCATAAGAAACTAACCACACAGTATGAACATATTGTCAAGATGAAGTTCCACTTATTAACAGTCAAGTTTATAGTACTATAGAAATAAACTGAGCCAGTGGCGGAGTAAGGATTTTGATCCCAGGGGGCCGGCTTAATAGACATATATTTTTTATCGGAATGTATACTTATTATATCATAAGATTTTTTTTTTCAATACATTATATTTGTACATTGAAATGATTCTAGCTTAATGCAGTTAAAGTATACAAATCATTTAGTTTTTTACTTTAGACTGCTTCAACTGTCATGTTCTTATTTTTTATTTATGAAAGAAATTGAGAAATAAGAGTGTAAAATAATCGGTTTTTTATCGAATCAAACCAAAATTATTAAGATTATAAGTAGCTATACATGAATAATTATCAATTATATTCAAAATCAGGTATATACAAAATACAAATTTTAAAACTGAGACGCTCGAGGAGCCGGGGTTGGGCCCCGGGGCCCAAACATAGCTCCGCCCTTGAACTGAGCTGATATTGAGAAATTTTGTCAATATAAATAGACAATGAAATTAAGACAAAGTTACGTTAGTAGAACTAATCACGGCTGAAGATTAGAGATTTGTTCGCTCCTAAGGTTACAGGTTACAGGTTTGAAACCTCTTAGGTACTATCAATTGATTTGGGATCAGTCCATACCAAGCTTAATTTGTTTTGGCTTTAAATAAGACCCCCGCGTTTTGCATCCTCGTCCGAAGACGGCCGACGTGCATGCTTTTTAGACAGCAGTTCAAGGCAATTGATCATGCACCTGCTGTTAGATTATTGCTGCCGGTGGCTTGGGATTTCACCTATCCTTAGGGCTTGATTGTATGGATTTCATACTCCACGTATCCCAACCGTTATTAACGATGTGAAGTCGTTCCTAATTTTAGACATTTATCTTTCTTGTTTTTAGTTTCTTGTTCATTTTTAAATGGATGGATTTGGTTGTGTCCCTTGTCATTGTTTTCGGATGAATATTTGTAGATGCCGTTATTGAAATGAATTGATTGTGCTTCAAATAAAAAAAAAAATAGGACCCCCGCAAGTTGACAATGCAATTGATCTCCCAAATTAATCGAGGTGCGCGTAAGCTGACTCGAAAGGCTAGTTAATTATACAAAAAGGTTACATTAACTAAACAAGAAAAGTATTCTTTCCTAGCTACCTTTTCAATATTCTTGATAATAAAGAAATTGACTGCAACTATAACAAAACTGTGAGAACCACTTGAAACGCTCCTAGAGCATCTTCAATCCTTACCCATTTTATCACCGATATCCAAAATTTGATTAAAAAACTTAAAAACTCATCTCCAATGTCATA
>JAOTQK010000001.1:7959306-7977493 GCA_025642025.1 Rhododendron ferrugineum
CCATCCAAATACAAACGCGTACAGATACAGATGTCTCAATTTAGAGACGTAGTAGTGTAGTGCGCACACACCTGATTTAAACGAAAAGCCAGCGAAGCGAAGCGAAGCGAAGGGAAGGGAAGGATGGCAGCGAAAATACAACTCCGTAACCTCCGTTCCGTTCCGTTCCGTTACGTTACGTCAAGGACAGGCGCATTATCAACATGGATTTCAAATGGGGGCCGTCTATTCGCAGTCCCGTATTTTTTTCATAGCCCGTTAAAAATTTTCAAGATTATATTTCGGTATATGCATGTCGAAAATATGTTCAACTTTCGGTAAACAACTACCGAACTACTACATACGAAAATCATACATACATTTCGGTAAATGGTTGTTGAAAATAAGATTATATTTCGGTAACTACATGTCGGAAATGAATACAAAAAAAATAAGAAACATGTATTTCGGTAATTGGATGCTGAAAATGTATCTCAGTTTCGATAACTAACTATTGAGTATAAGGATAAGTAGGTCATTTTGCATTAGAGGGTCATATTGTAATTAATTAAGAAAATTTAACGGAATAAAGAAGAAAATACGAAATTGCGAATAGTCGCCCCCCTTCAAATGCACCCCCAGTAGTCACACTCCATTGGGATAGTTATTTTAGGGGTATTTTCAGTTCTTCCCCCCGTAGTTTAGCGGATTTCAAAGGCACACTCCGTCAGTTCTAGTTCTAAAAAATTTAATCATTGTTTTTGGGTCTGGAATGAGCCCTCAATTGGACCCCAAATTTGATGGAATCAGGATTTCATCTTGGTGGTAATGCACATGTATAATGGAAATTTCAAAATGACATTTTATTTGTTAGGTTAAGTTTTACAAAAATATATTTAGTTTGACAGTAGTTAATTTTTATTACGTGTGTTGAGTGATTTATGAATTTTAAAAATTTGTGTAGAACTTGAATATTATTTACACATTGATTTGTCCTACACAAATACCAAAGTTTAGTTTATTCCTACACATTTTTTTCAACATGTCCTCCTTTTGTTCATTGTTCGACCAGTAACTTTAGTTGTCTTCAAAGTGTGTTACGGGCATTAGCTAGTCTACAATATTTTAATGAACTAATTGAAATCTCAAAATTTGTGCAAAAAATATCTTTTTTTTTTACAAAAGTATCTATACCACTGAACACACAATCAGACTCGTGAATTAATTGTAACCTGTGATCACAAAAGGCCAAAATCATCTCTTTATCCATATTAGACTTTTCAGATTGTGAAATAAAAGAGAGGAGTGGGAATAAATAAAAAAATGTGCAAGAAAATTTAGGAAATGAACTCCCCTTTAAAGGCGGATAAAAAAAAAAAGGGAACTCCCCTTTAAAGGCAACCTAATCAATAAAAAATGTGAAATAAAATTTCCCTTTTCCGTGGGTTCATTTGATCAGAAAAGGCCAAAATCAAACTTCGTGCTTGTTTCATGTCATTAAAAAAAATGTGTGCTAGTTTAGGTATGAATATCCGGTCACTCTTTAAAATTAGAAGTAACTAGTGTTTGTCCGTGTCTACGGCACTACGCACGCCAGTTGGAATTGCGTCGGCATGTGTGAGCGTGTGTGCAAGTGCATAATGGCACATAGGACAAACACCCTTCTATTTTATTAGATAGATTGCACAAATCATAGACTTACTTGCCAATAAGAAAAATCTTAACAAAATCATTAATCGGATTGAACTGATTTTTCAATTGAGGAAAGCTTGGATCGAGCACATATACTTATCGGATTGAACTGATTTCTCACATGGCCTACTCGTTTTTTTTAAAAAATTATTGAACGGCTCGGATCACCCGTACGATGGCCGGAGCGGGCCCGGCACGGCGTGTAGTGGCTGGCCCATGCGGTGGGCCTCATATAATTGCATCCTGAAATTGTGGCCGAAAATGTGGCACATTTAACTGCATGGCCGAAAATTAATGCACATTATAGTAGTAAGAATGGCTTCCAAATATATCGCTAGGTTTTGTATCCGTAAATCTCAGTCGTTTAAAAAATGTGTACCAATCTAATGGTCGAAAATATACGGATTCAAAAACTTCCCTATCATATTATATAGATATAGACTAGTAGATGCTCGTGCCTGAAGGCACGGGGCAACTCATTCTAAACACAATCTAAATAAAAACATGTACGTAGTTTTCATACTAATTTTTTTGCCTCTTGATTGTCTCTCCACAAATCCGTAGACGGATCATATCTTCAAAAAAGAAGCTATTTAGTAATTAGAACACCCATACTATTAAGAAAATGTTGAATCCATCATAGTAGCGCATTAACCGAACATGAAAATCAAAAATTTAACATGCTTCTTGAACCCAACAAAATCTAATTGATTGAAGCACAGAAAAAATATTAAAATTGTTAGGATCAAGCGCTTATCACATAAATAGTATAATGATGTGGCTGAACCGAGCGTAATCGAATTTTTTTGGAGTTGAACTGGAAAAAAAAAACAAAGTAAAGAGCCATACCTGTAGTGAGAGAATTAGAGAGAGGGCAAGAGTCAGGGAGATGGAAAAGAGAACTGGATAGAAAATGTTTAGGGAGAGAGAGATAAAGAGAAACGATTAGGGAGAGAAAGGGAGATAAAAAAAATAAAATGAAGAATTGGAAAAAAAATGAAGTAAAGAGCCATACCTGTGGTGAGAGAATTGGAGAGAGGGCGAGAGTCAAGGAGACAGAAAAGAGAACCGAAAAGAAAACGTTTAGGGAGAGAGAGAGAGAGAGAGAGAAAGAAAAACGATTAGGGGGAGAGAGTGAGATAAATTTGTTTCACCCAATTTGTATTGTTCAATCAACGGCAAATTTGCCTTACCCAATTTGTATTTCCATTATAGCACTCACCCAATCAACGGCAAATTCATAAATCGCCCATTTGTATTTCGGAAATACTCACCCAATCAATGGCAAGTCTTTACAATCAAGTCTTTAATTCCACCCAAATCAACTACAATCGGCAATTTTGGAAATCATTACAATCAACTACAATCGGCAATTTCGGAAATCATTACAATCGGCAATAGGTAAATTGGATAGAAAAAAAGTAAGTCATTACAATCGAAAATCATTACAATCGGCAATCGGATCTTTAAGTCAATCAACGGCAATCGGATCTTTAAGTCAATCAACGGCAAGTTTTAAATTAACTGAGAGATAAATTAAGTTTTTTTTTTTACCCTCACATCAAATCAGGATATCAGGATTTGGTAGAAGTTCAATTTATCCCTCGGTTCTACCATGTAATCTCAACCGTTGAAAATATAGGAGGGAATTTAGGAATTTAAAAGCTTCCCTGTCATATAATATAGATTTAGGGATTCAAAAGATTCCCTGTCATATAATATAGATTTCATTATTTTTATTTCAAATTTTGGCTGATTATAGCATTAGAATTAGTCACTAATTTCTGGAATATTATTAGTCAATAAAAAAAGAGAGTTGAGATTAGGATTATGATTAGTCAATAAAAGAAAGGCATGATTAATTTAATTTCCGAAATATAGCATTAGGATTATGATTATACAATTTTGGCTGATTAAACAATCATGCCTTTCCTGAAAATTGGCTGATTATGCAATTAGCATTAGGATTATACAATCATGTCTTTCCGGAATATACAATTTTGGCGGAGTATAGCATTAGGATTAGGATAACTTCATTAGTTATAGATTACCATAATTAGTCACTAATTTCATATTAGGAAATATTCATTTGATCCGACGGCTACAAAATTAATAGGAAGTATGATCAAACGGTTGTAGAGGGTGCTCTGTTTGTATGAATAGACATTTTAGTAGAAAACCGTCCTGTTTTATAATATAGATTTGTTTAGCTTTGTATCGAAATTCTTTAAGACTGATCATTCGTCTCGACAAGAAGAATAGAACAAGCATAAAAATATGAACTGAAACTGAAGAAAAAAAAGGTTCAAATAAAACGACCATAAAGACATTAAAAAACTGTCTATTTCAAAAATCGTCTCGTGCGAACCTTTTGGGACTAACCAAATCAAACCGAGCCTTGTATCCCAATCAATTGGGATCGGCACCTTTTGGGACTTCTGGTCATTTTTTTTTTTTTTTGTACTTTTTACAATACATTGATTAATTTCAAAAAATTGACGACAAAATTCCAAAAAATATCAAATAATTTTATCCAACGACACACATGTAAGCCTCTTTTTGTGTCTAATTAGAATAAAATAAATAAATTACAGTAGATATTATCCGTGGGCACTATTTACACAGCCCTGAAAAGAATATTACAGCCCTAAAATCCAATTTTATTGTAGCCCTACAGTCACTCTTCTCGGTCTGTGTAAGCTTCACAGTGGCAGCAATGGCAGGTAAGCACTTGTCCTCTTACTACCCTCTCTAGCTTTGATGATACACACCCACATACATCATCTGACTACAGCATTTTAAGCCATACAGCAATGTGGGATTCTGTATTAATACGATTCATCATCTGAGAATCGCATTAACTTAGGTGGAGTATTTATTGTTGCAATTTTTTGCTGCTTTGGGCATTAATTACAGAGATTCTGTTTGCTTGATATATACTCAGTAGTATTATGCTCGTAAAGTATAGAGTATACAAGGTGTGGTTTCAAAAAAAATGGGTCTCAGTCACACACAAATCCACGAACTCTATCAGTAGGCACAAGCCAGTAATAATCCTTCTTGATAACTCCTTTTTGGCAAGCTTACGCGCACCTCAACTAATATGGGGGACCAATACCACCGTCCACTTGGGGGTCCCAATTAAAGCTAAGAGCAAAGCTCTGTATGGTCTGGCTACAAACGAGTTGATAGCACCCTATGTAGCACACAACACGGAAATTAAAGAAAATAGAGAAACGGACACGGCAGGATACACGCCACATGTGTGCATATAATTCAACTTTAAATTGCAAAATGTAAACAAATTTATCCATCAAATATACATATTTATACATACATAGAGAGAGAGAGAGAGAGAGAGAGAGAGAGAGAGAGAGAGAGAGAGATACCAAGAGTGAGAGTGAGACCAGGTAGATCGTTGAGAGGAAGCAGCCCAGTCTGATGTTAGGGTTTGTTAGGGTTTATCCTGTTTAGGAATTGTTTTCATAGGTTGAACTACACTTAAACTCAAAACTTTTGATTTATAGCATTATTACCCCCAAAAAATTTAAAAAAATACATTCACACCGCCGTGTCCCAGCAGTGTCCCCATCAAAAAAATTAACTTAAATTATTGGACACGCTACGTGGACACATTTCCAACCGTGTCCCCGTGTCCTGATACAAGCGACCTCTAGAGGTGTCGGTGCATCATAGATTAGCACCTAAGAGGTTTCGAACGAGACCTTAGGCAGGAGCAAACCCCCAAATCTCACGCCTTGACCACAAGCCAATAATACTCTTGAATACAATTACATCTGGTGTGAAGATTAAAATTGCTTGCTTGCTTCATACTGGTGTGAAGATTAAAACAACTGTAGTCCTTCGTAATGAAATCAGAAAAAAGAGATCCTGTGGCGTAGTAGGAGAAAAAGAGTCTATTACTCATCTTATTGCATCACTATGAAAATTATAAAAGTAGTTCCATCAGCTTCATCCCTAGTTGATGCAGCTGATTTGTTGTCGTCCCAAGTCCCTTTTCATCTCCGTCCATGTATTTATCACTCCATGTGTAGCTGCAAATAAATACGGGAACTAGTTCCATCAATTTCTTTCGGATCCTCAAATTCATAGCATAAATGATCCCATGTACTATGTTTCATATGCCCAATCAAAATGGAAGCTGACTTGTTGTCGACCTTAATCTCTTTTTATCTCTGTCCCTGTATTTATCACTCCATGTTACTGCGTAGCTGCAAACAAAGAAGGAAACCAATTCGATCAACTTCTTTCGGATCCTCAAATTCATAGCATAAATAATCCCATGCACTATGTTTCATATGCATAATAAAAATGAATGTGGAAATGGGAAGGCATTTTAATGCAAATCTGTAAAGCTTCCACCAACAGACATGCGACAGTACAGAGCTCATTGGTAACACAACCAATGCATAAGACAAGCAGATTCGGAGTAGCTAATGATTCGTAGGAACCAACAACAGAAACGAGATTAGCATGCTGTTTTTATCCCTTGTTCAAAGGTTAAAGTAGTTTTCATTGCAAAAGCAATGGTACCGTGTTTTCTCCGTAGCTACTTCTGGATGCAATTTGCTAAAAGAATTGCGGAAATGGAAATGGTTATCTCATCTAAAATCTTTGATGGTTCCAAATTCCTGTTTTGTAAGCTTTGATAAGCTATTGTAGTAGTGTTGGTCCAGCCATGATTCTATTCTTTTGTTATGCAATGCTTCAAAAGTAATCCTGGTGTTATAATATGCCTCCCTCTTTCCATTTAGGCCCTGTAGAGTTTAGAATTGAGGAGATTAGAGCGCTGACCGAGAACTTTGGCCATTATCTCGCCGAGGGGAAATATGGGATGGTGTTCAGGGGTAGGGTCACAGAACACAACCCTAGAAACATCTCCGCTCAGGACGTCGTGGTTAAAATGTCAAAAGACGGGGCTGCAAATTCTGAAATGTGGAAGGTGTGAATTTACTTAAATTTGAATCTTTTATTGTCCCGTTATATCACTTTTTGTGAATCTGAACTTCGACTATGAATTATTTATAGCAAGAACGCAATTTTCTGGAGGGGTGTGACCACCCAAACGTGATGAAGCTTATCGGCTTTGCCGATGATGAGGATGATAACAAGTACTATCTCGTGTTTCCGTTTTACCCCAATGGAACATTACAAGATATGATCACAGGTTGTTCATTTTCTTCTTCGGTGCTTATTATGTCCACTTTCAATTCTTTTCATTTCAATCTCTTCCTCGACTTGCACAATTTAGATACTCAAATGCATATGAAAATCTGGTACAGGTTTAGACTGGCCTCAGACACTAAAGATACTCGAAGGCATTGCATCAGGTCTACATGGCATCCACACATGCCATTACCCTACGATGGTCCATGCAGACCTAAAGCCAGATAATATTTTACTAGATCAGGTATGTAGTTAAAGCTTACATTGGTTCAAAATACAGTTATAAACTCATAACCTAAGCTTAACATGTGAAACAAATTTTGATATCAGGAATACAACGCAGTCATTTGTGACTTCGGGACTATTGCAGAAGAGGGAGTACCACATAGACATGGCACACTTGGATATATGGACCCTTCCACTATGGGTACGACAAGTTAGCATTTTATATGAAACACAACATCTACTAATTTTCCAATACCAAGTCTAGATGTCTAATTTTCTAATCCTCATTACATTTGGTCGGATATCTCACATAGTAACTATTGTACATGGCTCTATATTATAATATCTTATGCCGTTAAACTACTACAGCAGATTTCCTATTTGGTGTAGTGGGATGGAACCTATAGACGGAAAATCAATCTCTACACAAAGACGTAACCTTAACAGCCAAACCTGCAACCAAAATGGAAAAATACTGCTATCAAGTAATGGTTCAAAGCCCGGAAAACATTTCAAAAACCAACACACAAACCTTACTGTATTAATACATCTTTAAACATAAGCTCCTAGGATGTAGAACTTCAGAAAGCTAGAGAGACAAAGCAACTTCCAATTGGGTATGTATCGAGTTCAGGGTAAGATAGAGGTTATACGGCCAACAAGATCCTAAGAGGTAGTCTCATGAGTCATGCTTTGTTTTCTATTCTTACATATGACCATAATTAGTCCAGTGTTTTATTAAACTACTTATGTCATGAAAACTGCTTACAATTTGTTCTTTCTGACAGGTGGCATCCACCAAGAGACAGACATATACAGTTTGGGAGTGATCATTCTGCAAATGATCACCCAAAGAGAGCATACCCATGACGAGGACGGACACATCACGACGATAGCCGAGAATGCATTCAAAGCAAGAAGACAAATAGTTCATCAGAATCTAAAGGCCAGTGGCTGCAACAAAAAAGTAGGAAAGAAGATCACTGAATTGGCCCTACGATGCACTGATAGAGAGATAGAAAAGAGGCCAACGACTGCAGAAGATGTGGTTGAAGCACTAGGTGATTTAGGAGCTAGGGAGGGTTTTTTTGGGAGGGTTTTCAATGTAATGAAATGTAAAACAACCTGATAAGCTTTGCTTGTTTGTGAAATACTTGTGATTTTAATATCTGTTAGAAAGACAAAATCTACTAGTAATGTGGCACATTATTTCTCTTAAGCGTAGCTCAAGTTTGTCTTTTTCAATATCGTGTATGACTGTTGTTGATGATTCAATGTAATGTCAGCACCACACAATTCTATAAAGGATTGTAGTTCTCTTCTTATACCTAAGTAATGTGTCATCACATGTTCTAAATACTTAAATCAACAAAAATATTCCCCTTTGAATGAACACAATATGTTACCTAGTGGACATCAAGCTGAAGCGCGGTCAAGTTTGGCGCTAAGGCGTTAAGCGGTTTCGGTATCCACCGGCCCAAGGATAACGTGGATTATCTTACCTCCTCTTCCATTTGTTCTACGGCCCTTTGCGTGCGTGCTAGAGTTTTTTCCCGAACAGATTACCAAGGTGACCGGCCGCGACAAGTTGCTCCAAGTAGGCCTTAAAGGGCTTGCGCAGTGGTGAAGTGCCCTCGTTCGTTGTGGTAGGTGCACCTCACAATCGTGTTTTTGATCTTCCCATTTTCTGTTCCCAACTTTTGGTTCAGGAAGGAGAAGAAGAGCTGCTCCTTAACTTGGTCAATGATCTTGTAGATTGGGACGGTAAAGACGGTTTTCTCAGCCAAATTTATGTCCACGCTTCGGGGTTTGTTTAATGTTGTTGACCTGCTTTTTGGAGGTTGGGATGTGCGAGGTCGGGATGTTGACTGTTAGTACCACAGTGGCCTTGAGAGTTGAGAGGGGTGGTCTTTCCGATCCCGTGCTCAACTTTAGACTCGATCAACTGGCACCATCTTTCAATATGCGTCATGAGCTCTTGCATAGATTTCAGCTTGTGACGAGCAGGGGCGGAGCTAGTATGGGACCGGGAGTGGCACGTGCCACCACTGGTTTCAAAAAATACAAAAATTAAAAATCTAGCAAGCTTTAAATAATAAAAAAACACGAAGAATATACACTATATTCACTCAGCAGCTGGGTGGTTCAGCCGTCCTTAGGGTCCTGTTGGAACTTTTGGACAAGAGATCAAACCTGGTTTCACCAAGGTTTTGAATTTCTCTCTTTCCAAGACTATCAGCTCTCTCTCTCTTTAAAAACCCTTTCAGCTCTCTCTCTCTCCCTCTCACACACACACACTTTTTAAGTTTTTGCATAAATTCCCACATGGTTTATATATTTTTCCCACTAATTGGAGAGGAATTTTGTTGTTAAAAAAAAAATTGGAGAGGAATTTAACACATCTGGGCATTAATTTTTCCTACAAGTTTAGTATTTTTGCATAAATTCCCACATGATTTTTTTTTCACGGAACGTAACACGATTGAACATCAATTTTTTTTCCCACAAGTTTAGTATTGTAATTAAAAATTCCCACATGATTAGCAATTTTTTCCCACTAATTGGAGAGGAACGTAACACATTTGGACATTAATTTTTTCCCCATAAGTTTAGTATTTTTATTCCATGTTTCTTAACGGATTATAGTGAGTGTGCGACATAAAAATGCAATCCACTAACATATCAATTTACAAACTTGTATGAATATATTACGGTGCCACCCCCGAATCCGATGGCTCCGCCCTGGGTGACGAGCCAAATCGTCGTATACCTGCTCGTCGTCGATGGTCAAACCGAGCTTGAAACCTCTCGCTGAGATAACTTCGTCGCAACCCTTGATCTCATTAAAGAGTTCCATTAACGACCGACATACTGTCGTAGCGTTTCGTCACTTCACTTCCGCAATGCAAGGAGTTAGTCAATCTCCTACGTGTGTTTGTTGCTTGTCACGAACCGAGCCATGAACGCAGAGCAAAGGGAATCGAATGACGAAATGGACTTAAGGGGGAGTTAGTTAAACCAGGTGAGTCTGTGGTTACCTAGGCTGGCCAGGAATACCTTCCAGAGGAGAGCATCGTTTCGGGTGAAGAAAGACATGATGTGCTTGTACTGCATGATGGGTATAGGCCTCGGTTTTGCCGTCATATTTGACAAACTTGGGCTGGGAGAATCCCTTCAAGGGGTCACTGAATCAATGTCTCTGGTAAATGGAGAGGTGGTAAGTCTCTCTAGACGTGCGTCGCAATGGGGTGTGCCTGAACTGTTCTTGTTGGCTATCCGACCTGTAGCTATCTTGAGAGTGGTGGTAGACCTCTAAAGCCACCCTTTTCGACCCGAGGCGCTTGATCGCCGAACTCTTTTCCTGTTTGTTTTTGAGACGCTCACAGTATCCTTTGGTCTGGATCTCTAGGAGGTGGTTGTCTTCCCGAGCGATCTTTGTGTGGCTCGGTGTGAACTCGATGTGTCCTCGATGTGTCCCTGACTCAGTCGGATGGAATGGGTGGAAGAGGCTGAGACACTCCCGAGCCTGCAGAAGGCATATCGTCTCCATGGTCCCTCCTTAGGGGTGCGCTCGGGTGACATCAAGCGTGTTGCACGCTGGTATGTCCTTTTGAGGTGAGCTACCTCCTTGGGAGAGCAAGGCGGTTTTTCCCCGATGGTCTTGGCTAATGCTCCTTCAAACGGGCTCTGGCCCCTCAGTCTGGCGCTCCCATTGGACAGAGAGGTGGCGGACATGTGGAGGAGCCGATTGTTCTCTGCTAGTTTGTCTCGAACGTGCCTGTCCCTTTACACAACCATAGTGAGATTGTCGATTTTCTACTCCAAGTGTCGTATATAAGAGTGGACTTCCTGAGATGGCTCTGCGTCCGAAGACGCAAAGCAGTCCAGATAGGAGTTGCCATCACAGCAACGTGCTGCTTGCCAGGGCCAGCAAAGCCCCCAGGAGCCAAAGTGAGAGCTCTGAGTGGGCCGCCACCACCAATCGTGCTGCCACCTCCTGGTTCATGAACCACCCCCATTTCGATCAAGAACCGCAAATGAGCGCTGAGCTATAGAAAGGAAAGAGAAACGCGGAGGAAACGATTAAATACCCAGCAGAATCGCCAAATGTAGGGGTTCAGTTTTGGGATTTATAGGTTTGGGGTTGTTCTCTAGTTTTGTCCGTGCACCTCTGCTCACCCTCCACCTGCAATAAGTCAATAGGGCTAGTGGCAGCCCCGTGACCCTTTGACGATCAAGTTAGATATAGGGAGAAGAGAATAGGTCTAGGGTTTAGGTGAAGATGGCGTACCTTTTTAGGTTAGTCTCCCTTCCCTTTTATAGACCTCACTTGACTTAATCCCCAAGTAAGCGCGTGGAGGATACGCTCAGTCAATCGCCTCGGGTGACGTCACATATAACGCACCGGATAAGGCAGTTACGGAGCACATGACCTGAGCTGGCCACAATGATAATTCTCTTGCTCTAAGTATCTTGACTTACGTCATGATGACATACGGGGCTCAGAGACTCGGTTGCACGAGGATAAATCCTTACTTCCAATTCGTTCGGACATTAAGTCCCACCTGGTATTGCCGAGCAATATATACAACGGGGTACTGAGATGCTAGAGTGTCAAACGGAGCCACACTCTGCATAAGCCCAATGGGCTAATTCGGTCACGCTTAGTAGCACCTAGTTCGGAAATGGTTCAAGCCCCATTCCCGAGGCCACTACAATGATGATTATTAATCCTCCTTGGGATGGTTGAAGTCCTATTAGGATAACTACTTGCTTTAGGAAACTACTTGCTTTAGTTTTATTTCAAATGGTGGATGCTTGTCTTTCGTTGATTTTGATGGTTTAGTTCTTCTCTATGCAAGAATCGGTGACTATTTGAAATTTGGAGGATGTTTTTATGCATCTTTTGGATGATATGCTTTCTAAAACTCATTGGCTGAATGTTTACTATTTGAAATATATGTGTATGCTATTTTTTCTATTTTTTTCCCGCATAGTGCACCTTGCTTCAAAAAGGCGCGTGTCACAGAGCGCCTTTCGCCTTTGACAACTATGCCCTTGCCCATTTGCTAGGATGTAGAACTTTAGTGAACTAGTGAGATAAAACCACCTGCAACATAGAGGTGAACTTTAGTTTCTACGACTTTTATCTCTGATCAACTCATTGTTGTGGATGTGGTGTTCTTGGAGGATAAACGTAATTTTTTCCTATCTGTGGCGTATGGTCAAAATAGAGTTGGGGATAGAAGAGTTCTTTGGAATGATATGAGGTCTGCGTATCGTTTGGATTCTTCTAAGCCTTGGATGGGGATTTTAATGCGGTCAGAACTTCAACAGAAAGGTTGGTAGGGTTTGATGATGGTGCTGCTGCTGACTTTAATGACTGTTTGTTGGATATTGTTCAAGATGACATGCCTTTTAAAGGCTTTTGGTTTACTTGGACCAACAAGCGGGGAGGAGATGGTAGTAATAAGAGTAAACTGGATAGAGTTTTAACAAATGTAGCTTGGTTGGACATGTTTCCTAATGCTGAAACCTCCTTTCTTGCTCCAGGTATCTCAGACCATTGCATTATTTCAGTAGCTATGGTTCCCCCTAATGGGCGACGGAAACCCTTTAAGGTTTTTAATTTTTGGCTCCGACACCCTGAATTTGGCCAGACTTTGACTAGTTCATGGAATGAGCTTTTGGAAAGGAGGCCTATGTTTGTGTTGTCTGGGAAATTGAAAAGATTGAAGTGTGTGCTGAAACAGATGAATCTAAAATGATACTCTAATATTACCAAAAGGGTTATGGAAGCGAAGGCTGAATTGAGTAATTTGCAAGAAAGATTGTTTGCCTTCTGATGAGGCTGTGTACTCAAGAAAAGGATTTGGTTTGTAAATATGTGGAGTTGAGGGCTGCTGAAGAATCTTTTATGAAGCAAAGGTCTAGGGTGAAATGGCTAGCATTGGGTGACCAAAATACTAAATTTTCCCACCAAAAGCTGTGTGTTCATAGAGCTCGGAATATCATTTTGAGTCTACAGAATATTGAAGGTCACATTCTTGAAACTCCTGGGGAAATCAGGGCCGAGATTCTCCAATATTATCAAGGGCTGCTGGGTACCTCTTTTTCTAATAGAGTGCATACAAGGTCTCAACTTCAACGGGCTATTATTTCTCATGTTTCTGAATCTCAATCTCATGATTTGGTGGCTCTGATGGAGAAATTAAGGCGGCTCTGTGGGCTATTAATGGAGACAAGACTCCAGGCCCGGATGGCTACAACTCCCTTTTTTCCAAAAGAATTGTCAAGTGGTGGGTCAAGACCTTCTTTCTATGGTAAAGTCCTTTTTGTGTCTGAGTTTTTGCTTCAAGAGTGGAATGCTACTGCCATCTCTTTAGTGCCTAAGATTAATTCTCCTATTTCTATTCGTGACTATAGGTCTATCTCGTGTTGTAACGTGGTCTACAAATGCATCACTAAGGTATTAGCAAACAAATTGCAACCCATTTTGCAATGCTTAATCAACCAGGCTTAGTCTGCTTTTGTTAAGGAGTGTTCAATTGTTGACAATGTGCTCTTAATGCCAGAACTAGTAAGAGGATATCATAGGAATGATAATGATCCTAGACGTGCTATAAAAATAGATCTAATGAAGGCCCATGATTCCGTGGATTGGTTTTTCCTTTTTGACACTATGAATGCCATGGGTTTCCCTTCTAGGTTCATCAATTGGGTTCGGAAATGTGTTCGTTCAGCCAAATTTTCAGTTGTTATTAATGGTTCTTTGGAGGGGTATTTTCAGGGCATGAGGGGTTTGAGACAAGGGGATCCTATTTCCCCCTATTTGTTTCTTATAGTTATGGAGGCTTTTACTGCTTTACTGCATTATCGAGTGGATCAAGGTCCTTTTAGCTACCACCCAAAGTGCAGGAGCATTAATCTCACCCATTTGATATTCACAGATGACTTGTTCATTCTATGTGGAGCATCAAATGATTCTTTTCACCTTATCAAACATTTACTGGATGACTTTTACTCCTACTCTGGTCTCAAGCCTAATATGAACGAGTGCTCTGTTTTCTATGGTGTGATAAGGTTGTTTTGGGAGGCATCCTTCCTATTCCCAAGGCCCATCTTCCTGTCAAATACCGGGGGGTGCCCCTTATTTCTACGTTGAGGTTGAAGGCTGCCGATTGTTTGGTCCTGAAAGAGAATTTTGATGAGAATTCATAGTTTGTCTGCTAGGAAATTGGCATATGGGGGAAGGGCACAACTGATCCAGACAGTTCTTTTTAGTATACAGGTCTATTGGAGCTCAATTTTTGTCATTCCTAGCAAAATAATTAAAGAGATTGAGAGTACATTGATGGCATTCCTTTGGTCAGGATCTGAGATGAAACATTCTGCTGCCAAGGTTAGATGGGATCATGTATGCAGTCCAAAGGAGGAAGGAGGGCTGGGTTTCAGAAGGCTTAAGGAATGGAATAAAGCAACAAAGCTAAGGCATCTCTAGGCCCTTTGCAATAAAGCAGATACCCTTTGGGTGAAGTGGATTCGTACATACTTTATCAAGGGCCAATGTTTGTGGTCCATGGACATCCCAAATGATGCTTCATGGACTATGAGGAAGCTATTGAACCTAAGAAGTGTGGGTCAATCTCTGATAAAATACTTGATTGGTAATGGACAAGGTACTTTTATGTGGCTTGAAAATTGGCATCTTCTTGGCCCTCTTTTTCATAAATTTGGTGAGAGTGTTGTTTATAATCTTGGTAGATCTTTGAATTCTAAGGTTTCCTTGATTATTCATGAAGGGGAGTGGAGGTGGCCTAGACAAAGGAATAGGGTCACTCAGTTTATCATGGATCATACCCCTCTTGATTTTAACCCAGTTTGTGATACGCTGGATTCAGTCGTGTGGCTCCCTAATCCTGCTGGTTTTACTGTGTTTTCTGCTTGGGAGGCTATCAGGCTTAAACTACCTATTCAGCCTTGGTCTCGTGCTGTTTGGTACAATAGAAATGTTCCTCGATGGTCTTTTGTGTTGTGTTTAGCTGTGCAACAGAAATTAAGCACAAGGGACAGATTATTGAGCTGGGGTATGCGTGTGGAGGACGGTTGTGTGTTCTGTAATAATGCCCAGGAGTCCCATATACACTTGTTTTTCCAATGTGCATTCTCTCAATCAGTTTGGAGGGCTGTTTTGCGAAAATGCTTGACTAATCAAATCCCTTCCTCTTTACTGGATGTCGTTGCATGGTATATCCAGACCGTTAGGGGGTCTGGGCTTAAGAGTTGGCTTTTGAAAAGTGTGTTTGCTGCTTGTGTCTATAACCTTTGGCTGGAGCAGAATCAGAGGATTTTTCAACACAAGGTTTCTTCTCAGTCATCCTCAAGACTGTAATTGCATTTCGGGATTTGCTGAACTTGAAAAGGGTTGTTATGCAATCCCATAAGAACATAGAGTTGTGTTGTAGTGGGGGCCTCTCAACTAGAGTTTTTGATCCACACTGTTTAGTATAGGAGTACTTTGTATAGAGTTGATTGGTTCTTCTTCTTTTTTTCTTAAATGTCTCTTGTGGTCAGGGGCGGAGGTATGTAGGGGCCCGGGGGGCCCTGGCTCCCTGAGCGTCCGAGTTTTAATTTTTTTTTATATATATGCTTGATTTTAAATATTATTGATAATTATTCGTGTATAGTCACTTATAATCTTAATAATTTTGCTTCGATTTGAAACTGGTTATTTTACATTCTCATTTCTCAATTTCTTACATAAATAAAAAATAAGCACGTGACAGTTGAAATAGCCTAAAGAATCAATTCAACGTACAAATGTAATGAATATGAATTGAAAAGCAAAAACTTTATGATATAATAATTATACGTTCCGATAAAAAATGTCTATTAAGCCGACCCCCTCGGTAACAAAATCCTGGCTCCGCCACTGCTTGTGGTATGCTGAGGCTTGTCTCAGGTGCCTTGGTTTTTTTCGGGGGATTGCCCCTTAGAGTTTGTACATGAGTTTGAGCTTTATAAAAGTAAAGTGCTTATCCAAAAAAAAAACATAGAGGTTACAAGGACAACATTCGAAAAGGTAGAAGATAAGTTTAGCTGCTACAATGAAAAAGGATACGGACTGATTTGAATAACAAAAGTTGCAACTTGATATATTTCCAAAATGATGTTGTAGTTGTAAGATGCAATTTGGGTAAATGCAATCTGTTAGACATGAACTATGGGATTGCCCATGTGTAGTCTTATGGCCCACGCGTTTTTCATCCTTACATATAGAGGATAGCGCTTATGTTTAGGTCTCATGCCAGTCGATGTCTAACCGAGAACCGACATCTTCAGTTTGGGAGCGATCATGCTACAACTGATCACTAGAAGAGAATATGCACATGAGAGAGGAAAACATGACCACATCAGTTGAGAAGGTGTTCAAAGTTACAAGACTACTAGTTCATCAAAGTTTAAGTTTAGAAAGACACTGGCTGCAGTAATAAAATAGCAAAAAAGCCACAAATTGGCACTAAGATGCAATGACAAAGAGGTCAAAATGAGACCATCAACAGCAGGCACAGTAGTTGAAGTGGTTGGTTATTCAGGTACTAATGTTAGTTCCTTTAGGAGAATTTTTGACAAAATGAAGTGCAAAACAAACAGGTTGGATTTGTTAAAGTAGTGAAATACTAGGGATCTTAATTTCAGCTAGAAAGAGACGATCTAACATATAAAGTTCTGTCTCATAACCCTAACGGATGTTAGCCTTTGCTATGAAGATCTAGTGGTGTTAGCCAAAGACTTAATTTGTTTGCACCTTATGTTGGTGATTCAACGTGGCACCAGTAAACTCACCATACTATGGAGCATTCTTGTTCTCTTCTCACCTAAGTAATGAGACGTCACAAAATCTGAAACTAGCATAAAGCAACAAATCATCATTCCTCTTTGAATGACCAGAAGTATGGTACCTTGAGGACGTAGAGATGGCCAACTTAGGACCCAAAATTGCTTTGTTGCTTTATCCTTTGTGTTTTCACTGAAAACCATCAAAACCAAATTAGAGATATGAACACATAAAAGTACACATGTATGTGTGAGATATCTGAGTGTCATTAAATTAACTTGAGACTATTGTTGTTGGGCGGTGGGGCAGGAAAATCGGCTCGATGAATGCTAGGAGCGGGTTATGACAGGACCTAATGAACATGTTTGCTACGTAAAATAGAGAAACATTGTCCAGAATGAAAGTGTTATCTAATGACAAGGGTTCAGGGGATAGGGTGAAGGAAATGAGGATGCGTTGGCGCAAGGGGAAGGGGAGATATAGTCCTAGTTAATCATATATATATATATATATATATATCACAATCAAGAATCAAGAACTGTTTCCTAGAAAGTGAGGCCTATGAACGACCAGAAACAAAGGAATGCATCAAAAATTTCCACGATTCCTGGCAGAAACTCTTATTATGATGAAGTTTTGAGAGGCAGGTATAAACGAACATAAATTCTGCAAATAGGAGAGTAAAAGAGATGAGAAAAGTACCCACCAGTCGACGGCGATCTAGACATATGGAAGTCCATTCTCATGATACTGTATAAATTCATGAACGAGCCCTGGAAGATTGAAGATGAGAGAGAGAGAGAGAGACGCGCCGGCCTTGGGAGATCTAATCTCGCATAGGAGAGAGAGAGAGAGAGAGGGTGGGGGGGTCCTTGGGGGTGTCTGATGGTTTGGTCAAACACGTACGGCACAATCTCAAGAAAGAAAAGAGTGAACCCTGTAGAGGGAGGGCTTCGTGGTTCAGTTTTACAGAGAAGGGGGGGATATTTTGGTAAAATGGTACTCCGTACTAGTTCCCAAAAGTACAAAATGGCGTCATCTACTTTGGTTGCTGTAATACTTTCAAAGGAAAAACACTAAGACCCTTGAAGTTTGTGTGGGGCCCATCCAACTCATTTAATTTTTTTTTTTGTTTTCCCTTCTCGGGCCAGCCCTCATTTCTATTCTATTCTCTCTCTCTCTCCTCTTTTCTTCGTGCAAGGACCATGTCAGTCCGTGTAAGGGTTTCTTTCATTTTAGAGCCCGCCAAAACTAAAATCTCTGCAA
>JAOTQK010000001.1:8113099-8124663 GCA_025642025.1 Rhododendron ferrugineum
GTGAACACGAAAAATATCCCATGATTCGAACAAATATTTCATGGTAAACGGTTCAAATAATTTATCAAATGAAAATATAAAAAAAACATATTTCATGGTAAATGATACAAATAATTTACAATGAAAACTAAAACCAATATAACTGCTAGCGATCGACGAAGGGCTAGACGTTCTTGACCATGGAGACATCGAAGATGAGGCAAACGACGGCGACAAAGCAGAAGACGTCGGACAACGAGTGGATAACCATCAATTCTGAACGCGTTGATTTTGGCAAAGGCGAAGTTGAACGATAATGGCGACAATGCATCGTTCTTCTGCGATGGCCGAGATTTGAATGTTCTGGGCAAATCACGGTGATGGAGAGCCATTCGATCGCCGACGAGACCATCCTGGTGCGGAAACCGCATCCTCTGGCGTTCAATCTTGATGTTGATCGGACAGTCGTCGATGGAAGGAAGCCGGCAACGGCCAAGGCGAGGGTAAGCGCGACGGGGACGAGGATGAGACTACAGATGACGAAGAGCGAGGTGGTGAGGGCGAGGCCGCCGAGGGTGCCGGCAAGGAAGCCAGAAAGGATGGTTTGATCAGGAAAAACCCATTTCATGGTAAATGATACAAATAATTTACCATGAAACAAAAACCATCGTAACTGCAATGGTTCTTATACATGCAACGAGCAGAGAGGCAGCGGCGAGGCGACGGCAAGCAGCGAGTGATGAGGCGGCGAGGGAATTCGCACCAATTAATGGAGGACGAACATGGTCTAGATTTTCTATGGGTTTTTAGGAAAATATGGAGACCAAATTACAAATGGAGGGGGTGTCGGTTATAAATGGATTGAGTGGAGAAATTTTAGGGATTGATTAGTGCGGGCAGCACGCCTTGAAAAGAAAGATTCAGTTCCTTTCCTCTAGGCAGGGCCCTTTCAGATCGAGGGAGCGCGAGCGGGGAAGCAAGCGCTTGGAATATAGAGTCGCCACCCGGGTTTGAAGGTCCGACACCCAAGGACCAGTATTTCGAAGCACTTGTCGCGCTATTTGATTTGAAAAAGTGAAGGCACCAGTCCGTCATAACCAAATCTAGGTTCGGGAGCCAGGTTACGAGAGGGAAAGCGTTTTATGGCACCCCTCTCGCCCAATCCGAAAATCAGTCTCTACTTAGGCATTTTGAAAACATTACGATTCTTCTTTTGTTAATCGATTTTTAGCTAATTAGTGCGGGGGAACAGTTAATCGAGGATTAAAGTTGTAACACGTTTGCAGGATGTGATTGATGGCATGCTTGCTCTATTGAAACAATTAGTATAGGATGAAAACAGACTGTTGTGGGGATCTAAAACAGACTGAAAGGCCCCTGTCTCAGAGTGTCGTGCGCAGGAAGAAACCAGCATACACCGATCAAGTCACTACATGCTGACAACACCTGCGCACGCCACTACAGGACCAGCGTGCGCCAATAAGCCTAAGCCCACAGCTCTTATTTCCAACCCTCTGGGCTCTAGAAGGACCAGTGCACACCCAGGACAAACCAAACAGTTTATAAGCTGCTAAACTACACAGTTTAATGGCTGAAAAGCCCTACAAATTATCAAAACACTCTATAAACAGTGTGGGGATAAAAACAGAGGCCTAAGGCCTAGTTACCCATGTGAGGCCAGCCACTCGTCAGAGATAAACCAGCGCGCGCAGGTACGAGACTGGCGCACGCCAATTGTATGCACTTAACCAGTGCTTGGTTTACATGTTTCTGGGTTCTGAGACATGTTCAGAAAAGCCCCAAGGGTATTCCATAGCAGCATATATGCATATTGAAATACAGCTGGCATTTCTAACTAAGGAAAGGAGTAAACTGGTTATTAACATGCTAACAGTGGTGAATATAAAACAAAAAGACATAAAATAGAAGGAAACCAATCCCCACACAGACCTGCGCGCGCAACCATGGAGTGGCGCGCCCGTGCTTTGGACTGGCGTGCGCTGGCTCCTACAACCACGATTTCTGAAACCTTGCTAGATTTAGGGCCAGGACTGGTATTGATTACCAGCCTTGACCCTGCCAGCCCCCCCCAGGGACAGAACAGAGAGCAGAACAAAGGTAAGCTATACCTTTGGTATTTGATGTTTGAAAGGTGTTTGAGTTTTAAGTTGAGATTGAGATTGTTTGAGGTGTTGGAAGAACAAGCTATGTTCTTTAGGGTGTTTAGGATGTAACCCTGTTTGAATATGAATTTTTGTTAAACCTTTGAAAGAGAGACAATGAGGGTTATTTATAGGAGAAAATGGAGGTGAATCTGGTTGGTGCAAAGAGAGGAGCTCAGCCAGTCCACGAGGCTGGCTGAGGGTTGCTTGGTAGGTAAGCTTCTCAGCTGATAAAGGTGATGGGGACAGGTATTGACCGACGCGCGCAGTACTGGGACTGGCGTGCGCGCGTGAAACCTACTCGCGCTTGGGTCAACGGTCAAGCTTTGACTGTTGACCACATCTGGCAGTTTGACCGGCGCACGATGGTACGGGACCTGCGCACGCCAGTCAGCTTAGGCTTTTTGGCTTTTTTAAGCGGCTTTGGCTAGGTTAGGTTCAAGAGTTTTGCAAACACTTAAAGCTCAAACACTCAACATTCCTGAGGTGTTCTTGATCCGATTCATCATCGGGGAATCAGAAACCGAAAGTAAAACTAATCTGGAAGCCCAGAATGGGGTGTCTACAATTAGCGAATTTGTTGGGATTCAATGGCGAAATCAATGGGGACCGACCATGGGGTTCTTTCGCGGGGATGGGAAGTTTTATTCTTCCGTCCCAAATTTCAGTGCAATATATATATACACACACACACACACACACAGTTGTGTTCACATCAGGGATATCTGACCATGGCTTATGTCGGCACCACGTTTCTAGGCCGTTGGATTGTAGACACCCCAATCCGGACCTCGAAGGTTCTTTGGACGCCCCGATGATGAAACAAAGGAAACAGCGCCTTTGTGAGCTTGAATAAAAGATTCCCTTAGCCAAATAGTCCAAATAAGCTCAAAAGCCCAAACAGCCCCCAAAAGGCCCAAAAGCCCTGGACTGAATCTAAAATACCGTGCATAGTATACCTGCAACGCGCGACATATCAAAGCTTGGTAAACCGCGCGACACTCCGAGGTTAGCCGCACGGCATTTCAGGTAAAGTTCTGACTAGCTCAGACAGCTGTCAGCCACGCCTATTTGAGCCACAGCTGCAAGATGGCTCAGCTGAAAATGCATTACAGCCTGCCCAGAAAATACCTCCACCATTTGAATTCAAAATTCTTGGCTCTTGGCCTACACCCCTCCACTCAAGGGAAAAGGGCCCCTAACTTTCTTTCTCTCTCATCATGCTTTCACACCCATCCCATACTCCCAAATCTTGAGAAGGTGCTCAAAAAACATTCTCAAGGCCTTTCTTTTCTCAAAATACTCCATTTTTCTCCTCACCATTGAAGTTAGTCCCCGACCAACTTTGAAGCTTCAACTACCTAATGTACCATCTATTACACACATCCATACCTCTTTTTTTCATTTGATCCCACCCGTTCACATCTTTTCATCATCCGTCTTCACCCCTCACCGTCTATCCACGATCAAGCTCGAGATCAAAGGTAAAAACCCAGTTTCCTTGGGCTAGTCTCTGTCCTGGTCCTGAGGGGACTCTTTTGTTGTCAGATCTAACCCCTTTTGCTTAGGCCTTGACTTAAAAACCATTTTCAAAAAATAAAACAGCAACTGTGCTGAACAAACTACGCCGCGCGGTGCTTTGAAGCGTCGCACGGCATAGTGTGTTCACACGCGCGTTATTTCCAATCAATACTATTTTCCTTGTTCAAGCTGCTTGGATCATGGTTACCCTTCATCACGCCCACTTGGACCGTCATAATGTTTGTTATTAGTGTTTCCAGAATAGGACCATTTCTACAAGCCATGTCTCACCCTTTTACGAAGTTTTCTTGATCATCCCAAATGGTCAAGCATATCAAAAGCTATTTTTATGAACATGGCTTGGAGAAACTGAATTGTTTGAAGATGATCTGGCAGTTGTATACCTTCTGAGTGTTCTAGAAATGGCGCACGCTAAATACAATATGTCGGGCGACGTTTTAAACACTGATGACAGTCTGACAACAAGACAGGTACCACGCGCGGCATACTGAAAGGCCGCGCGCTGCATTAAAGTATGCCGCCTGACAGTGACCATGTTCCAGACAGTTTGTTGAATAGTTCTTTCTTTCTTTCTGTTTGTATCATCTTTATCATCCCTATACAGATGGCACCACTTACACGTCAATGTGACATATCTCCCATGTCCCTTCCCCGTTACTTGTTTTATTAAAGAGCTTGATTTTTCAAAAGATATTCAAAACTTCCCCTTTTGAAAATGCCTAGTAGAGACCGGTCTTACTGGGCAAGTGGAGTGTTTTTTAAAGAAAAACCTTCCCCATTTGTAATGTGGCTCCCGAATCCAAAGTCTCGACGTCTTCGTTTGACTAAAAGCCTTTTCCAAACGAGTTCTCGATTTCTCGAATCATCCATCTCAAAAATCCGGGTGGCGACTCTTCGAACGCACTTTGGGCGCGGGAGCCCACAGTGGCGACTCTACTGGGGAAGTTTTTTATTCGAAACTTTGAAACTTACTTTTATTTTTCAAATAATCGAATAATTATGAGAGCCAAACTTGAATGGTGTTTTCAAAATGGGGTTTTAAATGTCTTTTGGAAAATCAAATTCTTTTATCCTGTACACTCTGCACCGCACAAGCCTCGCTAGTGAGTTTCGGCTATCTTGCCCGGTTTACCCGTGACAAGATCTCCTGGAACGCCTAGCAACCCTCCACTTTATGAGTCATCGTGTTGTTCGACCACTGTCTTGCAATACACTTGACATGGGGAGTACATCTTGGCTCTAGTCCGGTGAACCCTTTTGAGACCAAAACCAGCCTTCGCACTTGTACATAACTATAGAACCTTTCCAACTAGGACAGAAACCCATGGCTAGGACTTGTGTGTTGTATACTGCTTACGTGCATCTCTTTTCTGTACATACATACCATTCATATTTCATTGCATTTTGCGGGCTAGAGGATAGGATTCCATTTGAATACTTTAGGTTACTCCGGTCGGTCTAGGAGACTTTAAATCCACGGAGTTTGTGATACCTCCGGTGTTTGCCGTGCCCGAACGACTCCCTTGGTTTGGGTCTACCCTTAAGTGCGTGCGTGCCTGGATTCTGATAGTCACATTGCTTTGCCTCGGATGGTCAAGATAAGGAGATTGGCTCTGGTTCCGAAGCGCTCGGAATTTAACCTGCCTGACAGCACCTACCCGGACTATTGGAAATCTTCTGTACAAACGCCTTAAGTGAGATTCAAGTCACGGTAGCTCCTAGGCTTAGTTTCTAGGAGGCGCGGAAAGGATAGGACGAGCATTCAAAATCAGTTATGAGTTACTCCCTCTTTGCTTCATTGTCAGTGCTGAAACATTGGTTGTCCGCGAGAAGAAGAGGCTATACCCAATTGGATTCGTCCACTTCAAAGGCTAGGTTCGCATGGACACCCTGGAAGGAACCCAACTGTTTGAAGTCCAAATAGAGCAGGAAGGGCAGTAGTTGTTAAGAGAGGAACCTATAAGACCTTTTGTAGAAGAATCGCCTGCAAACCCCTCACCTATGGCTGACCAAGGAAACGGAATAGATGAGCTCAGGCAGAACATGGCTGCCATGGATGCTCAGTTCAAGCAATCCATTACTGGTGTTGATGCACAACTCAAAGCTTCTGTTACATCCATGCAGAAGGACATGCTCATGATGATGGAAACTATGCAAGAAATCAGCGACAGGCTGCAAAACTAAGTCGCCTCCACAAACCGAACAACCCAAGGAAGAAGTACCTGCATCAGACCCCAACCTAGCAGCCCTTGTTGCAAAGATTAGTAAACTGGAGCAGTCTGTCCAAGAAACCAAACGTCTTGGGAAGAGAGAAATAGACATGAGAAAATTATGCTTATTCCAAACGCCAAGTTGCCGGAAAAGTTCAAAGGTGTGGACTTTGCAAAATTCGATGGTACCGGCGACACAAAAGCCCATCTCCAGGGATATGTTGGTTCCCTTACCATGCGGGGAATTGAGCAGGAAGCCATGGCTCAACTATTCCATGAGTCTCTGTCCGGCCCAGCTTTGCAATGGTTTCTCACTCTCGAACCATCTAAAAAAAGGACTTGGGAAGACATTGGGACAGCCTTTGTGGCCCAATATGATTTCAATGTCGACCTAAAAATGACCACGAGGGAATTAGAGAGTACCAAGATGGGTGAAAAGGAAAACTTCACTGATTTTGTGAAACGATGGAGGGCTAAGGCCGCTCAAATGCAAAACAAACCTGACTTGGAGGAACAGATACGGATTATTACCAAGAATATGTCAGGCTCTTTCGCCCCATACATGGTTCTTTCCCAAGCAGCCCCAAACTTTGAAACATTTTATGACTCTGGTCTGACTGTAGAAGAAGCTTTATGGGACGCAACTTTGGAGAAAAAGGACACGGGATCAAAGTCCAAAAGGGCATACTCGGGAAATAGCAATGTTCTCTTCGGGAATGCCAATCAGACAGGAACCTCATCCACTAAGCCTGTGGAGGTAAACCAAATCTCCGAAAAACCAAAATCCCAAAACCGAGTCTTTACCCAGTTCAGTACCCCTAGGTCCTCTCTATTCAAGAAACTCACAGAAGTCAGGGTGTTGAAACCTCTCCCACCACCACAAACTATCCCGCCAAATCTGAACCAAAGTGTCTACTGTGATTTCCACCAAATGCCCGGCCATACCACCGACAATTGCATCCGCCTTCGCCAAGAGATCCAAAATCTCATTGATAATAAGGTCATTGATACCCCACCTCCAGACAAACCAAATACCGTTTCAAACCCTTTACCACAACACAACGCTCCCTTCCGCATAAACCAAATCACCCTAGCCACTGGCCAAAGTTCTCAAGAATTCAACCCAACCCTCTTCATCGTCCCTCATACCAAGCCAAAATCGGTCGTGGCAATCCCCGAAGGGACTGCCCTTTGCTTCCTGTGAGAAGGAGAAAACACCTGGGAAAATTCGATTTCGGATTGGGAGGAATTCGAAGCTGCCAATGTCCAAGGAATTGTTGAACCACCATTCGTGCCTGGATGGGAAGTTGACTGGCAAAATATTCATGCTCCTTGAACATGATGTTTGAGGGCCAGAACTGGGAGTATTAGGTCCCTCAAGAACCCCCTGAATGGGAATGGAACTCGATCCCGAATGCATGCCCGCTGCTAGCTATGGGAGATCCTCTCGATATGTTCTCCTTACCTGCAATGTTCGTCGAAGAATGCCAACTCGAAGCATTGGCTGGCCATTGGCCGGAACTCAACCTGCTTTGCCCGGACCTTTCTCATTTCAATAACATCAATCTACACAGCAATGTGGGCCTTACTCTCCCAGAGCCTGAAGAAGAAGTAGCTAGTAATGGGTTTAACCCGATGGACTTCCTTGTAGATGAAGCCAAGGCAGAACCGTCAGTCATGATGAACTTATGGGAAGATGAGCCGAGGGCTAAAGCAAACTCATGGGCAAATACTGAGATTGTTAACATAAAGGTGGGAAACGAGGAATGGACCGTGAACAAGGCCATAATGGAAGCCGAGAAATGGAAGCCCGAAGATCTTTGGGACGACTTGGTTATTGCAGACCTGGCCGCTAATCTCCGCTATACAACCATTGGAAACAAGCGCAAGGCCCTTGCAGATCTATGGGATGAAGAATCAAAGTATCTTCAAACCAGTCATTTGACCAGGAGTGGCCGAATTTACCAACCCTCTAACCTCCAAGTCGGAGAATCCTCCAAACCTCCAGCTCCACTAGCCAAAGAACCTTCTGACCCTTTTGTTACCCCAACCAAAAGCACTTTCCAACCTTTTACTCCACCAGCCAATGAGCCTTTCCGTCCTGAGAAAAATCCTGAAGGAATGATCAAGCAACAACTCGAACAGACTCACGCCAAGATGTCTATTTGGGATGTACTTGTTCACTCCACCCACCACCGAGAAGGACTCATTCAAGCCCTTTCACACCTGAAAGTTCCTTCCTCTATAACCCCTGATGAACTTGTAGCACTTATCAAAACCATACCTATCAAACATACCATAAAAGTAGGCTCCAAGTAGGCACATGCGGAGGGCGGTCATGCGCCGAGTCTGATAGGTCATGTTCGCAAGATCACCAAGGGGGGAGAACATCTCAATGAGGCGCATCACATTGAGATGACCATCGTTAACCAAGTAACGAGCAGTGCCGCCATTCAATCCGAGAGCCGCGGCTAAGACTTTGTAGATACTCTCGCGCAAAGGAGGAATGATGACTTCTCCCGAGCCAAAGCCACCGAGATAAGCACGAAACTCCTCTACGGTGGGACAAAGCTCTTGCTCACCAAAACGGAACACATGCACTTCCGGATCCCAAAAGCTCATGGCTGCCCTCAACAGCTCGGGACGAAGACGGATGTTGCGAAGGTACCTCATGGAGTAGAGACCGTGGGCCCGAAAGTTGAGCCAATCGACGCCTTCCATGGAAACCAACCATGGGCGGAGTGAACCGGTGAGAGAAAGAGCCATTAGGAGAAAGGAAGAGCTTGAGAAAAGATGAGAGTTAAGTGGGGTGAAGAGAGTGTGAGGTTCAAGATTTGAATTTATAGAAGGAATGGAGGAGACAATTTCAACTTTCAAAGAGCTTTGGGTTCCAAAAGTGCAGATTTTTCATGAGTTTTGCATAGGGAAAAGCTTGGTCATACCCTAAAAGGATCAATGCAGACATGCACTGGCTCAGAAATGCCATCACAGGGGTCAAACTTCAGTCATCATGCAATCTGTCTTGGGAAGCAGCAAAACTGCCAGGAAAATAACCACGCGTGGCATTATGAATCTGGGAAATGACCACGGCATAACGTCTGATATACCGCGGGGTTGTATGAAGCCACGCACGGCATTTTAAAGCTACGCGCGGCATAATAAGGCTGCATTTCTGCAGTTTTTGACAGCAGAGGTTTGAAACTGATTTGGGACATACGGGGGCACTTCCAACCCTCAACACACACTCCAATGAGTATTTGGGACTTCGGGGATGTTTCGCTTCAGGTCAACTTTCAAAATTCAAGGTCGTGGCACAAAAAGTCGATAAAATCCAATTTTTAAGTCGTATCAAAGTATCAAAATCCGTTTCAAGCCGTTTCAAGTTGATTTTTCGATTCCCACATGTCATAATGGTCAAAAGAGACTTAGTTCAAGTCCCGGTTCGTGTTCAAAGCCAAAATTTGATAATGTCACCTCTTAAAGTCAATCTTTTCTCGCTTTTCAAGAGATTTTCAAATATGAGGCCGAGTTTTCCAGTCACGTATCAAGTTGTGTAGGTCGCCATTATCATGCGTAGTCATATACGAATCGGTAATAATGGCATTTCTGTAAATTCTCATATTTAGTGTCAATCATTCAACGTTATCCAATTAATTTCTTTGATTTCTATTCCTTTGTCAATATGCTTATTTGTCAACGTGTTACTCACTGTAAAACTTGAGTCCGGTTCAGTTTCTGCGATCAATGGCTAGTTGTACATTCCGGTTAATGTTTAGTTGTTCAGTCTTCTTAATACGATAGCAATAAAAGGAATTGAATGGCATAAATAGTGAAAGAACAAGTTTTCCATATAATCCCTGAAATATCCATGAACCGAAGTATACATCAAAAAGAAACGTGCAAACGGCAAACCCAATGCTCAAAACTCTATCTACCAAGGGTAAACAGGCACCCTATAAAAAGGAAGCACGCAGGCTCCACCAAATCAGCAAAAAGCAAAAGAGGGAGCTCAGTCCTCATCCTCGTCTCTGTCCTCGCCCTCCTCCTCGTCCTCCTCAGAAACCTCCTCCACCGCCAGGGAGCTAACCACCTCTTGAGTACCGGTCACCCCAGGCACGGTACTCCCTGAAGTGTCCTCCAGATCGACGTCAGTGGGCTCCTCGGTCTCATCCGAGACGTCGATGGGCTTGTCCTCGGTCCCCGTCGAGTGTCGTGCCCTCTTCGACGGAGGCTCATCTCGAGAGCCAGCAGAAGAAACCTGTGGCACTGGCATGCGCACAGACTTCCTCCGCAGCCCTCGCGAAGCACCTCCTCTAGCCTGCAATAGTATAACACTCATGAATCATTGGCATTGAAGTTGTGATAAAGGCATTAAACGATACGGTAAGAAGCATAAGTTCTAGGGTTTACCATCGTCCCACCGGCACGAGGAAACACCTCTGGAGGATGGCCCATGGCATACTGTCGCACCAACTGCTCCAGGCCCATCATGGCCATAGCCATCTCCCTAGCGTACTCTGGAGTCACTTGCACAGTAGAAAGATCGATTAGAACATGCAGTAATAATGACAAACATCTGAGTGAAATAAAAGCATGATTATACCTGAGCAAGGAACTTCGGAGGCTGGACAGAAGGACGTGGCACCGCCACCAGTCCAGGGGCTCCCTGGGCAGTCGTCACGTCTACTGTCCAGGAGAGTGGAGGCAGGCTAGCCCCGCTCGGGCCCGCATTGTCCCCTCGGCCTCCACCTCCTCTTCCTTCTCTACCACCTCTACCACCTCTGCCGCCCAACACCTGCTACGTCGCCTCCCAAGCAGCACGTATCTCAAAGCTCTGCATCAGGTGCCGAGCCTGGTATTCCGCGTAGGCAGCGCCTGCCTGGAAGAACGGCTCCAGCTCCGGGTCCGGCCTCGTAAACCGCTCCACCTCCCCCCAGGTATACTGACCCGTCCTCTGCACCAAAGGAGGGAGTGGCCCAGGGACCCAAAAAGCGTCTAGCCTCAGCGACTGACGTGACACCCGGTCACCCAGGTACCACTGCCAACCGTAAGGGAACTCAAGAAGTACTCTCCCCCTGGCCACCTCCCTGCTCCGAGCCACATATGGGCTATCAAAGCGATCCCATATGCGCCAGTGGACCTGCAAATGAGAAGTGAGCATTGTCAGCATATCATTCAGAGTTAAAATGAGCATGCAAGCAATGAATTAAGCAAAAGGGGGATGCAATCATACCCTATCAGGACGCAGCTCGTCCAGGTATAGGCGGAAGGCATTCAAATTTCCCTTCCCCTTCTTCACTCCCCGATATTCCTTCAACCAACGCAAGGCTCGAGGGAGTATCACGTCACTAAGGCACGAGGTCTCGAGAGGGTACATCCCTATCACCTCGTACATCCAAAGCTGCAAGCCAAGGCATTACAAGTTAGCACAAGACATATATATTGAACGATGAGTGAGCTGACTATTCAAAAGGAAAGAAGTCGAAATGTACCTCCCAGACCCTCGAGTACCCGCCGAGGCTCACTCCTGTAGACACCCCAATCCGAACCTCGAAGGTTCTTTGGACGCCCCGATGATGAAACAAAGGAAACAGCGCCTTTGCAAGCTTGAATAAAGGATTCCCTTATCCAAATAGCCCAAATAAGCCAAAAAGCCCAAAAAGGCCCAAAA
>JAOTQK010000001.1:8152590-8168633 GCA_025642025.1 Rhododendron ferrugineum
TGTAGGGTGAGAAAGAGAGAGAGAGAGAGAGAGAGAGAGAGAGAGAGAGAGAGAGAGAGAGAGAGAGAGAGAGAGAGAAGATTATTCTTAGCTTAGCTTAGGGATATGATGTCATTTAATCCTTATTCCCGTTAGTCTTTGTAATACTCCTTTCAAAGATTAGTAAAATTTCTTTTTCGCTTAAAAAAAAACATTGTTATGCACTACAATGTTCTAAAAAATACAAATGTGGCGTTGTGTCATTACTTTTTGTAAAAAAGCATATTATTATTTAATAAAACAGTGTCATGCTAAATACTAACAATTACTAATGTATAACTCTTGACCCCGTTTGTTTAAGAGTTTTAGATTTTAGTCATTACTCTATTTTACTCCAATCATTACTCTCATTTTTTTCTCCAATCATTATCTTATTTTTAATCATTATTCTATTTCTCTCTATATTCATTACCTATAAATCTAAATCCAAAATCCCAAAATGAATGAGGTCAACTTTCTCATCAAATCTCAGCAGAGACAATAAAAGCGATGGTGTTGGGACCTGAGGGGATTGGCAATCCGGTTGGCAGCGCATTGGTAGTCGTAAAAAAGCCAAAAATTACGTCAACTGATTCTGATTGCATGGGGGTGAGAATTGAGATAGTGTTTGTTTGTTTTTGTACATGAATTGCAGTGAAGTAGCAGTACCCGGCCCCCAATCAATGATGGGCACAGAAGGCAGTGGGATGGGAATACTAGCTGTACAACATTTCCATGCATCTATGCCAGTGTTTGTGTCCGTTCGATGAACGTGACCATCGTTACGTGGTACTTCAAATTTATTTTCCACCACATGTCTTTCGGTGCATAAAGTGAGACTAATGCTAGCTTGCATCGAACATGGGAACCAAAAAAATATTAAACTATCTTTTTTATCATCTAGCATTGTGTCCGTTAGATGCACGAGACAAAAAATAATTTGTGTGGCCTCGACAGTTTGCAGTGAGAACCACACAAACGTGTGATGGAGAGATAAGTTGGGTCACCACAAAAAAATGTCACTGAAGCATTGGATTATTTTTTCTCAATTCTCCTAAAACCAACCCCCCCCCTCTCTCTCTCCCTCTCTCTCTCAATTTAAACAAATTAAAAGAAATCAAAAATCTAGAAACGGAGATTTGAAGGATTAGTAGGCCTAAACACATTTCTATAATATATTGATAGATAGATAGATAGATTCCAAATGTAACAAATCAAGATTTGAAATAAGGATATTAGGATAAAAAAGTCTACAACTACAAATAAATACACAAACACTCACATACATGTGATGGAACTACACATGCATACACCACAAACACTTACATAAATGTGTTTCGATTGCATTGATCGGTAATCAATTGTGTTGATCGATAATTTTGGGTTATGGGAAATAGCGATCAGTTATTGAATAATATCTGATCGGCAAACATTTGGATTTAAAAAGATATGCTCTTCAACTTCTGATCCAGCTAGTGTGTCAAACTCAATTTGTTTTCATATAAATGTGTATCGATTAGATATTATTAGATTTGTGTTTGACTTGATTTATTACGTAATTGTTGTACTCAACGAGTTTTGCAATGTGAACGAATTTAATCATTGTAATTGACCGAAATAGGGACAAAACTAGCTGGACTGCGCAGGGGCAGTCCAACGCCAGAACGGCAGACAAGCAGGGAGAGATGATCGATTTGCTCTGGAACGATTTGAATCTCAGAATCCATGCATGGGACTAGGGTGGGAGATCCGGAGATTAGGCTCGATCCAATGGATTATTCTTCACCTTTTTCGTACTTCTCTCTCAAGGTAGTACTAGTACGTACTCAAGCTCTTTCTTCTTTGATTGGGAGAGAAATGGGGAGCTCAGAAGAGGGGGGGAGGAAGGCCCATCTAGAGAACAACTTTTCCCAACGCGCGCGCGAGGGAGAGAAATTAGTATTGTAAAAAATTGATTTCTTCTTTAACAGTGCTTAGGTAAAAGAAGCGAGACTACTGTAGGAGAGATTCTCTCATTTTGTTGATTAGGTTACGTTTTGATCGATCAAGACCCGCGGGTACCACGTGGTGTCCGCTTGCGCATCAGAGCCGTTCATTGCATTTTTGATCATGAACGGCTCAGATTTGGAGAGAGAAAAAGGAGAGAAAGTGTTTGGGTGAGATGAGAGAGAGAATTTCAATCCGAGCCGTCCGAAAGTGTATTGAACGGCTCAGATGCGCCGAGCAGGTACCACATAGGAAATATCCGCTCGGCACTAAAAAATCACTCGCTTTTGCAAAGTACTCCTATGTCAGTCAATCTTGGATTATAATAAAGGACAAGTTGTTAACTCAAATAACAAAAATGCCATTGGCTTATCTTTCCGGTATCTGTATCTTTTTCCATCAGTTTGCCCCCTTCCCCTTCACTAGAGTTTTGTTCACCCTCCTTAAAAGAGGGTGAATATTACCCTCTTTCCTATTAGTTGAAAAAGATAGTGAACATTACCCCCCTTCCTATTAGTTGAAATGATATGGATCCCACCATAAAATGATGTCATGCTTACCAAAAAGTGTATTGCAGAGATAAGCATGACATCACTTGTGGTGGGATCCACATCATTTCAATCAATAGGAAAGAGGGTAATGTTCACCCTCTTTTAAAGAGGTAAAAGAGGGTGAACATAATTGCACTTCATTTGGAGCCGTTTTTTTTTGTTTTTGTCACTGTTGAGTGTTGAGCTAAAATCCTGAGGATTTGGGAGTAGAATAGCACCCAAACGCTGTCGTCTCATACCCCATTCCCTAATTCCAACCCTTAAGCCAAAAAAAACTCCGTTGAATATTGCTGCCCACGAATTCTGAAATAGCCCTTACTGATATTGGATTAAACTAATTTTATTTAGGAGCCCATAAAAAATATTTTAAGAATAACTTATTATTTTAATCATTACCCTACGAATTCTGAAGCAACCTCAAAATTTACCAAATCAAGTCCAACCAAACATGCAACACATCAATATACTCCATCCGTAACACTATCCATCATACAATAATTCAATAACCATCAAAATCTATGTTAAATATTCATATCAATTAAACCACAATAAACATGAGTATACGTTTCTAACTTCATCCTCCCTTCCCATGCAGACTCGCACTAAAGACATAGTCTTACACTTCGAAACTTGACAAAGCAAATCTAGGATACATATCAAATTCTTACCATAGGACACGTTGGCTTCTCACTCAAGTTCGGACCTTTCTAACTCATGCAATGATTCGGTTCGTACCTCCTTAATATCCGTATATATAATGCATCACAAATGCTCAAAAGTTTCTATGGCACCTTCAAATGGTACGCAATCCCTAAGCTTCCCTTTATTGCGAAATTTCTATATGCGATTATTTACCCTTGCATAATGGTCTTACCTCTAAATGTAACCCGATAATCCAATTGACTTCCTGAGACTTCCTTCTAGAAGGAGCGGTGATCAAGCGCCTCTTCTAACTGGATTTCATCGGTTGTCGCCTGGGTATCCGAAAGACACACACGATACCCGACACTCACCCTATCTTTCTAGCAGTGAACGCTTCCCTTTCCGCCCAAAATGAGACACACGATTTCCCTTCTGAATGACTATGGATGACGATGGCAGTTGGTGTAATCCTTTGGTCGGCCTCGCGCGGGTAGCAATCTTTAACAAATTAACCTTACTCTACAAGTCAAAGGAGTCAGTGGATGACACTTTAGCAGGCGAAATATTTCAATACTGAGGAGAAGTGCAGAGTAATGAGACAGATCCCTTGCAAACTGATTGATCAAAAATCAAAATTTTGTCCAATTCTAGAAATGAGTAAAACTTCCAACAAGTTGTGGCCGAACGTCACAGGACAAATCATCTTGTGCCTTCAGAATTTTGGAATCACAACAAAATTGAATGTTACTAAGAGCAACTACAACTAGAGAGTTTGAGTTGAACGGCACCAACAAATGAGTATCAGTGAATATGTTACCACAAGATTTGACTCCAATTACAACGTAAGGATTTTAGTAGGGTAACAATTTCCAACAAATAGACTAGCAACTGCAATACTGAAATCTAAATCAACCGGATAGGTCTAGGCAAGCATATGGATACAATAACGAAAACAAGTTCAAATCAAGTGACTCATAGTTAAGAAGATAGAATAAATGGTGATACCAAAGTATGCAACAATAGCAACAAGTACGAATTTAACTGTACCTAAGAAGTTATACATCATAGGGTGTGTGATCACAGATTGAATGTTATAGGCCGAAGTTGCAATAGAAAAACTTGCATAGAATAACAGTTAAATGCAAATGACGAAATTGGTAGTCGCAATAAGAGGATCTAAATTGACTACGAAAACTTTATCTCAAGCAAGGTAATGTTAACAATAAGAATTCGAATGGAAAACGAGAAGCATTCATCATCATCAATAGCAAATTAGTCATAGGATACTTTGCCACAAGAATTTAATTGTTCCCAAGAAATGTCAAGAACGATTTTGTGATAGTTAACTCAAATGTCAAGAACTACAACAGGTCAACTGTATGACAAACTTACAGAAAATAGATTTCAATATGATTCCGACTAGATTTCAGCTAGACCAATGAATGAAGATAACAAGGAAGCAATTCCTACAAAGTCACATTCAGAATATCATCTACTGTCATGGATACCACCAATCCCTTTCTAAATCAGATCAATCTTCGCCATGCTTAAATTAAAGAAGTCAAAGACAACACTTCCATATGGAACGATTAACCGCTTATCTCAGCAAATATGATCTATCAATGTTTCTCAACACGCGTGGACTAAGATTTCTTATTTTCAATTCCAAACATGAACAAAAATGGGGTTCTCAATGGGTGAAATGCTTCCGAATCAAAAGTATGATACCTCACACAAGTGACGTTTCTAAGAGCTAGAGAGTAGTAGGAGGTGGTAGATTAGCTACGGAACTGCATCTATTGTCGATTAGGTGTACGCTTGTACGGCTGCATTGAACTCGACTCACCACGTACTTCGGATCCCCGAGGACAGTTTCTCGCAAAGTGGCTAGGCTTGCGGCAAACATAACAAAGTTTATCAAGCTGTGAGACTCCCTGATTCTCGGACAAAGTAGGTGGCCTAAGAATTAGTTTGGTTTTGCGAAGGCTGATTTGGTTCCCTCGGTCTTTTCCTCTCTTGGCTTCGAAAATTCCCTGGCACGTACTCACTCTAACGGTCTGTGGTCGTTGTGCATTCTAGAGTAGCGGCTGAATAACGATTTGTCGAATTCCTGATTGCTGTACTAAGCCTAACTCTTCTTGCATTCTCTTCTTCTGAGGACAGTTCCTCGCGACATGGTCAAACTTTCCGCAAGTAAAACAAGATCTTTCTTGGCGCCCCTGACATTGAGAACGAATATGGTCAGATTGACCACAACGATGACACAGTTTGATGTTTGAGGACAACTCCCATGGTCTCAGAACGAGAAGATGGTTTCAAACCCTACTGGCCCTGCAAAGACTGACACAATTTGCTTGGTGTCTTCCCTCCTGAACTCTCAACACTCTTGGAAGATAATCTCGCGCTAATGACTCGACGACTAGTCTCCCCCCTCCATTCGTACTTCTCTGTGAGCCCACTAGGATTTCGACATCCGTCGCACACTCAACGATCTCAGGAAACATTGCTTCCTCCCTAGTACACTGACTCGCCTCATCCTTCCTGTAAACACCACGACCCTGGTAATCATGATCCCCGATCTCACCCCACCAAATTAACTCTACGCCTCGAAGACATTCTACAACAAAAGTATAAGAGACGAAATCATCATAAGAAATGAAATTATCAACTTTAGTCACATCACTATACGATACAAGTCTCTGACATATCCAACATATATCAACAACTCTGCGCCATTCTACTATTACACATATGCAATGTCATATTGATGTACTGACTTGCTCATGCAAGCACACATATGGTTTTGAAAACAAATGCAACGATTTCCCCTTTTTTTTTGAACCCATGAGACTAAAAGTCTCCCCACGGTCTCGAGGTGTTCTAAACCTAATGCTCTGATACCAATTTGTCACGCCCTCAATTTTCAATATAAATAAATAATCCATTTCAATAAATGATCCTCACATAATATAAATAATACCCAAAAGAGAGTTTTCAAAAGATCATTTACAAATCAAGTCCCCAAGTTTAAAGACTTACAACATTGGCACTACGGCCCAAATTCCATATTTAGTCTAAGACAGTAAATTTAGAGGTTACATAATATCTGAAGTTAAAAGAGTTCAAATGATTTTACAATTTCATCCTTTCAAGAGATCATACAAAAGATGATAGAACCACTTCTCGGGCGGCTTTCAAAGATATGAGGTCAAACATGCACACCACGCACTCCGCGTCAAGATATGTGAGATGCACCTGAAAATGATAGGTTGAGCTACACCAGCCCAGTAGAGAAATCTTTACACAAGCTATATGAAAATGTGACGAGTTATGCATCAAGATTGAATGAGTTCGAATAAACGGACAAGAGATACAACGGGGTACCACAATGAACTGACGGACTACAATTACGGGATTCTATACGTCTTAAATATATCCCTAACCATTCATACATCAAGCTAGAAGTAGCATCAAACACACATTAATCTAGACAACCTGCGATAATTTCTCAAACCATTTTAAGCCTCCTCAATGAACACCACGATCAGCTTTCTCATCTCTTACTATTCGTTATTAAGCCCCTTTTTCATAAAAACATTCCTTTTTGATTACCAAAACAACTTCGAGAAAGTTCTCAACCTTTACGGGTCAAGCTCCATTGATTCGAGCTTGAATACTGGAATCTGTTGATTTGTGCCCAAATACCGGAACCGTTGATTCGCTCTGGAATACCGGAGGATTTTTCATAAAAATCATTTCTTCAAAACCAAATTTCTTCCTTTTCAAAACTTTGATGGAATCATTCGTTTATTCCGTTTTTCAACATTATAATCTCAAGCAATACACAGCCCAAACAACAACATGAACTTCTATAATCAATCATAACTTCCTTCATCATGTGAGGCATTCAACTGTATTATCACACCTTGCGTTATAGTTAATTCTCTCCACCTGGGTTTCCACATTACCACACCTTGCGTTGTGGGCCCTCTAGAGTCTCCACATTACCACACCTTGCGTTGCAGGACCCTCAATTCAAAATTATCAACTTACACATACATACATACATACATACATACATGCATTACCAATCTGTACACAAGAAGATAACATTTTCTAAAGTCACATTCTCTCATTCGTCATCACACAATATAATACAAACTCGTAAACACGTCCCATTGTACTTTAATAAATACTTTAAATTCACATTATCCCACTAAGTCTATCATGATGTCATTCGTTACGTACCGAACCCACAAATGACCCCACGACATACTACCCGCTAGGTTCTAATGAAGATCTATAGAACGAGTGCCAAGGAACCTAAGATAATCAATCAGGACGAAGCACAAGGATACGAGTTACCATATTCTCTTCCAGACCACTAGGTAAACCCCTATCGACCAACTAAGTGCCCCACATCATACCTTATAGCCTACGATACTTGATAACCTTGCCACAATACATTTTTCCATCCCACCAATCGACACGTCAAGTCATAGCACCTAACATACCTATAGCGTACATCACCTCATGCCACAATCATTCTCAAGTACCATCAATCCCACAGGATGCATTTCGATTAAGTTTTTATCTAGTAAGATACTACTCTTTCTCTAATGACGGAAAAACCAATGGAACGAGGATACTTAAGTATACCAAAGAAATTCGGTTGAACAAGCTTGAAATAGGTTTAGAGGTGTCCAAAAGGTGTTAGAAGTATCCAGGGTTCAAAACAATCGAAGTAGGAGCAGTGAGGAACAAAACTACTCATAAGGCTCTGGTATCGATACAGCCAAAATGGCCGTATCGATACAACAATCAAATCAGCAAGTTCAAAAGCTACGGTTTTCTTATGGTATTGATACGGCAAAAAGCTCGTATCGATATGGCGACGCTTCGAGCAGCAATTTACCAGATTTTCAAGAATGAAACCCTAACAACAACCAACAATCTAAAGCACGATCAAGGTGCAAAATCAACACATAAACACATAATAAGTGCAAGAAATCCCTACCTCAAAGTTAGAAGCTTCAAATATGAGATCAACAAATGAGCCCTAGCCTCCAAAGCTTCGAAATCTTCCAAGAACGAGTTCTAGCACGGACCCACGCGATTCAAGGCTCGTATCGCACGTAGATGACCGATTGAAGGTTGAAATGAGAAGGTTTGGAGGTTGATTAATGAGTTTTGAGCTCAATAGAGCTAGAGAGAGAGAGAGCCGGAGAGAGAGGAGAAACGGACGGGAGAGAGAGAGGAGGAGAGGGAATTTTCTATCCTCTACACACACACACCCCCTATATATACTAGGACATACACAAATCACACTTGCACTCCCTCAACTTCCAATTTCATCATTCAAGCCCCAATTCACATAAACTTATAACATTTCATATTTTTCCTCAATTTTCAATATCAAATAAACCCTTAAATATTTTTTCAGAAATTACGGGTCTCTACATTCTACCCTCCTTAAAGAAATTTCATCCTCGAAATTTACCAAATCAAGTCCAACCAAACATGCAACACATCAATATACTCCATCTGTAACACTATCCATCATACAATAATTCAATAACCATCAAAACCTATGTCAAATATTCATATCAATTAAACCACAATAAACACGAGCATTCGTTTCTAACTTCATCCTCCCTTCCCATGCAGACTCGCACTAAAGACATAGTCTTACACTTCGAAACTTGACCAAGCAAATCTAGGATACGTATCGAATTCTTACCATAGGACACGTCGGCTTCTCACTCAAGTTCGGACCTTTTTAACTCATGAAATGATTCGGTTCATACCTCCTTAATATCAGTATATATAACGCACCACGAACGCTCAAAAGTTTCTATGGCACCTTTAAACGGTACGCAATCCCTAAGCTTCCCTTTATTGCGAAATTTCTATGTACGATTATTTACCCATGCATAATGGTCTTACCTCTAAATGTAACCTGATAGTCCAATTTACTTCTCGAGACTTCTATCTAGAAGGAGCGGTGATCAAGCGCCTCTTCTTACTGGATTTCATCGGTTGTCGCCTAGGTATCCGAAAGACACACACGATACCCGACACTGACCCTATCTTTCTAGCGGTGAACGCTTCCCTTTCCGCCCAAAATGAGACAAACTCCAACACGGTAACACTTTATGAGACACACGATTTCCCTTCTGAATGATTATGGATGATGATGGCAATTGGCGTAATCCTTTGGTCAGCCTCGCGCGATTAGCAATCTGTGACAATTTTTACCCTTCTCTTTTCGGTCATCCTCTCTCAAGCTTTCAAATATCGTCGGCGAATAGATTTCATCGTACTTCTTAATACTAAATCTAGCGAATCCACAACACAAGCCAATTCTTCTAAAAGTCGCACCAAATTTTTGCCCAGGTTGGGTCATTCTAGATTACGAGAAGAATTTGATTTGTTATCTCAAACGAAACGAGCAAGCTCCAAAACTCAAGCACTGCCAATCAAGAATTTAAAGAACGGTAAGGAGGCATCTGAAATTCAAAGAACACATAGAATCTTTAAGGCGGTTAGGCAACAAACTCAAAGTACCTTTTTATGATAACCCAAGAAATTTGAAATGACCGATCATAACTCTCTTATTGCTCTACAAGTCAAAGGAGTCAGTGGATAACGTCTTGACAAATGAAAGTTTTTGATATTAAGGACAAGCACAAGGTAATGAGACTGATCTCTTGTAAACTAATTGATCCAAAATAAGAAATTGCCCAATATTAGAAATGAGTAAAACTTCCAACAATTTGAGACTAAGCATTACAGGATGAATCATGTGCCTCCAGAGTTGAGGAACCACAGTAGAGTTGAATAACACTGAGAGGAACTATAACAAGCAAATTCGAATTGAATGACATCAACAAATGGGTCTCAATAAATATGTTGCCACAAGATTTGACTCCAATTACAACATGAGAACTTGAGTAGAATGGCAATTTCCAACAAACAGACTAGTATCTGCAACAACGAATTCCACACCAACTGAATAGGTCTAGGCAAGCAAATGGGTAAAAGGCGAGTACAAATTCAAATCGCATGACTCCATGATCAAGAAATCGGATTAAATGGTGGTACGAAAGCAGGTAACAATAGCATCAAAGTCTGAATTTAAGGCACCAATGAATTTGTATACCATAGGGTATGTGACCACGGATTGGGTTTAATAGGTCAAATTGCAACATAAGAACTTGCGCAGAACAACATTTACTGACAACGACAAACTAATAGTTGCGAAAGAGGGATCCAAACAGACCAACGAAAAATTCATCCTAAGCACGGTAGTTGCAACAATGGATCGAACTTCGAATGAGAAACGAGGAGCTTTCATCAACATCAATAGCAAATGTGTCATAGGATACTTCACCAAAAAAGTTTGAATATTCCCGAGAAAAGCTAGGAACGGATTGCGCGACAATTAACTTAAATACCAAGACTTATGACAGGTCAACTACACAATGGATTTCACTAAAAACAGCTTATGATACAATTCTAACAATGTTCAGCTAGGCCAATGAAAGGGGATATTAAAAGAAACAACTCTCACAAAATCATGTTCGGAATATCACCAACCATCATGGTTACAACCAATCCCTGTCCAAATCAGATCAAATCTCGCTATAAGCAAATTAAAGAAGTCAAAGGCAACACTTCAATATGGAACAATTAACCTCTAGTCTCGGCATATATGATCTATTAATACTTCTCAACATGTGAGGACTAAGATTTCTTGATTTTCATTTCTAAAGAGGGGATTCTTAATGAATGAAATGCTTCTGAATCAAAAGTATTGTAACGAACGAATCGAACGACAAAGAGGAGAAGATACATTGAACAACTAATATTTCTGAGAGTTAGAGAGTAGGAGGAAAAGGTTTAGCTACGGAATTGCATCTGTTGTTTCGGTGTATGTTTATGCTGCTGCACGGAGCTCGACTCACCATGTACTCCCAATCCCCGAGGACAATTCCTTGCCATGTGGCCAAGTTCGCCGCAAGAATAACAAGATCCCCCATGCCATGGACATTGAGAACAAATATGGCCAGACTGACGACATCGATAACACACAATCTGACGCTTGAGGAGAACTCCCGGAGTCTTTGAATAAGGAGGTGGCTTAAGGCCCTGCTGACCCTGAATAGAGGGATTTGATACCCAAGGTTTCTTTCTTCCTGAACTCTCAACACTCTCTGAAGATGACCTCACACTAACGACTTGATGTCTAGTTTCTCCCATATTCACACCAATCTGTGCACCCTCCAGAATCTCAACACCCTTTGCACACTCAACGATCTCAGGAAACATCGCTTCATCCCTAGTACACTGACTCGCCTCATTCTCCCTGTATACACTATAGCCCTAGTGCTCAGGATCCTCGATCTCACCACAACTATCTCCAAGCTTCGAAAACATCTTACTATGAAAGAATAAGAAAGAAAGTCATCAACATTTATCACATTGCTATACGGTGCAGGTCTACAACCTTTCCAACATGACAACAACCCTACGCCACTCTACCGTAATGCCAATGCAATGACACAACGATGGACTAATATCACTCATGCAAGCACACATGCGGTTTTGAAAGAAGATGCAGCGATTTTTGAACCCATGAGACTAAAAGCCTCCCTATGGTCTTGAGGTGTTCTAGACCTACGCTCTGATACCAAGTTATCACGCCCTCGATTTTCAACATAAATAAATAATCCATTTCAATAAATGATCCTCGCATAATATAAATAATACCCAAAAGAGAGCTTTCAAAAGATCATTTACAAATCAAGTTCCCAAGTTTAAAGATTTACAACATTGGCACTACGGCCCAAATTCCACAGTTAGTCTAAGACAGTAAATCTAGAGGTTACATAACGTCTAAAGTTAAAAGAGTTCAAATGAATTTACAATTTCATCCTTTCAAGAATTCATACAAAAGATGATAGAACCACTTCTCGGGCGGCTTTCAAAGATGTGAGGTCAAACATGCACACCACGCACTCCGCGTCAAGGTCCGTGAGATGCACCTGAAAATTATAGGTTGAGCTACACTAGCCTAGTAGAGAAATTTTTACACAAGCTATATGAAAATTTGACGAGTTATGCATCAAGAATGAATGAGTTCCAATAAACGGACAAGAGATACAACGGGGTACCACAATGAACTGACGGACTACAACTACAGGATTCTATACGTCTTAGAGATATCCCTAATCATTCATACATCAAGCTAGAATTAGCATCAAACACACATCAATTTAGATAACCTGCAATAATTTCTCAAACCATTTTAAGCCTCTTCAATGAACACCACGATCAGCTTCCTCATCTCTTACCATTCGTTATTAAGCCCCTTTTTCATAAAAACATTCCTTTTTTTATTACCAAAATAATTTCGAGAAAGTTCTCAACCTTTACGGGTCAAGCTCCGTTGATTCGAGCTGGAATACCGGAATCCGTTGATTTGTGCCCAAATACCGGAACCGTTGATTCGCTCAGGAATACCGGAGGATTTTTCGTAAAAATCCTTTCTTCAAAACCAAATTTTTTCCTTTTCAAAACTTTGACGGAATCATTAATTTATTCCCCTTTTCAACATTTACAATCTCAAGCAATACACAACTCAAACAACAACATGAACTTCTATAATCAATCATGACTTCCTTCATCATGTGAGACATTCAACTGTATTACCACACCTTGCGTTACAGTGAATTCTCTCCACCTAGGTTTCCGCATTACCACACCTTGCGTTGCGGGCCCTCTAGAGTCTCCGCATTACCACACCTTGTGTTGCAGGACCCTCAATTCAAATTTATCAACTTACACATACACACACGCATTACCAATCCGTACACAAGAAGACAACATAATATAATGCAAACTCGTAAACACGTCCCATTGTACTTTAATAAATACTTTAAATCCAGATTATCCCACTAAGTCTATCATGACGTCCTTCGATACATACCGAATCCACAAATGACCCCACGACATACTTCCCGCTAGGTTCTAACAAAGATCTATAGAACGAGTGCCAAGGAACCTAGGGTAATCAATCAGGATGAAGCATGAGGTTACAAGTTACCCTATTCTCTTCCGGACCACTAGGTAAACCCCTATCGACCAACTAAGCGCCCCACATCATACCTTATAGCCTACGATACTCAATAACCTTGCCACAATACATTTTTCAGTCCCATCATTCCCCACGTCAAGTCATAGCACCTAACATACCTATAGCGTACATCACCTCATGCCACAATACATTCTCAAGTACCATTAATCCCACAAGATGCATTTCTATTAAGTTTTTATCTAGTAAGATACTACTTTTTCTCTAATGACTGAAAAACCAATGGAACGAGGATAACTTAAGTAAACCAAAGAAATTTGATTGAACAAGCTTGAAATAGGTTTGGAGGTGTCCAAAAGGTGTTAGAAGTATCCGGGGTTCAAAACAATCGAAGTAGGAGCAGCGAGGAACAAAACTGCTCATAAGGCTTTGGTATCGATACAGTCAAAATGGCCGTATCGATACAAGAATCAAATCAGCAAGTTCAAAAGCTACAGTTTTCTTATGGTATCGATATGGCAAAAATGCGGTATCGATACGGCGACGCTTTGAGCAGCGATTTACCAAATTTTCAAGAATGAAACCCTAACAACAACCAACAATCTAAAGCACGATCAAGGTGCAAAATCAACATATAAACACATAACAAGTGCAAGAAATCCCTACCTCAAAGTTAGAAGCTTCAAACACGAGATCAACAAACGAGCCATAGCCTCCAAAGCTTCGAAATATTCCAAGAACGAGTTCTAGCACGAACCCACGCGATTCAAGGCTCGTATCGCGCGTAGATGACCGATTGAAGGTTGAAATGAGAAGGTTTGAAGGTTGATTGATGAGTTTTGAGCTCAATAGAGCTAGAGAGAGAGCCGGAGAGAGAGGAGAAACAGACGGGAGAAAGAGAGGAGGAGAGGGGATTTTCTATCCTCTACACACACTCCCCCTATATATACTAGGACATGCACAAATCACACTTGCACTCCCTCAACTTCCAATTTCATCATTCAAGCCCCAATTCACATAAACTTATAACATTTCATATTTTTCCTCAATTTTCAATATCAAATAAACCCTTAAATATTTTTACAGAAATTACGGGTCTCTACAATTTGAAAGTGGGTTGTCCTATAATATTGTTAAGAAATATTGCCCCGAAGGATGGACTTTGTAATGGGACAAGGACGATGGTTGTTAGGTGCGGCTCCCGTATTATTGTAGTTAAGATTCTAACAGGCGAAAAATTTGGCAATTTTGTAGAGACTCGCAAAATTATTTTAATTTCGAGAATTTATTTATTGCGTAAAGAAATCGTATTGTTAGTAAAGTTGTTCGTATGTTTGTGGGAGTGTACGGATATACGTATTTGGTTGCATGTTGGACTCTCGGCGTATGGTAAAATGTTTGTTTTGATGTTGTAATGTTGTTTGGGAGTATCGGTATCAAGTTGGGTTCATTCTGAAGTCCGTTGCAATTTTTCTCATTTCTGCCCAGTCAATACCGGTACTGGTTGTTGCCTAGTACCGGTACCTGCTGTCCAGGCCTGTCTCAAATTGGCATTTTAAAGGCTCCAGTACCGGTACTGGGAGTCGCCCAGTACCGGTACCTGCTGCGTTTTTCTGTAATTTTCAGCACGCTTTTTGGACAACTATAAATACCCCCCTTTTGTCATTTCTCACTCCCAAACCCATGAAACACACCTGAAAACACCCCCTCTCACCTACCCAACTCCAATCTCACCTAAAACCCTTGATTTCAACCTCAAATCTTCAAGATCCAAGGGTTTCCAACCTCAATCTCACTTGAATCTTGCTTTTGGAGAACAAGGGGTAAGTGTTGTGTTCTCACTCTTGTCTTGGGGCTCTCACCCACGTTTTTCTCTGTCTCCTCAAAATCACTTGTTGATTTTTTATTGTTTATCATGTCTTTGGGTTGTATTCACTCTAGATCTTGTACCCAAGCTCGGGTGAGGCTCGTCTTTGAAGGATTTAAGCTTTTAGCTTTCGATAGACCTAGGGTTTTGCTCAAAACCCACTTCGGTAGGAATTTCTCTCTTCCTCTACATGTTTTGTGGTGATTATGGATGATTTAAGAGTTTATATGCAATATACGGTCGGATAGAATGTTATGTGGCTTGCGGATTGCATATTCTTTGATAGTGGTATTGTGGTAATGAATGCTATGGTCCATGAGCTACATGTGTTGTATTGGATAATGTCGGTATATGTGTGAAATGTGATTGTGGCATTGGTATTGAATGAGATAATAATGTTGTTGTTGTTGTCGAGAAGTGAATGGGAAATTTTTGTGACGCAAGGGGTGGAAACACACGGATTGCAAGGGGTGGAATCTAATGTGATGCAAGGGGTGGAAACACAATCTCGCAAGGGGTGGAAACTAGTTGTGAGGAGTATGTGCGTGTGTGTGTGCGTATCGATATGTGATTGGAAATTGTTTTGATATTTGTAAAAGGGTGTTGATGTACCTTATTTAGATTTGTCATTTAATTTGATTCGCCTCTGTCATGCTTATCATTTCATTGCATATAGATTTTGTAGAGAATTTCCTACTGGGCTAGTGTAGCTCAACAAAATCCTTCTTTTCAGGTTCGAACGCAGGGCAATAGGTTGCACGTCATGATGTAGTTGGAAACGAAGATTTTTGGAAGCTAACAGGACATAGTTACTTATTCATCTTGTAATAGACTTACTTTTGGTTGAAGATGACTTTGTAACTAATTTTACACTCGAACTATC
>JAOTQK010000001.1:8329625-8345224 GCA_025642025.1 Rhododendron ferrugineum
GCCTCTTTTTGTATTTGGGTGGCATTCCCTTAATGCCTTCTTTCTAATATATTTATTTACTTATCAAAAAAAAAAAATTGTCTAGACGAATGATGAACCCAAAAATTACGGCAAAAAATTAAATAAAAAGTAAAAAAAATACCGAAATAAGTTTTAAACTTATGAATTTACCAGAATGCAGCCTGCAGCCTAAATCGTAAATCGAAGTACACCTCTCTCTCTCCTGTTTTTTTTTTCCCAAGACGAAGGACCACCCCACAGGAGGGCCACTAATTGGACTCTTAGCGGAACGAGGCCTTAGTGTTTGCGCAAATGTGTAATAAACCACATGATTAGATTCCTCTCGTCGAGTCGGATGATTAATCTAAAAATATCAAGAAAATTTAAATACAATTTAGAAAAGACGAACAAAAAACACAAAACAAAAAAGAAAAATATAAAATTATATACTTGTCATTGTTGTCTATGAACTAAATGTATACCTCCAGACGATCTGAATCAACCACTGTCCCGATCCATCAGGTAAATCACGGTACTAGCCCTGGAGAGGAGTCGAACCCTGCCCACTTCTAGGCAAGGGTCTTCTCCTCCTGCTGGGGCAAGCCCATGGGTGGTCTCTGCCTATGTTCGTCTACCTCTTTTCTCTCTTTCGCCTAAGACTTACATATTTTGTAACAGTTGGATTTAGTTGTCCATATTTGTTACATGTTCCAGTCCCAAGTCTTTTAGAACTATATTACCCCCCATTTCCACTTTGCACTACCACTTAAAGTTTTTTGGGAGACTTAAAGAATTGTCCTCATGGGCCACTCCTCGTAAGTTTCCATCATTGACTTTTTAGTTTTTTCCTACTTATGTTTTCACCCTCGAATTTGAATAAACCCAAAAATGCCCTTGATTGACTAAATTCCCTTATTATTTGGGTACTATATAAGGTAAAGAATTTTGGGATGTAAAAATAAACTTCGAGTCCTAATTGCTATTTTTTTATTGTAACTTATATCAAATCCCTAAATTTATGCTTTCCAAATGCTATTATCAGTACATTTGAAATTAGGATGGAAAAACCACCACACTATATTGACATCCTCTCGGAGAATAAATCCGAGAATTTCTCATCCTCTTTCGTCTTCATCTTCCGTCCTCCATCTTCCATCCTCCATCCTTCGTCGCTAGTCTTGATCCTCCATCCTCACCGTTATTCCATCGTCGGAAAATACTAGTTATCGAATGAGAGAGAACGATTTTGAAGGGCCTGAGTTCGATTGTAAGTGGCCCAAATTCATTTTTTTAATGATTTAAATTGGTGTTTAAATGATTCACTGTGTTGCCGACCATCCAGTCGCCGTTGTTGTACACCCTTCGGCAAAGTGAGCTTTTGCGGTTTCAAGCTCACACATAAACCTTTTTTTCTTTTCCAACTCTTGATAGCTCTCCAAGTGTGTATTCTTTTGCCTTGGGATTTCCACAGGAGGGAATTGAAATCCCCTGGTGCACCTTTTTCTGCAGCCCAATGTTCGTGTGCATGCTTATTTGGGTTAACAACAACAAAGAAATTAAGACTCAGAGCTGTTCCCATAAACCTACTGATGAAGGTCAAATCTCAAAAAGATGCAAAGATTTTACTAACGTATATTGGGAGGTAGAGATGATGATTTTCATGGTTTATTTGGTACAGACATTTGATAACATGGTTTATTTTATGGTCTCAAATGTATTTCATGGTTTATTTGTTTACGATTTCATGGTTTACTTATATATTTCATGTTTCATTTTATTCATGATTTATTCATGTTTTTTCGATTAAATCATGGTGTATTCCTAAGAAATCATGGTGTATTCCATTTAGTTCATGAAATCATGGCTCGAATTTGTATTAGTTCGATTCAAGTTGAAATAAATCATGGTGTATTCATAAAAACCATGGTCGAATTGACTATCCACCATATTTTGGAAAATATGTTTCATGGTATTTCATGAAATTGGTCAAATCAATTTACGAAAATTCACGAAAATTATGGATTTGAAAATTCACGAAATTAACAACAGAGAATGGTTTAGAATATATCCATTAAAGATTTAAAAAATTGAGAATTCAAAATTCTCCCCATTCCTATCCATTCATCATCCTATGATTTTAGGTAATTATAATTACTACAATCCCACTAAGTTAGGAAGGAAATATACACATACATATGAATATCTTATTAAAAGGGTAATATAGGTAATTCATCATCTGAAAGAATGGAAACATAATTGTTCAAAAAATATCAAATGAATACTTACGTGAAATGAGATCTGAGGATTGGATATTTAAAAACTCCAAGTTTTTTTGCCGAGTTGACTAAACCACAATTTTCCTTTCTAATTTTCTCTTTTACCGCCCATATACTATTACAGTATAATTTATTTACAGTATGAGTTAGTGGAAATAAAACATTCTTTGACCACAAGGAGGAGTCCATAACTTTTGGTTAGCGAAACCCCATAGGAGGTCTTGTTTCTACTACCTTCAATGAGTCGATGAGTTGCAAAAACACGAACCCCTCGTTGCCTGCTACTGTAACTCTCTCTCTCTCTTTCTATCTCTCTCTCTCTCTCTAATGAAAATTCAAAACCTTCACCTGTAAGCAACTGTAAACCCTAATTATGATACGTCTCTTGATTTCTGTTCTGGTTCTTTGCTGTGATCAACGTCGTTTTAGTTTGATTGATCTCTATATTTCTTAAGTCGATTGTATGCGATGGAACTAAGAGGACTTGTTTCACAGCTTATTAGGCAATTGAGCTTTAAGGTGTTCAATAGTTTTCAAACTTTCTTGGGGTTATAGGCCATTGCCATGGACACTGACTTGGACGCTCTGGACGAAATCTTTTCCGAGCCTGCTGCAAAAAAAGGTCAGTTAAGCTTCCTCACCATTTCAACATGCTTCTAATGAATGTGATGATAAAGACGGGATTCGGCATTTTACGACAGAACACTTGGTTTGTATTTTGGTCGTGGGCTGAGTTTTTTCAATGTGAAATTCACTTGCAGCTAGGACTGGGTCAAATTTCAACCTAAGGCCAAACCCCGTCCAAGAAAGGAATCTTCTGCTGTTGATGTTGGGGAGAATAAGAAATTGAGCCCCCAGGTGGGCCCAACTTCAGTTGGTTTCGAGACCCTGAAGAATGAAAAGTCATTGAAAAACAATGAAGACTGCAGTATTGAACCCCTCGTTGGAACGTTTTGTTACCGGGGAGTCTTTGGGCTCCGGTCCTTGTCTGCCTTCAGATGTATCACCTGACATAAATGGATTGCATTTTACCATGGGCAAATCAGCAGAAGTATAGATTCTCTCTTTTTCATGTCACTTTTGAACATCTCTTTCTCTGTAATCATTAATTTTGTTGCATTCAGAGTGCAGATATCTTTTTTGGATTGGAATCTCTTGATGATTTTCACTCTCAATCTACCACTTCAACGGGTGAGTGACGAAACTTTGTAGTGGATTGAATTATTTGCTTGTGGTTCTTATTGCTTTGAGTACTCTGTGCATTATGTTGGCAGCGGGGGCTTCAAATAGGACTCCATCTTGGAAATGATTTATCAAAATCATCAGTAAGGTTGTGGTCGGTTGTTTCAAGATTCTTCGGAGCATCATGAGCTTGCGCATTGAGTTTGTTGTCAAANNNCGTGGAAGAGGAACCTGTTATTCCGGTCGTTTCTCATCTTAATGTATCAGCTGTTGGGGTATCCAATGCATCCTCACCTTATCAATCTGATGATCTTACTATTGCTCAGGATCCCTTAACCTGTGGGGACAGTGCTTCATGTGAAAGTGGAGTTCCCCATATAAACACAAGATGTGTGGAAATAGAGGTGAATGCAGTTGTTCTTTTATGTCCTTTGTTTAAACAAGAGCTTGTCTCGCTGAAAGTACTTATTGGCTTCTTTATGGTAACTTTCAGGACGCAGAGGCCAATCCTTGCTTGGAAACCTTATTTGAGTTAACCACGCAATCTGGTATCTAAAAAATTAGCTATTTGTTGTTTTTTTTTTTTTTTTTTTTTGGGCGTTCAATTTACCGGTATAGTTCTTTAGCATTTTGCTAATCTCAGGTAAGCGGAGGGGAAAATTCAAGCCCAAGCCCAAGGCTCAAATTGACGGGGAGAAACCTGGCGGTATGACTTCTCGTCCACAGGGGTATGAGTCAGTTCCATGCTCTCAGAATGCTCAGTATGTTCCTTCTGAAAGTGAATATATAAATGAGGCCTCTATCCCTGCAATGCCAACAAACGATCTTCTGAATTTCTCGTCATTGAGGTTTGATGATACTTCATCCCAAATCCCAGAGATTGAAGAACCAATGTATCCTGGGGAAACTTCAGAAAAGATTGTACGCATCTAACTTCTGCACTGTCGTTTATTTTGACGTGATATATAATTCTGTATAATTGCATCATTTGATCCTACTCTGATGCATTTTTCTCTATTTTTATCTCTTGTTTGAATTTTACAATTAGGTTTCTCCAAGAACAAAGAGTAGAAAAAGAAAACGTCGAAAGGTACCAGTTGTTTCTTCGGACCACCAACAAGCTTCCATATCTGGTCCGGAGAATGAAGCTGATGATGACGAGAACTACGTCTATGAATCCCCAAGTGGTTCACATATACATGAAGATGAAAGTTTTGATGGTAAATTGCAGGAGCTTAAAACAACTAAAAAAAGAAAAGTGCCAAGAAAGTCCAATAAATCTGCAACTCAGAAAGAAAAACCTGTTCGGAAGCGTAAGAAGGCTAAAGAAGTTCCCGACCCGGCATCTAAAGAGCCTCCCAAAAAGTTCTCTCACTCTACTAAGCGTAAGAGAAGACAAGGTAACTTGCACTTTCGGGGTGTATGGATTGTGACTCTAAAAGATAGTATATGATATTGTTTTTCATCTGTTTGCTGTTTTTTTTTTTTGAAATAGTTGACAAGGCTTTGCTTGACACCCCAGAAGATGAAATTGATGTGACAAAGTTATGTATGAGAGATCTGATCTTGCTCGCAGAACACAGGGAGCGGATTTCTGTATGTATTATGCATTATCCTATGACTGCTTCTATTCTAATGGATTTGTAGAGCGACCATGATTACATATGTTGGATCGGTGTTTTGTTGATACTTTGTTAACGAAATGTGTTTTTTTGGTAAGTATTGTTGTTTTTGTTGTTGTCAATACGATGCCATTTCCTTTCTTGCAATGTTACCTATAGCCATGTAATGTCTTGGTTTTGCTGTAGCATGCCTGATTATCTGCCTTGGTACTGTTTGGTTCTCTTGTGCAGAGCAAAGAGGGAAAAACATCGGAAGTACCTTCAACCTTGCATAGGTATGGATGTTCACTAAACAAGAGCTTTTTTCGAATAAAGTTTTATGATGCTGTATCTAACCTCCTCCTATGTGTCTATTATACTGTTATGTTTTTACAATTCAGCTTTTTCTTATGTTTGTTGGAGTTGAATGAAAGGAAACTTAATGTCTATTTTTGTTGGAAAAGGAGGATTGAAAGGATGGTAGAACTCCCTAATACATGCCTGAATAGATTTGGTTTTCTTAAAAGCGAGCTTAGCCAGTGTTCGTTACTGGTTCTATTGCCCTTTGTTGAATTTCTAGAGAATGGTACACACAAGGAGTTTTGTCCCCTATACTTGTGCTAGATCTTCTTTACAGTTATTACCGAGCATAAAATGTGCCTGTGGATGTGCAATATGGTACTCCTATGCGAGTGTTTGTAGCTGATCGCAGTATTCAACCAAACTAGTTGCATATTTGTTTTCCTTCTTCTTTGGAAACGGAAAATAGATCAGAAGAATAATTGGATTCGGTGATAATATAACCTGTAGAAGCAGTAGATTATGTTTTTGAAGAATTGAAGTCTGATATGTGATGCATAGAGTTTTGGTGTAGTGGTACTTTTAAAATTTTTAACAGTTCATTTTCCTGTATATTTAAAACAAAGAATGTTTTCTGAAAAATATCTTAGGTATACCTTAGATCCTTAGAATACTCCCTGTTCTTGAAAACATACACTAGGGTAATCCATTTACATATATTTTAAATCAGATAAAGGTGCTGATGGGCATTGTAATTTTATCATCTGACAATTTGCCTTTCTCATGTAAAACAAAGTATTAGTATCAGATCATGCTGGTAAATGGTTAGTAGTTGGTTTGCTTTTCTGATTTTTACTTTATGGTTCGTAGACTTATGCTGCATCCCCACCAATTGGTGGTTGGTGGTGAGCAATTGAGCAGTGCAAGTCGCTTTAATCTGTAAAAGTCTGAAAACTAGCTGAACTGAATCATGCTGTCTTGTTGCTAGTGTGTCATGCAAATTTTCTTCTTGTTAAAGTATTCTTTTCAAAATCATTGGAGAGGCCGCTAGTTTTTTCTGCTTATATCTAACGAATGGCAGACGTACTCTAACACTCCCCTCACGTGCGACCCCCGACTCGCATATGGAGAGATATGCAAAGGATCCATACTGTAGGGATCACCATCAAACAAGGTGCATTTAAGACGCAACCAAAAGGGCAATCAGTCAAGGAGGTCTTGCTGTAGATCTTCCAAAAGTCACACTTTGATACCATGTTAGAGCATCCAAATAAAAACCAATATTCGATGAGTTGAGGAACCTCCCAGGCTCATAAACTAGATTTTTGAGGAGAAAATTAACAATATGGGACAAGCTCTAAAACGTGTTTAGCTATGATATTAATGTGGCTTAGTGAATGTCTCCCTTCTTGGATTTCCATAAGGATCCCTGAGTCTCAAAATTTGATTGTAGATCTTATGTCAAAAAGTTTGGTCAACTTGCTCGCGTTGTTTTACTTTGGTTAAATGCTACTTGCTCGTTAGGTTCATATTTGCTTACCAATCAAAACCAAACCAAACCGAGCCTTGTGTCCCAATCAATGGGGTCGGCTATATGAAACCTATTTTTCCATTGAGGTCTGTCCAGGGCTACCTGTTGTCTTGTTCACTTAGATTTAGTAAGCCCAAATCCTTCCGTATCACGGCTCCCAAAGTCAGTTTAGGTCTTCCTCTTCCCCTAGCCCTACTATCCACGACTATCAAGTCACTCTTCTCAACTACTGCGTGTGCATGTCTACGGTAAATATGTCCATGTTCATATTTGCTTGTTTCCATTATTTGAGGGGTTCACCAGCTTAGTCCCAAATTCTCCCAATTTGTTGTACTGTGCGTGAATGAGGAAATGAATGACCTAAACTTTGCATGGAGCAGCTTTAGGACCTTATCTAAGGTCCGGATCAGTTTGAGTCTTGAATATTTGCTTCTAATGTATCTTGTTGCTGGTATAATACTCATTAGTATGGGTTTTTTTTAATCTTTTTGGTGTTATATGCAGAACATGGTGTATTTAGGTTGAATATTGTAGGAAGCCAAATATTTGTAGTTTGCTATTTTGGAAATTCTCAGCATTTTAGAATTAGGACAGCTTTGAGGCCATGAATATGGATGCTATTTTTATAGAATTAGGACAGCTTTACCACTTATTTTCTTTCGCAGTCCCTAAAATATGTAACTTCTCCTTCACCAGTTGAAAAATCTTAAATGGAGGGGCTTTGCTTAATCACACTTCATCCACCAGGAGGCAGCTGTATTCCAAGATACCAAATTCTGTCCAACATTAATGCCACTCGACTCATTTTTCTTATTAGAAATATTTACACAGATTTTTTCCAATTATGAAGAATCAACGTCTAAACACTTGCTACCAAGAAGAGTGATATTTGCTCTTCTGGTTGTGACATTTGTGCTTGTGGTTTTGATATTTGCTCGTGTTGTAGTACAGTGGTCTGTTGCTAAGGAACTGGTTTCCATATATTTCTCAAGTCTTATGTGTTCCTGGAATTTATTTCTAAGAATTCTGTTCTGCAGTGCTGGTCCTTCATATGCTGGTTATAATGAAGATGAGACATTTGCTTCAGAACAAGGGGGCTTAAGTGATGATCAAACAATTCCTATTGTTCAAGAGAGTTCAACTTACACTAATTATCAAACTTACATGAACAAAACACCGAGGTCAAGATGGTCGAAACAAGACACGGAATTGTTCTACGAGGTAACTCTCGCTGTAGTTAACATTTTGTTTTACGAATAATTTTTTATTTATGAAAACCATTTGTTTTGGGGTTTTTTTTTTTGTTTTTTTGTATTGTTTCTGTAGTTAAAGAAAAATTGATTTCAAAGATTAAAACTAGTTTATTTCCCTGCATGCTAGAAGAACTATAACTGGAGTTAAGCTCAGACTATGCATATGACACATCACTGTATCCAATCCAAATGATTTGACCAAGTTTCAACTGGAATGACCATGGATTGCGATCCTCAAAACAAAATAATGGGAAAAAAAAAAAAACTGTTATGACCAGATTCTTAAGGTGACTAAAATGTGACGTTGTATCAGATTTATGAAATGCTCGAAGGTTCCCCTCTTCCCCAAGAAAGAGAACCTATTTTTGTTTGCCACAGTTGATGAGGACTCAATGTGTGCTCTTAATTGTTGCTCCAATTGTAGGTTGCACTTCCAGTTTCTTGGGATTTTAAGCTTTTAGAAATCTAAATGAGCGTTAAACCAATGAACTTGTCTAGTCTTGAATTTTTGGCAATAGTTGCGAATGTCCCATTTGGTAATGATTATTGATAAGCATTCATTATTCGTTTTTTTTCTTCTTTCAAAAGTCATATTTTTCATACCCTTTGAGATAATCCAAATTCTCCCATTTTGCTTACTTACAAGATGCTTTGGGATGCTTGTGTGCCCCTTGAAGTTAAATGTGTTCGCATTTACAATTACTCAAAAGTAATCTCAGGTCCATCTGTATGGTTCATGCGCCACTTGTTTAGTGCATGAATCTTGTTTCTCACGAGATTTTGGTAAAGACAGACGAGAGAATCACGACCAATTCGTGATTGGAGGCCAATATAGACGAGATATTGGTTATAGAGACGAGATGACGAGGATTGACCCGCCAAGCGGTTCAAGCTATGTTCGGACTTACGTTCGACATTTGGAACAAGGAGCAACGTACTCCTTGTGTGACGAGATCAACCAATAGAGTGGTTGAAGAGGCCCGAGGAGAAAGAGCCAAAACGAACAACAGACGGTTATTTACCTAGTGACTAGAGATAGATGGAAAAGCCCACTAGGCTCAGAGACGAACAAAATGCAATGTGACGAGAAGACGAGACGAGACGGCAAGAGACAGATGTATTGTCAAGTAGGAATCAAGCTTATGGGGGGATGTTGAAATATGGTAAGCTTGATTTACACGTGAGAAACATGTTCAAGGATTTGCTAAGGATTTGGATCAGACTAGGAGATTTTTCAAACATTGAATGGATAAGATTTGGTCTTGAAAGTCCAAATTGGTAGGCGCACGGGTGATTTCATGGGATTTGTTTTTTGTTTGTTGTAGAGCTTGTATCCTATATATTTGTGTGCGCAAATTGTAGTGTAAAAGTGTGGGAAAAAGAGTGAGATGGAGAAGGCAGAGACGTGAGAGAGAGAGCCCTTTGGGGGCCTCCCCCACCAACAGTGGGAGGAGTGTTAGTGGGAGAGTATGTATTTTGTTTGTCTGATTAATGAAAGAGTAGTGTTTGATTGTGTGTGAAATTCTCTCTTACCCACCAACAGTAATCTCAGGTCCAATAACATGGTTCACAAGAGGCAATATACTTGGTCTTTACGCATTCAATCTCAATGTCAAGAGTCTCAGCTTAGGTGTAGGGCTTTTGGTTTAGAAATGGTTTTTTTAACCTTGCCCTCCTGTTTTATGTCCTTTTTTCTCTCCTCTTTTTTGGGGTTGGTGTGATGTGTCATGAGTAGGGTACCGACAAAAATACGGATCGTTCATGTTGCATATTTTTTTGTATCATCTCAATGGTGGAGAGTACTTCATTTGGTGACTTGGATTGGTGATTTCACCTTTTTGCGAGCACTTGTTATGCATTGATTTTGGACTATTTTCACATGACAGCGCGGGCACCTTGGAGATGTGTGGCGTGTGCAATTTTATAGTTATAGTTCTATGGCTAGAGATGAATGCAAGAATCTTCAAGGAGACAGTTCAAGAGGGGTTTTGGGAGAAGATTTTCTAGTTAGCCTCTTTTTTGGTTTTGTATCTCCTTTTAGAGAGTGATCGTTTCTTTCATTGCAGGAGACTGGAATATTGTATTCCTTTTGTTCTAGTTTGGTGTAATTCTTGTCCCCTTACTTTTGTTTTACTTTATAAAATACTACGAGTTTAATATCATTGGGATTGCAAAAGAAAAAGCTCCCATTCCTCATGTGGAATCTACCAGTTAAGCGAAACTGAGTCTCAATTCTCATGACATGCTACCATTCAGCACTCTTTTGATTTAGAGCTCTATACGTGCCCTCTTTTGACGTACCTCTGCTCTCTACTTGTTGCAAAGTTATTAGCTTATCTACTTGATCAGAAAGAAATTATTGGCAACAATCATCCAACTTGTTGATCAAAAAAAGAAAAATCGTCCAACTTGTTATGATAATGCCTATTAAGTGTGGATTATGAATAAGAGTTATTTGCTAACTGGATGTACCTCTACTATGCTTACCAATATTTAGCTCTCTGTTTTCAATTGTGTTGTAGGCTTTGCGACAGTTTGGATCAGATATATCTATGATCCAACAACTTTTTCCTGGTCGGTCACGTACCCAAGTTAAGCTGAAGTATAAGAAAGAAGAGCGTCAAAACCCATTGAGGCTTCATGAAGCTCTTACTACTCGTTCCAAAGGTAAAGTTCTGACTTCTCTCTCTGAGTTTTGTATGTTGAATGACATTTTGCGACAAGATAGTTTTTAAGAATCAGTGGATCACACTGTTTTTGCTTTCGAAAAGTATGTCTTTTTAGGTCTTCATTTTATTGGATGGATCTGATCTTGCATCCTTTGAAAATCTTTCAGGTTTGGTTTTGTTGAGGAGGTAGATTATATGCTGCCAGGCCACTTCCCTATTGTATTATTTTCTCGTTTGGCTCCTAATGAAACATTTTTGTTTTCTTTCCGAAATCCAGACTTTGTTCTATTTCCATGAAAGGTGGTGTGTTGATGTGAGACACCTACATATTAACATATGTAGTTCCAATTTATTTGACTAGAAATGCATCTAATTAGTTAGGCTAGTGTGGTCACGAGTCTGACGACTGTCAGCATATTTTGCCAAGATGCAGGCACTAGTAGAAGACGTTTATAGCTGATTAAAAAATTCTTTTTTTTAATCCGCTCTGATTAAAAAATTCTTGCCCAAATTAAATTAGAACAGAGCATAGTTTGAGTTGTTTATTTGGTTAGATTACTTAAATCATGAGTATCCGCACTTCAGGATTGTATGCTAATTTGTCATCTCCTGCAGATCATACCCATTTTCAACTGGTGATTGAGCACTTAAAAGAAGTTGCGGCCCAGGAAAAAGAGAACTCGTGTAGAGATGACTCAACTGGATTCCCAGGCGATGAGGAGGAGGTGAATCCCAAAATTAACCTACATATTCATGTCATTTTGTTCTTTTGGAACGTTAAATATTATCTATGCTACATATCATGACGAACTTTATCAAGGGTTTTGGACAAAGTTTTAGCATCAGTTTATCAATAACACATTAATTTGCTAACTTCTTACTTGAGCCACCACTTGAAACTGAGACTCCAGTTAGAAGGGCTAAAAAGATTTGCTACTTGATATGATCAGTAGTATTAGTGCGTATTTGGGATTGATTTTAGAGGTTAATTTTTTATTCTTGCTTGCAATTTTTGCATTCGCATTTCGAATTACTCTTTTGGCTTCACATTTTTTGGAAATTACATAGATACCAAAGCAAATATACACATCTGATTATGTCTCTTATATGAATACATACTCTTATTTAATGTATATACATACCAGACACGTATTATACAAGATATATACAACTATATATAATCTTCTTTAAAACTATCCGTCTAATTGTACACACATTTATAAACATTGTTATGAATGCAAATTATAATACTTTAATCTGTTTATGTTTAGATTTTGGATGTATTCGTTGTGTTATATTTGAATTATATTACTTTCAAGTTCTACAAAGAAAATGCCAAATATGTGCATATTTTGATATCAATACTAAGGGTGTTATGGTAAAAAGCACGCTCACAATGGTGACAAACGTCACACGTATGTTGTGTACATGACAAAGTGGGAATCTCACAAAGCTAGCAATGTCACAATAGTGAAGAATATCAAATATCTACAACTAAACATGCGCACACTCACACTCACCACAGGAGAGGGAGAGAGAGAGAGAGCGACGGCTGCAATGAATACAGATTTTGTATTATCGTGTAATGAAATCATTGTATCACATGCTCTTATGCTCCTCATAAACTCGGTACTAGCTGGGCTTGAAAAACTAACGAGCCCATTTCATAGTTTAGGCTTGGGTTTTTGGTTTGGTCTGATACAACTCTACGAGGTTGCAGCCTTAATTCTGCATCAGGAGAACCTATCTACTTGGAATTATCTGGATTCTGGAACCATATGATGCCAAGCTCTACTTGCATGTTTTTGGGTAACGTACACTTTGCAACCCTGGCATTACAATTAGTGTAACTTTTTCCTTACACTTCCAATTGGCAGTTTCACTTGTTAAGCCCTCACAGTTTCGGTCAAGTATCAATGTCCCCCTTACCGTTGGTTTTTGTTAGGGGAAAATATCAGTTCAGAATACTAGGTTCAAATAATTTTACTAACTTGAAATTTGATATTGTGCCCATTGAATCTAAGATGTACTTAAATTTCATTTTGTTTTGAGTCTTGAATATCAAATTTCATATTTGACTAGTTGTTTCAATATATTATTAGTTACTACTTAATTTTTAGTTGTTACTGTAGTCTTAAGTATTTTCTTCCTAGTCTTATTCATTTCCTAATCAAATGGAAGATTGACGCATTGTGCTTTTTATAACGTTGCTTCCAGACTTTTGACCTCTTTCTCTTTTAAATCCCTCTCCACTTGCCTCCTTTATTTTCTCAATCAGAGTATTTTTCTTTTTACAGATATTTTCTTAAGTGTCATGTACCTTTTACGTGCAAAAAAGAAAAAAAGAAACTAACCATGTACCCTTTTTGCAATAAAAAAGTCAGTTTTTTTGTAAAAAAAGACAGTTACTTTTGTAAGTACGGTACTTTTTTGTAGTACACTGGCAATGTACCTTTTTTCCCACCAAAAAAATTGTGCATAAAGAAATTGAAAAACTGTATGGTACTGGTCAAATTGTCAAAAACTAAGCGTACCGACCAGCAGGTTATGGGTTTTAGTCAGAGAAGAGCCACTTTGTGCATTTACTACCGTATGTTAGGTCAGTACTCAATCTACCCTTCCAGACACTCTTAATCACTGAATTGATATTTTCCCCCAACGGAAGTAACAGAATCTGAGATGGCAAGGGAGACGTTGATACTTGACCGAAAGTACGAGGGCTTAACAAGTGAAATTGGAAGTGCAAGTGGTAAAGTGACACTTTACCCTTTTTTTTGGGCTCTTCCTTCGTTTTCTTTTTGTTGTTTTCCATAGAAAGTAGCCTACTATTGGTTACGGATATACACACTGTTGTTAACCTTCGCCTAGGCTTTATTTTACTAGCAAGACCCTACCTATCTCTAGCAAACCCTAAGAATCCCGATGGTCTTTCCTATTTGTAGGCCTCTTCAACCGGAGCCCAACTGGTAAAATAGTTGCTCTCCAGAGTGCCTTGCAATATGAACTGAGAATTTACACACTAGACAAATCAAGCCAACTGCAGCCAGCGAAAAAAGGCTGTGCCACCTTTCTTTGTTGTTAAACTCAAACCTGCTTCTTTTCTATAACTCAAGCTTGCCATTACAGTCATTTTACGTACCATTTTCCCTGGTTCTGTAAAGCTTCACTACATAGATTCTCGCTTAGTCATTAATTTAAGGAGGAATTATTCAATTGGGACTTATTATGATTCTACAAATAAGCACCTATTCATTGCTAAAACAGGTTGCAACTTGCAAACATGCATTTGTGGCTAGTAGGTGGCTAGGTGCTAGGTGCCTACTTGATAGGATAGGATTCATGTAGCCGGCCCCAACTGATTGAGACATGAGGCTTAGTTTGGTTTCGGTTGTTCTTAGACGTGGAGATGCCTATTATTATCATGTAGCTGATACAATATGAAAACCCCTTTCGTATTCACTTCTTTCTGTTTGTCTATGTTTTCTACTCAGAAGAATAGTACTCCACTAATTGAATCCTTTTTTGTTTTGGACCTGCAAGCCCCACAGGGGGGGTTGGGGGGTGATGAGATACAGGCATTTACTGTATAAAGTTGAGACGCCTTTTCCAGCCTCAAAGTGGTGGGTTTATTGGTGGGGAAATATTATGTTGTAACATCTGGTTTCATGGGTATATGTTTGTTTTGATGCATTCGTGTCTGGGCTTTTTCAAGAATAATGCCATTGTCGCATAAGGTTTCAAAGTTCCTTATGGCCTTTATGTGGTTGGATTTCCTGTCCAATAAACACAGCTTGTATTATAAAGATGTTGTAAAATCTTTTTTTTTTTTGGATCAGCAAAGCCTAGGAATGCACCTTAAGTTCCTGGCGCCCATTTTGAAACCCAGGATCCCTTGCATAACATACCCACCACCTAACCACAAGATGAACTAAATTGAGTTTTATCTCTGGTGTGGCGTGTTTGTTGTTTTGCTATCCGCATGTACTTTGTTGCGATTAACATCGAGTTTCATTGACAGCCTTGCAGTGAATTATGTTTAATCCAATTCTTATATGCTTTTTGTGTCTCCAATGGATTTATCCGCACAGGAGGAAGTGGCAAAATCTGAGCAGGCCGAGGAAGGAATCAAGCAGGCTGAGGAAGGAGAAGTTGAAGCTACGGAACCTGATATTACTGAAGTTCACAGTCCCACCAAGTCTTGTGATACTGAGGATGACTTGTCTAGATGGAGTCAATATAAAAGTGAATTATAACATTCGAAGAAAAAGATACCACCACACCAAGCACTCGCGCTCCTGGCGAGAATCAAGGTCTCGGATCCCCTGTCCGAGTTTCCCTGTCCTACCCCTCTGTCCCACCCTTCTCCAGCCGCCACGTTGCCCACTCCAACTCTCTTCAACTCCGTTAGTTCAACCCCATTCCGTCCTTTATTCCCTTTTATTAGTTCCCTAGCTTAAATGAATCTGACGTCTTTCTTTACCACCTGTCATCCCAAGAAACAATATTTGTTCAAGTGCAGTAGTAAAACTACACTTCGGCACTTGTTTTTAAAATAAAAATAAAAAAATCCTAATGAGTATTTGGGTAGTTTTGGCTAAAAAATGACTTAGTTTTTTGGGTTTTATTCATATATTTTTTGTATTTGTTAATTTTGCGTCAAATTTTTGTAATTTATTGATTCGTTTTATCGAGAGGAAGCGGGAAAGTAGATTTTTTTTTATTGAAACTCATAATTTCTTTAAAAAGACAAATAAGTCAAAAAGACTGGCTGCATTCTTTTAAACTTA
>JAOTQK010000001.1:8345284-8359968 GCA_025642025.1 Rhododendron ferrugineum
GCCACTAGTTGTGATTCTAGAGGGGAACCTAATTTCATTTTGGAGGAAAATCCAAATCCCATTGTCAAAAACCTGTGAAAAGGTACATCCCTCCATTGTAAGACACCAATATATTCTATCTCAGTTGTATCCCTCAACATACCCCCACGACCAAAGGAAGGATGTGCACATAAGAAGTACTATTAAATACAGTAATGTGTTAAGACTTCAGGTAGTAATCAACTACCAATATTAAACAAAGAAAAATCAATCCATGTAGGGCAGATGCAAAATGATAGCAAGAAAGAGGACAACTCCAACATGAGTAGAAGAAGTGTTGGGGGCTCCACCATAACTCTCCCTCAAATATTATACCATCCTTCGATTTCCACACTGTTAACCTTAATTTGGCTGAATCATATGAAATCTCCAAATCTCTTACTCGTCAACCTTAATTTGGCTGAATCATATGAAATATCCAAATCTCTTACTCGTCGAATAACCCTAACCCTAATGCGCTGAGAATTACCAATTGGGACCACTTCTTTTCATACGCCAAATTTCCCTCTGAAATGTCATGTGTAAATCCATATTGTATCCACCTAATCACAATAAAGCCAGGTGTAGGCCATGTCACCCATTCCATTTGGTTTTTAATGGAGGGTGACGACAAGGAACATTGATGATTTTTTTTTTTCTTCTAACAGTACAATGTTTATGGATTTGGGTGCAAATACGGTACCGCTGATGTGGTATTCATGCAGCACATTCGAGCCGTCCAAAAATGCAACCGACGGCTCAGATTGAAAGGTACCGAATAGATTTAAAAGCAAGAAAAAGAAAAGGAAATAGGGTTTCAATCCGAACCGTTGATTGCATTGTTTGGACGGCTCGGATTTGAATTAAAATGCCAGTTTTTATTAGTGACTTTGGCAAAAGCTCGGGGGGTTATTTTGAAAATTTTCAGTTCCCACCGAAAAAGACACCAAAAACGCCAACCGTTTTCTGCAAAGCAGACACTGCCTCGCCGCCCACTGCCTCAACTGCTTTGCCGTCGTTCGCTTCCCACCACGGCACCACCTATATATATTGGATGCCTTCCCCTTCTACATTACATTCGCCGCAGCGACCCAGCTTTGGCTGAGCCAGCGGAGAGAAACACAAAAACGTCTGGATTCATTCTGAAGAATCAAGGTATTTTACACCGTTTAACTATCACATGCAACAAATTTCTTTCGATTTTCCTACTGGGATTATTCCTAACTGACTTCAACTATTTGATTCTTCAAACCACCAGGTGGTGGGGAAGGTGTTTGATTAAATGTAACCAAATTTCTTCCCTTTCCTCTGCTGCAATTGTCGCCCAATTTCCTTTGACTTGATTACTTTGTTGCTCAAGGTCTTGCCATCTGGTGGTAGGGAAGGTGTTCTCTTGAATGGTCAAGGGAACATCTGACTTGCTTTTGTACTTAAAAAAGCACCAGCTGGTGGTAGGCAAGGTGTTCGATTGAATGTCTTATGTGAATTTCTGCCCTTGCTTTTGAATCTTTTACCTCGTTTAGTGGTCTCATATGATTGGGATTTAAGGCGCGCCCGCTCAGTTAGTTTGGTTAATTTATTAGTGCAGGAACCACCACTAAAAGTTGTTGGAAATATGACTTCCAACAAGACCATGTCACAATAAACCAGTGCTTTGGCACAAAGAGACTTACAAAATGTACGTCCGTAGGTGTGGATGGACAAATCATAATGGAAGAAAACTTAGCTTTTGCTGCCATGTGATGAATGCTTGTAAATTACTTTCACTTTATTTGCAATCTATGCCGGCAACAATCATGGAATGGAAAACAATTCCTTTTGCTCGGTCGAACTGATACAGAATAATACCATTAGAAAGTAAATAAACTAGACTGAAGAATACAACCCAACATATAAATTTTTTATGGTGCTCGAGATGGAGAACCCTCTTTTTGTTGATAGGGTACAACCGTACAAGCTAATGGGGATAGAGATTCTGTCTAGGGGACTGACCCCTCAGTTCACCGTGTATGATCTTATTAGTTTTGGCAAAGTTGTTCATGTTTTTCTGGTTAGAGAAATTTTTGCTCCCTTCGGTAATGTGTTGGTATCAGATTTGACGTGCTCTTGCAAAGGGGGTTGAGTTCGAGTATTCTAACCAGATTGGGAATCCTTGGATCAACTTGGCTTCCTTCTCTCCCTTAAAATGGGTGGTTTGGCTGCAAGATATATCACATGTTGCTTGACTTTTCTAATGGTTTGAGTTTATTCACTTGTCCTGCCAAAGCCAAATGGAGAAGTTGGGAATAATTTTGCTTCTTTTTCTCAGTTGAGATGGTGTTGGATACGGAAAGTTAACGCTGTAATTCATAGCGATACGGCTGGAACTTAGACATCGTAGCTAACAAGGGGATTCCTCAGTCACTCAGCCAACCCTTAGTAATAAATCGTGCCCAAAGTATTTCACAATTGAAACAAATTTGATGTATGAAGTTGCTGTCTTAGTTTATGAAAAACAGGGAAGTAAATAGTTATTAATGACATGCATACAAAGTCCATTTTCGACTCAGATTGGTATTTGCTGAGATGGTGCTTATGTGTCTCACCAGGAAATGATAAGGTAATCGAGGCACAGATGACAAATCCTGGAAATGTTGGAAAAAGCGCAAATGATACGTGTACGAGTATTTATACAAAAGTCATGGCCGAGTTTTGATCGAAGTGATCAAATGGAGATAAGCCCAAATATCCCTGCGAGAATCATGGAAAAGAAGTTTGGATTGCTTTACAAACACGTTGCTGAATCTCGATACAGAGGTCAAATGATATGTAAGTAGCTCGAGCAATATAATGTGGATTCCATTTTCTTTAGTAAACAAGTTTGTTTAATTCTACTTATACATTTGATTTACCTCTTCCATTTACAGGAAAGGCAACTTGATGCGCTTGATTGATGAACACATAACGGGCAACGACGATATTGAGCTACCAAGAAAGTTAAAATCAAGATCATTGATTTGAATGCACAAAAAAGCATGTTTTCGCTACAGAGTTTTGTAATTTAATATTCCTACATTTCATACACTCGCTTTATTGTTTGAGGCAATAGATGTTTGTGGATGTTTAATTTTTCGATTACTTCCAGTGAGATTTGTAGTTTGTGTCAAAGCACGTGCATCGCACGTGCCCGGGACTAGTGATAACTAACTATGCGATACCCAGGTGCGGCGAATTTGAAAATACTGATAGCCTCACTACAAGCATGTGCCCAAACCAATAACCTCACCAGAGGCAAAGAAATCCACGCCTTCATGCTCAGGAACGGCTTCCTCCTAACCTCCCCTCTACCCACAACCAGCCTCATCAACATGTACTCCAAGTGCAATTCCATGACCCATGCCTTGACCCTCTTCGACACATCATCCACCCATCACCGTAACGTGTTCGCTTACAACGCCATCGTAGCCGGTTTCATTGCCAACGGCATGCCCAGACCCGCACTGGAGTTTTACCAAGGAATGCAGTTTTCGGGTGTTACGCCGGACAAGTTCACGTTTCCCTGCGTGATCAAGGCCTGTTCAGATGTTAATGAGTGTTTAGAGGGTAGGAAGGTTCATGGGTTGGTGTTTAAATTTGGGTTGGAGTGGGATGTGTTTGTTGGAAGTGCATTGGTTCATTTGTATTTGAGATTTGGATTCGCGGGAGAAGCATATCAAGTGTTCGACGAATTGCCCGTGAGAGATGTTGTGCTGTGGAATGCGATGATTAATGGGTTTGCACAGACTGGGCAGTTTGGTTTGGCACTGGAGGTTTATAAGGAGATGGGAGAAGAAGGGGTCACACCGAATAAATTTACAGTGACGGGAATTTTATCGGCTATTTCCATGATGGGAGACCTTAACAATGGCAGGGCAATCCATGGGTTCGTGGTTAAAATGGGTTATGATTCCGGTGTTGCGGTTATGAATGCGTTGGTTGATATGTACGGGAAATGCAAGTGCCTCAGGGATGCGTTGAAGATTTTTGAGATGATTCCTGAGAAGGATATATTTTCGTGGAATTCGATATTATGTGTTCACGAACAGTGCGGTGATCATCGTGGAACTTTGGGGCTCTTAGATAGCATGTTACGTGCTTGGGTTAAACCTGATCTGGTGACAGTCACTACCATCTTACCAGCTTGCGCTCATTTGGCAGCCTTGATGCATGGTAGGGAGATTCATAGTTACATGATCATTAATGGGTTGGAAAAGGATGATGATGGAAGTTTTGATGATGTTTATGTTAAAAATGCTGTTATGGATATGTACGCAAAATGCGGGAGCATGGGGGAGGCTCATTTAGTATTCGATAAGATGAGCTACAAAGATGTGGCATCCTGGAACATCATGATCATGGGGTATGGCATGCATGGATTTGGTAGTAGGGCGCTAGACATGTTCTCCAACATGTGTGAGGCTGAATTGAAGCCTGATGAGGTCACCTTTGTGGGAGTTTTATCAGCGTGCAGCCACGTAGGTCTTGTGAGCCAAGGACAAAAGTTTCTTGCTCAAATGGATTCACTATATGGAGTTGTTCCAACCATTGAACATTACACATGCGTGATTGACATGCTTGGTAGGGCTGGGCAGCTTGAGGAGGCTTATGAACTCGTGTCAACTATGCCAATAGAGGCCAGCTCAGTGGTATGGAGGGCTTTCCTAGCAGCTTGTCGACTCCATGGAAATGCAGCTTTGGCTGAGGTTCCTGCACAGCAGGTACTTGAGCTTGAACCGGAGCACTGTGGAAATCATGTGTTGAAGTCAAACGTTTATGGTGCAGTTGGTCGATATGAGGAGGTATCCGAAGTGAGACTTACGATGAGGCAACAAAATGTGAGAAAGGAACCAGGTTGTAGTTGGATTGAGCTTGGTGATGGTGTGCACGTTTTTGTTACCGGTGACCGGAGACATCCCGAGGACCACCTGATTTATGCTGGATTGAATTCATTAAGTGCTCACTTGTATGAGGGTGGATCTATGCCTAGTGTCTACCAGGACATTTTGTAAACCGTGCTGGTCTTATTCCCCACCAAAATAGAAAGAGAGGTAACTTAATATCTATATATGAACATGTTAAAGTGAGATCCACCTGTTATGGCTTGCATCCCAACTGAAAGTTTTATGTTGTTATTATTTCTTTTTTTGCCAAGGACTAAGGTGTTGTTCTTATTTCTTATCCTTGTACCATGGCACATGGAATCATGCATGTACTTTCTACTGCAAATGTTCATGCTTATCTATTCTTCCCCCAATTGAAACTTCATTTAATTTAGGCTGTATTTTGCAGAGAAGTCAGTATTTTGAGCTAACCTCTGTCAACACACGGTTTGCCTTTGTACAGAATCTTAATTATTTGAACCATGTAGATTAGTAGTTTATGTAGAATGTTCACTAAATATTAGTGAGAATTAGTAGTTATGATGGGAAAAGATTTGAAAAGGGATCAGGCCCATGAATTGTTGAAAAATGACATATGGTCAGTAGCAAAATACGATGCGGAAATTTTAGTGCCATGCTCCAGGTATCAATAACTCACCCAAGTGTACTAGTCAAGAAAAAAAATGTGCTACCTCATGTGTGTCTACTTGTAAATTCTTCAGCCCCCTAAATTCTAAAAGGTGGTAGATGTTGTAGAAACCGGTAATTTATTCTCAAGTACAATTGGAGTGTGGATGGTGCATTTCGGGAGCATCATGCAAATTGATCTTTGTACCTGCAAGTCAGTTCATCTGTCTGAATCACATTTTGGATTGTCCCTCATGAATTTCTGGGTGAGCTGGTAACGGTTTTGGTTCCAAGTACAGAAGGTTTTCTTTTGGTGATTGTGAGTATTTTTGCCTAATTGTAAGCATTATTGTTTTGGCCAAATGAATGGTATTGAGAGGTTGGATAAATGACTTCTGCATTCATAATATCATTGTAATCTTAAGTTTCTTTTCCTTTAATACTTGCATTTCATTTACTACTTTTTGCAGCTGTCAGAGCTGCTGAATCGGAAATCCTCAATCCAAGGAAAAGTCGCTTCTGGCTATCTCAATGCTAGAATTGAGTGGATCCTGGTTGATTGAAGCTGCGGATGCCGAAAATCTTGTATTTGATGGCTACTTCATCTCAGCATCTCCACTAGTACTCCAAGACACAGTGAAGAAGTCTGTTCCATCTCACTGGAATCCAGCTTCATTATCTGGGTAGTTCTTTTCTTTTTCCCCATTAGAAAGGTCTTATTTTAGTATACTAATGTTCATTTTTGTTACGTCTATCAGTAGGAGTATTTGGCATGAGGATGCCTTTCCATTCATTTATCTACTACCTAAGAATGTCCCAATACAACAAAACCTAACAATCGCAGTGCAACCCCCCCAGGTGGAGTACAACTGAAGAGCAAACCGCGTAACTGGTAGAAGTAGATGACAGCCAACTTCTGACGTGACGATGCAGTGATGACTGATAAGGAGGGCACAACTTAGGACGTGAGAAGTTTGCGAGGAATGGATTAAGGCACAACGCTGCAACTGATAACTAGACGAAGGAGTTGGCTGGACATAGAGAAGACAACGTCCAGACAACGTTGCTTGGATGCATCAGCAACAATGCTGCCGGGACAAAAAATGCTTCTGAAAAGATTTTGTAGACAAGTCACGGTTTGACCTATTGAATTCGTGTTCATCTTGTGGGCCAATTCTTAACCACATTATGTATATTGATTTAGCAGCAGCAATAAAAAATCATATGGTGTGATCTAGGAAGCTTTCATGTTGTATTTCTCGTATGTATTGACCGTGGACTCATGCCCGATGCAAGCATGCCTCCTATATGGAATGCACGTGCTACTTGGTGGAAGTCCTGAACAAGAAAATTGGTGTGTGTCTTTTTTGATTTCAATGTTTGAATAAATTCTATGGCCAAGATGTTATCTTGTGCGCTCAAATTTAGGATTACGGAAGAAAGTCCTAGGACCGGTTTTCTTGATTGACCTGTTTCTATAGGAATTGACCCTCCCTGTTTCTTAGACCACATGAGCCCATTTCTATTTTGGTATTATTTGGTTCTGTTTGGCAGGTTTATCCAGCTTATGGAACACATATAATTGTGGGAATGGCTGTTGGGTTCAACATTTACTTTGTGTAAAACAAAATCCATCCTCACCAATTCCTCTGGCTGCACCGAGGGGATATTTGGAGGATCTTGGAGATGGTTTATTTTCAGATGGAATGAGTGAGCCTCCTTTATTTAGAGAAGACGACTAAAGATAGGTAACAGAAGGTATATCTCACGTATTTTTCAGTTTTTACAACACTCACTGTTTGACCGTGTGCTAAGTACGGAAACAGTGAACCCGTGAACTACTTTGAACCGGGCCTCACCCTTATGTGGTCTAAAAGAGGAGGGGATGCGTTCTCTTACAGCCACTCGAAGCAGCTTCAGACGGTCTGCCAACCTGGAGCCAAGTATCTTCAATTTGTACTTTTTACCTCACCTTACCGGGTTTCCAAGAAGTGGCTATCTCTATCATGCTGTCAATTTTAGTCTTGTCATTTTACGGTTATTGTCGTCTGTATGCAATTTTTTTTCTTTTTTGTCATGTTGTGCAATCACCTAGGTTTTTTTTCACTTGGGTAAAAGAGTTTTTAACTGAAAAAGATTATGGACGTGAATGAGTAAAATGGTAAATGCTAATGGAAATAGCAGAAAATGGCTGTCATACTTGGATGGTATGATGTAAGGCAATAAAGGACTCCCCCTCCCCCTCCAAATGGTTCCTTCCATTGGAATAGGAATTGCAGATGACATTTTCATTGGAAACATGTGAGTTTTTGCTTGACTGTTAATTTGCCAAAGTTTGTTTCCATATGACTTTTGAGGTCATTTTAGCTCTTTCTGAGCATTCAGTTTCTGGAGCAGTATTATTTTCTGTTCTCTTTAGCGTTCATGTCCTCTCTTAGAGACCAAAATAAAAAATGAAAAAGATAAAAGTGCTGGGTTATTTCTTTGATTTTAGTGATTCTCTTGTCAGATAAGACTGCTCTAGAGGAACTGCAGTAGTTCTTGGAGTTCCAAGTTCCTAGGCGATGGGCACCTACCCCGCAGAGGGGGAATGAGACATACTGTTCTCATTTTTGGATTAATAGCTTCCTCCAACAGACAAAGGAAACAAGGAAACCCTAAAAAAGAAAAGAAGATGAGGTGCCTATTATCAGCACAGCATGTGTACTTACTGCTCTTTGGCCAAGGAGGCCTTGCAAAGGAATATGTAGGCCTGCTTTATATCCCACCTAGTAAAAAAGGTAGTTCAAGTCAAGTTCCCCACATCCTGTGAGTAGCGCTTTTATTTGTCCAGGAGCACCATGTCACTGTATTCGGTAGGAGCGTACTTAGGAATTACATATTCTGCACCAGATAATAGACTATAGCCTGCAGAAAACTATGAGATTTGACATTTTATTAGAGGCAAAACAGCTAAAAAGAGAGGAGTTCCAAGTTCGATTAGGTTGCCTGAAAGATCAAGAATATTCACACAGGACTGTCTAGAGAAACCGAAGCTTAAAGAAATACTGAGACGATCCGTGAGTTTTTCAGACAATCGCAGCGCGAATTATTATTAGGTAATATATCCGATGATAGTCAATGTGACACATACAATACACAACATGACAGCTTCAGATATCTGTATCCGTATCATGTTCCATTATTTCATGGTTTGTTCCATCATTTTCTACAACATCTGTTGACAGGAGAGACGCTTCATGAAAATTAAACTCCTATGTACATAATGTTTCTATCTGTTGCGGGAGAGGGATGCACAACTCAAAATGGAAGAGGACAGTTTCTATTAGGGTTGTGGGCGCGTCTGGACAATATAGATGTCTTTGCCAACCACACATCCCTCAACATCTTGAGGGCACCCAAACTTGCGCTCAAGAAAGAAACCAACAGCACAAAGACGCTGACCAAGCTGCCGCCGGAATGTTGGGTCAACTGTTAAGGGTTTCTTGCTATAGTCGACGGTCAAATGCAAAACTTCCCCGTCAGCAGGACCCCCACCATGTACCACTAACTCCTCACTGAAATTTGCAAAAGCCAAGGTGCGCACCGTCCCATCAAACTTCCCAGAAGATAGGCGCCAGGGAGTGCCTCTGGTTCCTGAAGCTAGGGTTTCTCCCAGTCCAGAAGCAATCTCCGATTCCACATAATTATGATCGCTGTCTGTTGGACTAAGTGTGTGAAGCACAAAAGATAGCTCAGGCGAAAGCATTTCTTGCACCAATACAGCCATTGTAGCCACCTTCTGAGGTACACCAGCAGCTCTACGGCTCAAAACTGCTCTGCGAGTGTAAAGTGAAGCCCACACTCGGCAAACAGCGTTTCTGAAAACGATTGAATTTGAAAGGCTGACATTAGGAATCGACTCATATAAACCGGCAGCAGACATACCAGCCAAATCCTCAACGTTTGCACTCGAACGAACAATTAAACGTGGATTGCCTGGAAATATTTTCCCAAGGCTTTTGATGAGCTCCTCCGGAAGCTGTAGGGAAGAGATAAGTTCCTGGAGTTGAACACAGACATTGTCAAGTTCTCCACCTTCCATTTGGGCTGTTTCCATCTTTTGCACGAGAGACGTAAAGGATTCCATGGACTTGCTTCGTTTTAATGCCAATTCCATGGAGCCAAAGGGTATAACTGATCCTACAGGGACTTTGAATGATGCTGGTACTCCTTGGTCACTGCAAACTGCCAGTTGGGAAACAACATACATAAAAGTAAGAGGTTGGAACCATAGATGCAGCAGAATAAGTATAGCTTGGTGAATGGTGTGACATGCTAAAATAAAAATCAACTTCGCACAATTTACTCCCTTGGTCACGGCAAACTGCTATTGGGAGAACCACATCCAGAAGAAGTGAGACAATTCGGTGTTAGATGCAGCAAAGCATATTTTCTTTGGCCTTTGGTAAGCTAAATAACTTGTGTTGGTACAAATGTTTGGGGTATTTAATCACGTCAACTGGTTTGGTGAGGTTTTAGTTGTTATATGTCAAAATAAAATTTTGTCCTGCCCTTGTGGAATGTCGCCGATGATCGGACATGTATATGTACTCGTGGTAAAGGAAAACCAAAGTGGTGAAGTATTGGTGGTTGCTTCTAAGTCATACTCATATCTTGTTGATGTAGGCCAAAGCGCATACCATAGGGAGGAAGAGACAAGATTTAAGGATGTAACAAGTTGGGGAAAAAAATACTTGTGAGCAAGGGCTTTGGGTTTGGTATCTTTTTGTCTCATTGTAAGTCAATCAAATAGTAGAATTCTCGTCTGTGGATTCAACCACGTAAATTCTGTGCGATTCTTTTCCTTGTGTTTCCTTTATTTTGTGGCGTGCTTCTCTTGTGGTGGGTTGAAATCCCAACATCTGTGTTTTTTTCCTCACTTTGTTTTGGTTCCTATAAATCCCTTTCTTAAAAAAAACCCAAGAATCCCAGTCCTCATAGAGTTTTGTCAAATAAGTAGGGAACCACTGCAACCACCTTTATCAGAATCCGCAGCCAAAGATGCTAATTGACCACAAGCAGCAGCTTTTGAACCAGAATTTTGCACATCTGCATCAGTAAGCAGTATAATCCCTCCAGCAGGTGTTCCCTGGATCAATTAATCAAATTCAAATTCTCAGAAGGTCGCTAAAAGCCAGACGAGTCCCAATCCGGCAAGGAAGAATCAATATGTCAAGAATAAGTACCTGACTTGAGTAATTGGTTTTGACAGAAGACCAAGTTGAATTATCTTCTGCTGAAGTTGTGGTCTTGGTCGAACCATTACTTGAAAGGTTCTTCACAGGAGAATCCATATTGCCATTATCCGAAAATGATGGGATTATATTAACTCCAGTTGAGGAAGCTTCTAATCTGAAACCAAGAATAATAAGAAACTGAAACAGATCATAGAAAAGCAGTAAAAAAAAAAAAAATGAAGGGAACACCATGGATCAGATGAGATGACATCGTCAAGTCACTAATGCTAATGGAACTTTGTAGACTAGACGCTTACCTCATAAAAACATACTGATCCTAAATGGGGCAAGAGTCAAGACCGAAAGATTACCTCCCATATTTCCCATTGAGTTTCTCTACATCGACAATCTTATCATCATCTTCACATGTCACAAATACAACCTTCTCCTGCAAAGTAGGAGTATTGCCCACAGTTTTTTGATCTCGTGATCACATCAAAACAGGATATGTCAAAATAGGATAACTAATAGCTCATAGGACTTACTTGTCGAGCTCTGACACCAAGATGAGATAAGTGGGGCAGCTCCTGCAGAAGTATAACTCCAGCTATATTACAACCAGCAGCTGTTACCTGCAAGACGCAAAAAATTGGGGAACTAAATCTCTTTCTGATGCAAGAATTAATCTCCTTCTGACGCATCTATGCAAATAAATCGTAACTATATGATAACTATGCACAGAGAGAGTTATAGGTAATATGAACAACCTCCTCATCTCCATTAGCTTTTCTGACCACAAGAATAACGGGTCCTGTTACAGAAGAAGGCAATGACCCAGGGACAATGCTCTCCACCTGAAGTCGAATTAAATCAGTAACAGGTAAATCCATTCAGTCAAATAGTATGAATAGGGAAAGTGATGGTAGAAATAAATCAGACAGTTAGACTATTAGAGCATAGTAGCTTAAGACCATTTTCACCAGAGCTAGTGAAGCAAAAAGCATTTCTAAGTATCCGGACCTATTCAGTACAGGTGATACTGTGTAAAGCTAGCCAGAAGTTGGGCAGGTGATATAAACGTTTTTTTTCTTCCAGAGAACACACTAAGATGAAATGCAACGCCTCGACTCCTGACAGACTCACTAACACCAGTAAATTGCAGGCAACTGATTTAAGCAGTATAATATAAATATTCACTACAATTACCAGAAAAGGAGGAGCTCATACCATATAATCAACAATGGAAGAACCTATATTCCTGGTGAGGGGGGTAATAAGAATATAGCTCTGCTGAGTTAACATGCGATTAATTACTTCTTCCATCTTTATTGGCAATGAAACATTTTTTATGCTCCATGTGCACAAGCATACGAGCATAATGGCTGTGGTCCTAATCTCAATTATTGGAAAAAACCAGCTTTCATTCCATCTTTATTTTCCACTGAAACTGTAATTTTTGCTGCATAGTCATAAGGACACCAGCAGTATATTCCGAAGTACCAAAAAAAAAAAAAAGGACACCAGCATTGTTACAGCGACCATTTCAAATAAACAAAACCCGTGCAACACTTGACACATGGATAACTGTATGAGATTACATGGATAACTGTATGAGAATGGGTCAGACATGAGTGGTTGGACTCAACGACCAAACATATATACTGCAAGATTACGAGAATATAAGATTTTGACAATCCCACCCCCAAAAGTCATACCTGGGTCCTAACTTCAGCTTCTCATTAAAGCTTCACTTCAACATTAACTCGTGGGAAACCAGGAGAAATATAATAGATTTTGCCATTGGTAATAGTTCTCAGGACTTTTTCTCGAGATGAAGTGAAAAAAGACAAAAACAGCGAAACGAACAAGCCAGTTTTCCACCTTGAATTGGTCAAAATATGCGGAATTTCTTACTGCTTAAGATGTGGATGGAGAAAAGTGTAGGAAACTACAACTTCCCAATAAAGCAAAGCCAACTCAAAACCAAAGATCTCTAAGTATTAACAGCAAACTTGATGGAAAAAACTTTGTATGTGTCATCCATGGTTTTGCTGAGAGTACCTGTACTAGGGTTCCAGAAGCAACTCCGGGAACAAGAATATCCCAGCCTTCAGAACCAATTGATGTTCTGACAGCTTTTAAAAGAAGCGTACAAAGTTTAGAGACCTGAAAAATGACACTGAGGATGACATTTACCAGTCCAAAGTCAGATGACAGTAATAGTCAGTAATCATCAATTCAATGTAAGTAATGGTCAACGAAACCAGAATCAGAAGTTACATGCCACAGTATGCTATCATTAATTGTCGAATTACTATACACAAACAGGAAATCCCAAGAGTCAAACCTACCCGGCGCGAATCTCAGCTTCAGTATATGTCCTCACACTGTTTTCAGGAACTCCAAAAGCTTTTCCTAACATCTGCAATGCCCAGGAAGAGTGCTATGTGAAAAGCGGAAAAAAAACACAACATTGTCAAAAATCAAGCACAGATACTCTACATAAATAAGCCCCAAGAAACGTAGATCAATCGAACCATTATGTTAACTTTCTGCTCGAATATTGGATTGGAGTGATTCAAGTTGGGGTGGACAGATAAATGAATAGGCTACAACTTCACGTGAAATAGTAATTTTCCATTTCTGATGTATACTAGGTCAAAATGGGCCCTCAAGCTAACCTGAAAGTGCTGGAATAATTCTACATGATTTTCTCTATTATTTTGGGAATTCTAGCCTCTTTGGGATTGCTTAGAAGTCTCCTATCCCTATAAATGCAGAACCCTATTCATTATTAGAGGATGATTCACCCTAAGGAGGCAAGAAGACTTGACAGCAAAGAAAACTTGAGCATCATGGCGTTCATCACCCAAGACTCGAGGATTCCAACCTCGATGGCCGGCTAAACTCCCTTCTAGGGTGTGAAAGAAGTTCGCACTCTGAGTAATACTATTTCTGTTTTGGTTCAGGTTTTTATAATTTGAATCATGATTGTATGACCTTTAAGGAATTGTTTATAACTCTTCCCATCAGATCTCGTGTATGATTTCCTAGGAGCGTCTTGCCGATTAGAGGATTTGAGACAATTCGTGTTGGGCAGAGATAGTCCATGCAGATTGGTGATTCATAAATAATCATCACGACTCACGAGATATCGATAGGGCTTGCAATCCTCTGGTATCCGGGTTGATTCAAAGAGTTGACCTATAATCGAAACAGATTTAAGTTACAAGAGGAAGAGTGGATCTCAAACCCTAGACTTTTCTCCCATCAACTCTCTTTAGTTTTACCCATTTTAAGTTAAAATTCTATAATTTTAGGAAAGCAATCAATCAATCTATTTCTGAATTTGTTTAAAAAATAATTGCAATTTCTGTAGCTCAGCCTTTTAATCCCGGTGAACGATACTCGGAATACTGGCCAGTATTCATTTGAGTAATTGTAATTACTTTGTTCTAAATTATATTTTTGGTACAGTAAAATAGCGATCAAGAAGATTGGCTAATATTTAGGCTTGCTAGGCACGCCTAGCAATTTTTAGAACATTGAATAAAACATGCGGATGAGTCAAGTTTTCCACTACTTTCAATCCATTGGGCAAAAAAACTACAAATTCACATCACTGCCACCGCTACCATTTATGGAGCACGTTAACTAATGCCAAAATCAAGACTCTCTATTATTGGAGTAACAATGAGAACTCTCCAGGAATTTCATGCCTCATCCCCAAAGAGTAGGGTACAGGGCCATTGTGTTCACCAAACCCTAACCATACAAATTGTGTCAATAGCTTTGTGAACATTTGTTATACTTGTTCCACATCTATTATCTAAGCCACCCTGACTTGGTAAATAGGATTTTATAGCTACTCCACCTATTACCAATTGGTTTTAGGTTTTATGCCCCCAAAAGTCTAGCATGG
>JAOTQK010000001.1:8360068-8371673 GCA_025642025.1 Rhododendron ferrugineum
GGTTTTAGGTTTTATGCCCCCAAAAGTCTAGCATGGTATCAGACTATGTAGCACAGGCACTTTGTCAGAGGTAAAGTACAGTGTCAAGACACTTATGGACATTGATACTCTCCGGACATTCTTCGGACATGTGTCCAACACTTAAATTCAATGCGTCCTACTTTTTTCTCAACTTTTATTGTTTGCACACTCCGGGGACACTTTAAGTGAAGAGGTAGCCCAAGACAAAGCTCAATGGAAAAACATGATTCATGTAGCCGGCCCCAATTGATTGGGACACAAGGCTCGATTTCGTTTGGTTTGGTTTTTTGGTTTGCACAATCCGGGGACACTCTAAAAATGGATACGGACACTCTCAAGACACTTCCAAATCAAGTCGGAGGTGTTAAACGAGATAGTAAACTCTAATTCAAACTTAGGGAATTCTCATTTCAAGTGACGAATAATGATTATTGATTATAAAGACACAGAAATGATATAAAGCTAAGTGTTTGAAATACTTTTGCTGATGATTGTAATGATAAATATGGTTTATAAGGTATATTTGGTGATACATATTAGAATTAGAGCCTTATTTTTTCAAATTGCATTCATTTAGTAGTAAACATAGTTTTCAAAACATGTCCCAAACGTGTCGTGTGCTCCAATTTTTTGAAGTTTACGTGTAAGTGTCTGTCTTGTGTTCGTGTCTGTGCAACATAGGTATCAGAGCTAAAACTTGGGTGGCCTCGTGGGTCAAGTCTATTGCCATAGTCTATTTTGTTTGAAATGTCTATCACCTCCACATCCAATTGGATTGCAAGTGCGGTTGACTTGGTTCTTATAATCGAGAGGCTTACTCCACTTGTTCCTATTTATTTTAGGTGGATGCCCACAAAAATCCAAAATAGATGATCAATAGTGGAACCTTGTATAATAGTGCAAGTGTGCAACCCACATGGAAGACTTCGAAGAATGTCAAGTAGTTAGAATGACAAGTTCTAAGTACTTAATTAATACAAAAGTCTAACAAGAAATATCATTATTAGTGCCAACTTTTTTTTTTCTTGATGAGTATCAGTATTAATGCCAACACAAAAGCAAAAGAGAAAGAAAACAACAAAAAATTAGGAAATGTAAAAGAAATTTTACCTCGACTTTATGAGGGTAAGAATGACAAGTTGTAAGTAGATAATTAATACAGGCTAAACAGAATATTTACTGCCAACACAAAAGCAAAAGAGAATGAAAATAAAATAAAAAAATAAATAAAGGGAATAAAACTGAGTTTTACCTCGACTTTATGAGGGTATATCTGCAGAAGTGCTTCAGAGTACTCTTCAATTAGCCTCCTAGATCTATCAAAAGTAGCTTTGAGCCTTAATGCCCATATAGTCTTCCCATCTTCATTGCCTTTGATAGACAAGTACGAAGATAATTAAGAAGCATTACTACATTGGATCAAACCAGCTAGTCAACATATACACTAAAGACAATATGATACCTTCCTTTCCCAAGAGACCTTTCTCTTGCCATGCTAGAAGTTCATTTCCAATAGCAATACACTCTCCTGGTTTCCAACCTGATAATTCAACCTGATGAATGCCGGCAATGAGAACACCGAGTGGATATTTCCAAGAGCTTGCATGCTTAGATTCTGCATTCTCCACAAGCCAACGAGTCCCTCCCATAGCTTCAATTGCATTCAGAAACCTACGCAGATCAACCAACAAAAAAAAAGGAGTCGAGGAAATGTTTACTTCATAGGTATTAAATACAAATAGAACAAGCAACCAAATAGACAGATTTAACAGAATTAGCTCAACAAAACTGCAGGTCAATTGGGCCGTAATTACTGCATTCAAAGGTTCCATAACTTAATGGCATGATTCACGTAATTTCTAATATTTCTTATATAGTAAGACAAATAAACGACTAATTCATGAGTTTCAACAGGTGGTGATATGTCTCTAGGCATGGCCTCTGCAAAAACCAATTGTCCATAAACTCTCAAACCAATTACAGTTCATAACCAATGTTCAAATGTATTTTCATCCACAGAATCTCAACCCAAGAAGAGACTATAGCAAGCAAGCTGAAGAATCTAAGTATACCTGCTGAATAGAACGAAACTATAGTCCTCGAGTCCAATCTCAGAAAGACGCCACTAATCAAAAAAATAGTCACATTGATCATTCTCGCAGAACTTTACTTTGAGACAAATTTTAAGTAATTGCAGCAGATAGCTATTACCTTTTGACGCATTGCTATCGCAGCATCAGGAGCATCATTTCGAAGACCACTTTCAAGACCCTTCACAATTGCTTCTCGCAGAGCATTAACAGATTGTATGGTTTTGACCAACAGATCCATGTTATTGGCTTCCAAAGCATTTGTTGTTCCCTCTAAACTATCCAAATTCTGGGAACAAACATAATAGCTACTGATGAGTGATGACCAACCGATAAAGGAATAGAATTGGTGAGATGGGACATGGAGCAGGAGGGATGCAAGAGAGAGAGAGAGCTATGAAGGACCTTAGTTCTTGCAATAACTACTACTTGTAACAGACTACAACTAAATGGTTCGTAACTTTATGCCTCAGTTGATACATTTTCCGGTTTTACATGTTTGAAATCAACACAAACGCATCAATTGAGACCTATAATTCAGCCGGAAGATCGGTTGTACGTATCTTTCCGTCCAAAAATTTGGATCTCATCATACGTCTATATAAAAATACATAAGATAAGAACCTGTGGTACTATCCCTGTACGGAGTAAAGAAATAGAGAGCAATCTATAGCTTCACACCATAAACTTCAAGTGCTAGGGTTGTGCTAAAGTAGATGTCAATAGGACACCTTTAACACCGTAAAAATAAAATACAAGTAATACTGCCAAGGAGCGTAGTTCAAGATTTAGTTCCAGGAAGCTCGACTATTAGGATTGAGACTCACTCAGCCTAAAGATTAAGCTGATAAAGTGAAACTTAATGTCGTGACGATGATTTCAGTTCCAGAATTACATGTGCCCCCATTTTTCAACTGGTTGTAGAGGAGAGCTTAGTTCGTCGTTAGATTGCTGAGGATAGTTACCCCATAATACCTTTCAAACTTGCTTAGTTCTTGGCTATCATGAAATTTTGGAGCTGCACTTTTGCAGGATATATCCAGAAGGAGGTTTCGACAATTATAAAGTTGGTCCACTCATAAAGGTTGAATTGTTTAGGCCAAGCTCAATAAGGATGCATCGAAAATGATTAAAGCTACAAAGAGCTCAAATATAGAATCCAAACTTCTTCAGATTGTGTCAAGCTTTGAACTCACTGGAATCGAATTCCTTCAAGCAATGAATATTAATGAGGCTCACCTCCTTGATGTCCTTTCTAATCAACTGAATTTGATAATTTCACAAAAGCGATGGTCTAGTCACTTGTCTTTGGCTGTGCCTGTTTATGAAATTTTACAAATCTTCTTTTACATGGAATTACTTAGAATCAATTTGGTTTGGAAACCTTTATCAAGTAGACACATAAGATAAATGTGCCAGATGTAAGCATATGTGAATGGGAAAATCATAGATTAGCTTTAATTAGCAATAAGAACTCTTCACATTTTTTTGTGCTCTCATTTAATGGTAGTACTCCATTAGTTTTTCAATGAGACACTATGAGCATCGTACAAAAACTAAGGCACTGTTTGGAACTTACAGAAAATGGGAGAAAGGAAAGGAAAATAAGAATTTTCCCCTCTTGGTTGTTTGATTCTTGATTTGGGGAGAGATCCCCTTGAGAAGCAATACTCTTTTTTTCTAAACTGGTATCCATTTTCCTTTTGGAACCAAACAAGAGAAAGTCTTTTTCTCCCTTATTTCTTCTCATTTTCTTTCCAGAATCAAACAAGGGAAAGAAGCCCACTTTCTTTATAGTTACCCTTTTAATTATTTTCTCTCATCTTCCTTTTTCCTTCCACAAGTTCCAAACAAAGCCTAATGCATCATGTCTCTCCCTTCTGCAATGACTTGCTGACACACTCGCAATCTTATAAAACAGCCGTAATTGTACCAAGAACATTACATGTATAATGACCAAGATCAAGCTAGTATAAATCTACTTACCTACCAAGTTTTTTTGAATGGTACTTACCTACCAAGTTGAGCACAAAAACATACAAATGGACAACGGTCAAACCTTGAAAAGTGTGCATTTTAATATGTATAAATCAAATAGCTGCACAACCTAAACTTTCTACAACTAAACTCACATAATAATCACATGCCAATTGTCAAACAAGTGTAATGAAACGTGAGAATATACCTTCTTGCACTTGAAAAACAATGAAAGGGCTGATAAACTCTGTTCGTCCAAAGATTCTTTTATTGACTCGAGTTGTTCTGCAAGGCTGTAACAGGAGGAAACCATTCCTAAATGTCAAGTACACCAAATGTGTTGTAGTTGAGTAAATGTTCGAAACAAAATCAGGCAAATGTCTATTTAAATTGATATGCGAAACACTCTAGAAGCAGACCCGACCCATAAAGACAACATGGCCAAGTCTTCGCAATACTTTCTCTAAATGCTTAAAGCTGAAAACGGCAAACAATTAGCCAACTTCAAGAAAGTTTGTTTTGAAACTTCAGCATCGAAACTATTTATGATCCCAAGTTTCCAGACAAAATTGCACAACCGTTTCGGTCGAGGCTACCACTAATAGTACGGTCTCTAACATACAAAACAATCCTCAAAAGAACATCAATGAATTGTAGCATTTCCTTTAAGCGTCAGGCATCCAACAAAGGTACTTTATACAATTGAAGAGTTCACATATCATCCAAAGCGGCTTCAGGGCATACATGTGTATATATACTTCCAGGTACTTCAGTTGCCTGAACTAAGAAACCTCCCAGGTCCCACATCATGGAAGTAAAAATCATGAGACTTGAACAACATAATGAAAGGCTCAAATCGCTTCCCCACATGTCCCAATCCGACATCCCTATAGAATTAAGATTGAGGTGATTTTGGCATGGTGCATTTGTCTTTGTGTAAGGTGTGGAGTATGGTAGGTAATTTGGCCCGATGTGGACCTCTAGAAAGATGACCGGGGGCACTTTGGATGGTTGAAGATCACTGGAGTTGGAGGAGAGAGATAAGGCAAGAGATTTGGGGGGTGTTATGTATCATTTCAATGCCAAGGGAGGAGTGATTTGCCTGAGTTGGCAAGGCTTGATGCCTTGTGCTGAAGTCTCATTGTATAGAGCTGGTCGAACTAGGAAGACAGTTCACCATGGATAGGTGGCACCTTCTTGGTTCATCAACCTGGAATCTCCTCTGACCTTAGTTATGACAATATCAAGTGAAATCAATAGATATGCCCTACAATATCAGAGGACGTCGTGGATTTTCCTTTTACCGCTGAAATATAAATGAACATCACCCAACAATATTTAAGTGACGTGGGAAATCCTCGTGCAACAGTTTTATAATCTCGCAATATCTGCATGCTTCTGGTGCCTTGACGGGCCTGCTTCCCTCACTAGCATGCTTTGGCAGAACCTCTGTCTTCTAAAGACAGTCAAAGTGGATTCAGACCAAGTGACCACGTAGGTTGTCTTGGATCGAAATAATGATTTTTCAAACTACAGATTAACTGTTACAGACCTGACTTAGCAGATCCCTTCTCGGAGTGGCAGTGTGTGAGACCCATAGGGTGAGATCCTAGAGACTAATCCTGAAGTAGATACGAATTCTTGAGGTGAGAATGAGATCCACATAGAGACAAGGATGTTGAGTCAATACAACGAGGTGGACTCGTGTAGCTACACAAAGCACACAACTTTAAACGCTAGTGATAGCGCCAAAAGGCACTCATCCTCATTTCTCTTCCATTAAAGAGCATACGGGTGCACGGCTGGATAAATAACGTTGGAATACAAATTATATGTGGTGCGGCAATTAATCATGTCCAGTGTTTGACAATTGGTAGCAAAATTTTATAATCCCTGCTCTAGAGTCAGATCGCCTAGCAAGGTAGGCAACTTTGGTGACATTCCTCAAATCACCTAACCCGTCCTACATCACAGGAACATACTAATGTTGTGGTCAAGCAAATCATGCTCATTTCAATTTGATGTCACTTGCCACCAAAAAAGTGCAAAATTTGGATTGAACTCAAGGGGAAGTGGACTAGGAATGTACTAACAAAAAGAGCATAAAGTGTGCAAGTTAAGCTTGTTGAGCTAGATTTTTCACACGAAAATAGGGGAAATGGCTGTTATAGTTGCCAAGAGATCATATCTAGATCAACTTCATCTTTATTTAATGCAATAAAAATCCAAACCTCAAACATTTATGATCGTATGATCGCCTGTGGCTCACCTTGCTGCATTGAAGAAATCTTTGAGCTCGTGATGGAATATTTTAAATTGCTCAACAAATGCTTCGCTATATTCTCCAGGGTTCTTGGTTATTCTTGCAAGCATGAGTTCTGTAGCAACCAAATCTTCAGGGCCAGCATTCCTGTGAAGCTTGTTCTGTATAGTATGCTTGATTTCTTGCTGAAATTTAGCACTCAGTCAGTACATAAGGAGACATTGTTTACAACTAATGAATGCCCAACCATATTTGTATATTGGTGTAACACTGTAACTGGGTGTACTAAACGCACAAACTACCGGGTGAGCATTAATAATTCATCCACCAGAAGCTCCACAAAATGTAACCTTAAGATCATGAGGGATGTCTCCCCTGTGCGCAATATCCCTAATTCTTGTCAGAGGAACCGATGCAGTAAATTCCGCCTTGAAGGATGGCAAACATGGATGAATCTTGCGGATGACAACTATTTCCTGCACAATATTTATAAAATAAAAAAAAACACTTCAAAAAAAGAAAATAACCCAATGTTTTTATTCACCTTCGAACATGGAGAATTTCCAGGAAATATTAGAAACCAGAAACATAACTAACGAAAAGGCTTAGCAGTCATAATCAAGACATTTTCCTTGCCCAGTTTAGAAATTAGTTATCCTTTTTTTAACGGATAACTCAAGGTGTTGAAATATATAATAATTGGATCCATTAACTTACCAAAAAAAAAAAGAAGTACGTTTCTTGAATTATAATTAATTTTTTAAGCTTGTAGCAGTAGAGTATTCTCATGTTTTACTTGTATTGCTCCATAATCCATACAATTCCTTTTGGTTCAATATGACGGAATTAATAGATTTAATCAGGTAACCAAAATGACGTATTTTCATCAAACTAAGGAAGTAATGATCATCTTGAACGTCAATTGTAAAGTACGTGAGGTGCACTGACACATGAAATCGAATGGAGAGGATGCGGATCTGCGGATCGGGGTGGGGACATGTAAAACCAACCCGTTCCCTGAAATTTTTTCCAAATCCTTCCCCGAATCTGATCCGATCCCCGAAAAAATCTCCGCATCCCCAATACCAACACAAGGGTGGTATGATCAGGTAGAACTGCCATCCCTAAGCTCAAGATAACATAAAGAACAATCAACAGAAAACTAACATTGTATATAAGCTCAATCTGGACATGTAACCCATTTTAATGAATAGAATATCTCATTGATTCTAGAAACGTAACCTATAAAAGTTCTCTCCAATTAATTTTTCCATTTTTCTTTTTTAATTGTTGAGTACTCGCTTTACTCGGTCAACTTGAAGAACACAAAATGTTCTTAAAAAAGCCCAACAATAGGCTAGGTACCTGCATATTTTTCAAACATTGGGGATCCAGGTGCGTGATTCTGAAACCACATGAGAGGCCACTGCAATCTACTTTTTTCAGCATAAAACAAAACTGGGTTTTTCCTAGTACGAAGTTTAGTCAGACAGAAATGGATAAATTACTCCATCATCTGGAACAACTATACGGATGTTCTAGGCTTATTCTGCATCCCTTCTTCTAACTAATTTTCACCATGTTAAAACGAAAAACTAAAGCAGGTTTACCAGAAAACGTAGAATAACTGGTTAACGAAATCAGTTATCGGTGAGTCCGTGTGGCAAAATAGGATGCAGCCAACCCAACAAAGTGTGTAAACTCTACGCTATCCAAATTGCAACCAATGTGATGAACTCAACCCCACCACCCGGGGCAACTGCCGTCAACCGTATTAGTTCTGAATTCCAATCGGGTGAACCCGGGAATACCGTCAACTTCTAAAAATCTGGTGTCAGTTGACAAAACCGCCTTATACTGCGGCACTACACGTTGGTTACATCAGGAAATCATTAAAACGGGAGGCGGTTCACTACAACTGGCTAATTCAACAAAAGATATAGAGCAAACATAGTTGCATCCCACTACCTTTTGATACCTTTCTGATGGTCTTCTGGAGTGTAAGGTAAAAGCATACACAAACGAAGTGAAACGTGTACTTTGATTTTCTAATTGCTGTCAAATGTCAGAGGAATGTGTAATGAATAAACTGTTGTCTTTTAGATTAAACTGTTGTCTTTTAGAAACAAATATCAAACTGAGGAAATCTTCACGATATGATGAAAAAATGACTCATGACAAGTTCAAGAATTTCAATTAATGAAAACAACAGAGGAAACAACTGCAAGCTCCATCAAAAGGAGGTAAGTTAAAGCATCTAATAATAGAAGAAAAATAAAGGTTGATACCTGATAACAACCAAGTGTTAGAACAAGAGGCAACATAAAATCCATAGCATAAAACTTCATGAGTACCAAACATTGGATAATATTGCTACACTACCTCAGGTGAAGTGTCTTTCCGACAATAAATTCTTTCTAATTCACGGAAAATGAGCCTTGAAATCTCAGCATGCCTGTTTGGCCTGTGATGACCTCCACCTTCGAAGCATGGAATTTGCCCTGTATTTATCCACTGTAGAAAAACAATCAGTACAAAAATTAAAGAGAATCTTGAGCGGGCATGGAAAACAAATCAAAGAAACAAAAGTGAAATACAAAAGTTTTACCTTCAGGTAGATAGCAGAACATATAAGAGCATCCAAACGCTCCTGACTCTCCAAACTTCCAACTACTAGATCCCGAACAACTTCAAGCTTCAGCGATAAGGGAAATGCAAAGAGGACAAGATGTTAGTGAAACTGTGAAAGCAGGATCTCAAATAAACTAGATATACTGATCATCTTTTGTTACTTGACGGTCAAAAGAACAAAAAAAATATCCACAAGCAGTAGATTCTAAGAGCACCATAACAATTGTGGAAAGAGATTGCTATTTATTACAGACTAACATTATTAGGATATCTCGAGCAACACAAAAAACTTATCTTTCATCCTGTAATCACTATGGACAGTCAACCAACCATGGTATCCTTTCCTCCAATCATAAAACTATGCTGGCTTCAAAATATAATTAAAATAAGACAAGCATACCATGAAATGCAACAATGAATTACATGTAAATGCAACAAAAGTGAAATGTCTTAACAGAAAGAAATCTCTAAACAAACTCCCCACCCCCACACCCCCTCTTAAGATAACAAATCCAAGCAACTATGGAATATATACTTTATTCATGTGCTGCAATTGTATAGTAAAGGTGAACTCCAAATCATTCAGTGTGAAAGTCTACAGCAGTACTAGAATGAAAGAACTGCATAGCATGTTGTTAGAGGCTCTAGAACAGTACTCTTACTAGCAAACCATGGTGTGTATGCTTCCATGCACAAGACCCTAGCACGTTACTACGCACTACATGAAACCAGAAAATAAAAATGTAAGCTAAAGAAGAAAGTGCATCAAGCAAAAAAAAAATAGTTGCACCACAGGGTTAAACAAAGGAGAAAAAGGTGAAAAGAATGGCTTATGAAAGATGATTATATAGCTCAAACTTTTCAAATTCATAATAAGAAGTCTTCTATGTTTTTCCTGACCAACAATATAAATTTCTCTATATTTTGCAAAGAATCTTGAATAATATTTCTTTTCATTTTTCGAAAAATTGTATAAATCCAACTTTGAGAGACCTTTATTGTACAAAAGCCTTGTGCTTTTTGTTCTCTTAAATCATTTCTACGAGGAATAAACTGCTACTAATTTCCTCTTTGGAAAGACACTACGTCTTACTTGTTCATCATGGGGACATTGCCATTAAGGCAAGCTTAATTTGCATGTGACGCGTCCAAAACACTTACCATAAAATAAACTAGACATATTCAAACGCATATACCTATTACATGATTGATGATCCACAAAACAATTGTTCCTCTGGTACTTTTAATTCACAACAAAAAAAAAATGGCTGAGGGGAGGAATCAACAAATAAGGAAGTCACAACCACCCTTTTACAAATGATTTTGGAGAAGAAGAACCACAAGGCTTCTAACCATTGAAGCTATCACAAAGAAGGATATTAAAAATACATCCCAAAACTTGATGCTCCCTCTGTCCCCTTTTTAAAGTCCAATATTCCATTTTGGACTGTCCATTAATAAGTGTCCATTTTGTAATGTTAGTGGGTAAAAGTTAGTACATTTTCCATTCCGCCCCTAAAAGTAGATTCCATTTTGAAAAGTTAGTGAGTAAAAGTGTAATGATGATATCTCCATAGAGGGTAATTAGGGAAAGTGTAGGTAAAAGTTGATACAGTAAGTGTAATGATGATGTCTCTTTAATAAGTTGGAGTAACGAATCTGGATACTTACAAAGGGACAGAGGGAGTATCTTGGTGGATTTCATCTTCCAATCATCAATCTCATTTTTTCTTCTTTTTTCAACTATGTTCAGAGCAGCGGCGTTTTGAGCAGCGACAAAAGTGGAACGGATTGGGCTAGGGTTGCTGAGGGGTTTTGGTGGGAGTGGGTCGGCCCAATGCAAATAGGCTTGGCCCAATAGGTTGCAGTTGGGTTTTTCTATTTGTTTAGGGGTAGTTGGGGTTTGGTTCAAACATTAGGAGCAATCTTGTTGGCGTCTTGCTATCAGGATTTTCATTAATAATGAGGGGTGAAATAGTAGGTTAAGATCTCCCGAGAAGAAGTTGCTCAATTCATTTCTTTTCCTACTGTATTATGCTGATTTCATTTTGTATCTTTCGGGATGAATGAAATTAATTTTGCCTATAAAAAAAAAAAGTTCAACTATGTTGTCGAAGACTTGTGTATGTCACCTTTCTTGAATTATAGTCATTGGATGCCTTACGCGTAACACACATTTTAACCAGCATCTTATAATTCAAAACAAATCTTTTACATGTTTTATCTTTTCCGCATCTTAGTAATAAATTTTGTTGCGTCTAGATGAAGATTTGATGTCTGGAATAACATAAATAGTACCATTTAGCGGGAATGCACATGGAACTAATTGAGAAACCTTAATGTCTTAACACCAAATGAAAAGCGCTGTAGTGTCTATGGGAACTTCATCACTGCTATTAAATTTGGTTTTCTATGCTATTTAATATATATATATATATATATATATACAGTCGGTCTCAGGTCAGGAGGTGCGGACCGGACCCATTTCTCACATTTCCCGATCAAATTTCGATGATCTGAACCGCTCAAAGTGATCAGAACGTGATTTTAAGGGTATCCGCGAGAAATCAGAAAAAAAAATGACCGGGAAGGGCTTGATCCGAGCAGTTTTTTTACTGAACGG
>JAOTQK010000001.1:8465876-8477770 GCA_025642025.1 Rhododendron ferrugineum
AGTGTGTTTTGGTAATTTGAATGGAATTAGTTTTAATATAAGTTTTATTTTAATTTATCTTCATAATTTTAAGTACTCTAAATATTTTTTGAAAATGATAGCGAACTGTAGTTTAAAACCGAAACCAATCCGTATTTTAATGGTTTGGTTCTATGCCTTTTGTGGGTTGGGTCGGGTTGGTTCTTCATATTCATAATCCGTAGATATTGGTTTGGTTTTTGGTTTACCATAAAACCGAACCAATCCGGACCATGCTCACCCCTAAGAATACCAATTTGTGACTCCTATTCGAAGTTGGCTCACACTTACAATTTCCACAATCTATAAGAAAACAAACCCAATTTTTACTGATGTACAACTGAATAGAGGAAAACAGATGTTGACATAAAACAGAAAGCACAGAAGCATCCAGTCCCATAGTGCCTAAAACACCACTACACCAGTAGAAAAGAACCTCCTACAAAATAGCAGGCATATTAGGTACTAAACCTGATTAATCAAACGGAACAAAGGCGATTCTGTCCATGATTCAGAGGATCTGGCTAATTCTATATACTTCTACAAAATTATACTTCTTCTGTTATATGAAGAGAGATTACTTATCAATCTGTTGTCTAAGAACATACAGCGATTTAGGTACTACTGCACTCTCTTTACCTGAAAGGCATGTCCTATAAAGAAGTGCAACTTTGATATAGCCTAACGCAAGGTCAAACAAATGTGGACCAAGGCAGAGCTTGCAAATTTAACTCAAGCACAAACAGATGATCCGTTCACGAGTTGCATGCACCACTCTAGGCGGCTCATGCTACAAGATTCAGCCTACGTGTTTATCTCTTTGAATTACAATTTAATTTACTCTTCTAACAAATTAGCGCCCACACAATAGAGGCACAAAGAATAAATTAATTGCTTTCATGAAATAACTTTTAAGAATGCACCAGAGGACACAAAAACCACCTAAAAATCATCTTCATACATTATCAAATAATAAATTCAACTTCCCGAACACAATAACTAATTAGAAACCAGAGGCACCATACCTCTGCTGAACCCTCATATTGCTTTCTTCTGGTTTTCGGAGTAGCAGATTTCACTCCATCTTTCTCGAAGTTCCTATTTGTGGGTGCCTCAGTCTGTTTAATAGATGTGTTTTGCAGCTCATGTTCACTAACGGAGCCATTTTCTCTTTTACTTTCTATCCCATCTCCTGCATTTGCATTAACTTTTGTAATCTTCTCACAGATCTTTGTTTCTTCCGAAGTAACAGTTTTTCTGCGTTTTGATTCCTCACTTGCTAATTTCTCAACTGGGTGTACCTCATTTTCTTCAGAAGCCAGTCTTTTCCTTTTCTTTGAACTCTTTTTCTCCTCCAAGGGAACATCATGCATGTTCTCCAATGCAGATTTATCAACATTTTGAATGTGAGAATCCATACTCTGCTTCTTTTTCTTCTTTTTATCTTTAGATTTACCTTCTGCCTCGGAATCAATTTTAACTTTGTCTAAGGACAGTTTTGAATTCTCTTCATTCGCCGCTGGTAATGGATCTACTGGCACTGGTTCAACATTAGCATCATGTGGTTCGGAAATAGACTTGCTTTTCTTTTTCTTCTTATCAGTTTTTTTCTCAAGGGATTCATCTATTTGCAGCTGACCAACTGTATCAGCAGTGGATTCCTTCAATGCTTGTGTAATAACTTGTTCTGTTTGAACCTTTTTGCTTTTCTTCTTCGCTTTCAACTCAGCATTTAGTGATGCAAGAGAATCTTTCACTAGTATTTCCATGGAGTTCTTAGAAGATTCAGCAATTCCATTTTCAGACCGATTTTCTACAGCATTGGTTTCACCTTTATTGCTTTTCTTTTTCTTCTTGTCTCCAACAGTTAGCTCAATGGCAGAACCAAGGCTATCTCCAGATTTCTTGTTAGTTCCATCAGTCAGCAATTCTGTAATTCCACAGAACTAGGGTAAAGATACAGCTAGATATCATCAAATGGATTGATGGTGAATATATTTTGAGAGAAAAGAGGTGGGTGGGTGAGAAACAGAGAGAGAGCGCAGGAGATAAAAATATAGAATGTACTTCCATTAGAATAGTATACCTTGGATCTTGTAAGTGTCAAGATTTGTTTCAGCACGAGCACTGCACACCAGAGAAGCTTAAGTAGCATGAAAATGGAGATTGGGATATACAGGTATGATTAACAAAAGCAAAAGAAATGAAAGTGCCGCACTAGATTTCTTAGACACTTATGCTGCACAAACACTTCCAAGGTGGCACATCTTAATGACACGTGTCAGATGACAATCTTCGGACCCTCAAACGATAAGTTTAAGACACATTACTAAAACCATACTATTGCTTTTAATTACTTAGAATGACGATAATGACACTCAAAATTATGAAGATTTATTCAGATCTAGAATGACATATCGTCCAAACCCTAAAGGAAATGAATTTTATAGTTGCGGACAGCAAAGAATATCCTATCACTCTAATGAGACGCATCAACTCTCAAAAGACATCAGCTATGTGAACAGAGATGAAGTAAGAGGTCTTTATACATTTACATCGCACACCTCAGAGTCTCAGACCCAAAACCTACACAAGTATCCCAGTCCCCACCTTATAAATGGCTATACTGTATGTTTGCTGGGAAGATGCAACTAAACCAACAGTTATCTTTAGTCTTGTCAAATACTGGTAAAAGAAGAGAAAATAAGTCTCGGAGGTAGGTTGGAAAAGCATAAACAGTTGGACTAAAGGATCAGCTTCATGAATCCTGGGGTTGTAATGACACACGCATCTGTTACACATACAAACTCAAGGATAAATCACTTCTAGTCCTACCATGTCGCCAAATATTTGCCGTACAAATCTTCCAAGTTCAGCGAACAAGCCTTCCAGTTGTTAGTCTGCACCAAAAGATCAGGATCATTCACATGCTACAGGTCAAACTACAAAGAAACATTATGAGCCTACCGAATAAGAAATCATACTGCCTATTGCTGTTGACTGTATTGAATCGAAATCCTTTTTCTTTATTCCAAGCCAAAAATCATGTTGGGCAGTAGACAGAAGAAGAAGGCTATGTACAAGCAGTATTTGAATACTATCTGATGTGTTTAGTATTCCTTTATTGCTTTATGATGCATATTCTATTCGCTAGACATTAGGCGAACGTTAAAATTGTTTAAAGCTCCGGAGAACCTTTACCAAAGAAAGCGATAAAATGTGCCTTTACAGAAATAGCGGCATAACTCTTCATGAGCACCTCAGAGATTGACATGCAACTAGAAGGGGGGAGTTCTAACAAAAAAGAGATTAAAAGTATCTAAAGACAAGCCTTTCTTTCCAAAACATTCACACCATAAACTCAATGCACAGATTTATTTTCAATCCCAGCTACCTAAAAAAACCAGGATATCGACTTAAAATATCTGATGGAATTTCAACGTGTCACGAGGTCAAGGTGAAAGCTGTTAACCAGCATAAGCATTAATTAGTTTCCGGATGCAACAGCATTAAAGTGAACAATTCAAACCAAAAATACAATCTCTAGTTTAGCATATGACATCATCATCTAAATTATGATCACAGACACATCACAGCGAAATTCCACACAAAGACAATTTTTTCTTATGTTTTCAGAAAGGTGATAGAGTTGGTCTTTCCAACTTGCAATCAATTTCGCACACAATGAAACGGCTAGATGGAACAAGACAAGAACACCCTTTGATCAAGTGAATTCTTATTCTACCAAAAAGGTCCTTCCCACACAACATCCCAAGCATGTAACATGCATGGAAAATAAATTTATTCAGACTAGAAACTATCAACAATCCAAGAAAGTAGTATATTTGCCACAAGGTTGTGTTTCTGCAGAAAAACAGGACTGTGTTTGCTTTCGGTCTCTAAGATCAACCCCTCTCTCTGCGCACGGCCCCCAATAAGTTTTCTCTCCAATTATTACTGTCATTTTCTCTATCTCTATTTCTCCCCTCATTACCCCAAAAACCTCCCTCAAAACTCAAAACAAACACAGCCCTTGTGTTCTTGCAATGGAGACCACAGGAGCTTCGTGGTACAAATTCACATTTCCATATCTTAATGGTCTAATGGTGTTTCTTTTGATGAAAACATTATTGATAAGATTAAGATACTAGTATAGATCACACTTTCATCTCACAAAATACACTTATCCACTTCCGGGAAGCGTTCAAATAAGTTCCAACACGTAAAATCTCAAGTACTAAAACTTTGAAATGACAATGAGATAAATGGAAAAAGAACTTCAACGAGTCTCGTCTTTTTTGGTGGGATCGTTTTGAACAGACAAGTTCCCATTCTTCCAAAAGTCGGCCGCCTAAGCCGACTAATCCCTGCCTAGGCGCTAGGCAGTGGTCCAACGCCTATATTAGGCAGCCGAATAGTCGGCACCTAGTCCCCACCTAGGTGTTATGAGGCCAACTAGTCGGCAACCAAGCGCCCCTTTTCAGCCTGACCAGCGCCTTTATGAACATTGCAAATTCCGCAATCCAGAACCGATGCAAGTTTCTCATAACGAGACCCAAAAGTCTAGGTATAGGACACTGCCATTCTTTATATCTTATCTACCACCTATCCAAACAAAAAAATGTAACTACGATGCCAAAACAATAAACTCTACCTTTATTTGGCAAAACACACTTATTGGCCTGCTCAGTGTATTTGAACCTTAGGCCTGCAGTTTGAACCTTAGGCCTGCTTACTCTGCTCAGTGTGTATTAAAAGCATCTCCAGCCGTCACTCTATTCGTCACTTAAACTCAAATAGATACATTAAAAGCATCTCCAGCCGTTACTCTATTCTTCACTAAAACTCAAAATCTGAGTAGAAATCACATAAACTCATCTTCAATCATATACTCAAACTCATACCAAAATGAACTCTCAAACTCATACCCAAATCAAGGGAGACCCTAATTATTTACTCAAACCCTATCCAACTCAAATATGACACTTTTCATCTTCTATCTAAATTTGCTCTCTTGCCTACTTAACTTTCCACTTAAAAGTTAAGCCATGGCAATTGGCAATTTTATAACAGAACAATTCTGCTGATGAGTAGTATCAAATGGAGCTTTTACTCAAATTTGAGTGAAGTTACGAGTAATTATTCAGTGGTCCTGCCTCGACACCCTTAACCACCACAACCAACACACATTTCGGTGTTGTCCATAACAACTAGTACTAGGCCCCACATAAATTTGTGGTGGATAAGGATGTCGGGGCGCCACATGGCGGTGCCAAAGACCACCAAATATTTTTTCCATATATTACATACAAATATTCTTCTGTTTATAACCAAATTTGGCTCCCCGTCGGAGCCCAAAGTTCTATTCTCTGGTTCCAAATTATGGGTACAGCACCAAAAAAGACTACTATAAGGCCTGCAAAATACACAAACCGAGTAGCACCAAATGTATATGTATATCGGTCTATACATGCATGTATATGAAGATGAGGTAAGAGGCAAGGATACCTCGATTTGAGCTTCGGAGAGTAAGCGTTTGAGAGCTTTGGAGAAGCCGTTGCGTTCGAGGTAGCCGAGGACGGATTGGAGAAGAAGGGCCTTCTGGTCAGGATTCAGGGCTACGGTTTCGCGGCTGCTGCATTGCTTCATCGTCGTCGACACCTTAGTGCTTCTCTCGGCGAGCAATACCTGGCGAGGCTTGAAAGCTAGTAGGGTTTGGTAACTAGGGTTCGTGTGCGCGCTTCCGCTGTTCTTTGCTTCGAGCATACAGGAAACGAGACCCTTTTTTTGTGTGAGTTTTGTCTGCTCAAAGACTTGTGTATTAGGGTTTTAGGAGTGGGGGTTTCACAAAGGGAAATTTTCACATACACCCTGTACTTTGAAAATATTTCACGGATTCCTCCTCAACTCTATTTTTAACCACTGATACCCCTCGTACTATCAACCAGAGTGAGATGGCTAAGGCCTAGTTTGGCATTGAACGGCTTATTTTTTTGGTTCTTATTCATTTTTTTTTTTTTGCAAGTGTTAGTTTTTCGTTGATTTTTTTAGGATTATTACTTCGTCGTGATGAGATGAATCTATAAAGTAAAAAATTGCGATTAAAATTCAAATTTTTTCGTCTTTATTCAAAACAAATGGATTTCGATCTTAATTTTTTACATTTTAGATTCTTCTCATATGATGAAGCAATAATCTTAAAAAAACAACAAAAATTAACAAATGAGAAAAAGATTTGAATAAAGACAAAAAAATAAGTCATTTGACTTATAATGCCAAACTCCCTAAGTTCCGCTAAAGGCTATTTGGGATTTTTCTTGTTTTGTTCCTATTCAAAAAAAAAAATTGCGTATTTCTTTTGGACTTTTTGTTGGATATTTTCAAAAATGTTTGGGTAAAAGTCAAAATTTTAAATTTTTTCAAGATGAATCAATAATTTTAAAAAATTAGGTGTAAAACTAACAAATGCGAAAAAAATCAAATAAAGACAAAAAGTCCAAAAAGATTAGTGGAATTAGTCTTATATCTTAAAAGATACTTGTAAAAAATACTTTTGTGACACAGTTCCAAAAAGAGGCCACACTAAAAGGAATTCTCTCTTTATATATTATAAATAAACAATACATAGATACTTCCCCAAAATGTAAGACGGATTGCGTGCTATTTTAAATTGCTTATATCTTTCGGTTTATAAAATTTTACTATAAATTTTATTTTGAAATTTTCTCTTTGCGCACGATCCCCAATAAATTTTCTATCAATTATTACTCACATTTCTCTCTCTAATTCTCTTCACTCATTATCTAAATCCTAAAACGAATGTGGCCGTGATTTTCAAAATTTTATTTAATATAACTAATTATATCACTTAATCTTTCGATTCATATTGCATAATTTTTACTTTTAAAAATGACACGTTATCCCGAAAGATTCTAATCATTCTAAAATTACAAACACTTAAATTCACGTTCAGACCCATACACACTACACCTTCAGTGTGTGTGGGCCCACCAAAAGATGTGAATATATAAAGTGTTTGTGTGCGGTTGTAAAAAGATCAATTCCGTCGCTGTAAAAAAAAAAAAAAAAAAAGGATTAACTCCGTCCATCAAGGGCTCAGATTTCTCCTCACGAAAGCAACCAAAATATGAGCCGTCGGATGCCTCATTCCCATCTCTGATCAAAAGCACCTCTACACAAAACCCTAATCTGGTTCGTCACCTACCTATATACGCAGCCGAGCATCCATCTCCTAAACCTTCGCTCCTCAGAACCCTATCAAACCCCTCCTTCCTCCGGATCTTCCAAGCACTTCTAAGGTTCCCTCTCTCTCTCTCTCTCTCTGAAGTATGTATCTATAGATCTCGTAAATGGATACGTATTGTTGTATACGCATCGATGCCTATTTCTTTCTTGATCTGTTTTACTGAAGCGATGATTTGAATTGTTGTTGTGTTTTTTTTCCTTCCTCGACTCCTGAGGGAGTTTTGGAAAAGCATTTGTGTGTTACATTTTCTTCATTGAACAGTTGATCATTTAAGCAAATGAATGAAGGCGTTGATCCTGTTTCTGTTTCTTTGCCAGTTAATTGGAGGGTCAATGTTTCTTGTAGTCCCGCCAGTTTGACGTTGATCCGACTTTGCAAAGTTAGCGTTGTTTAGTATCTCGGTCTAGTCTAATGTATGGATAGTCCTATTATGCCGTGAACCATATTGAAATCTTTGTTTATTGTTTTGTGGGTTATAGAAGTGAATAAAGGCTCTGTGAATCGGCTAGTTTAGTGTGAGATTGAGATAGGCGTGGTGTGTTTTGAACCACCTTCAGCTCTGTCTCTGTTGGTTTGTAGAATTGGATGAAAGCTTTCCAAATTAGGTTTATTTACTTAATAACTTTATTATGGCATGGTCTATGTCGAAGATGGTATTGTGTAGAAGCTTGTTTTATCATGAAAGTTGGGAAGATGGAAATGTTCAACTCACGAGTGCCTTTAAAAGTCCTTGAGATTATTTTTGTACTCTAAATGTCCTGTAAGTTATATGGTGGATAAATTTTCGGCTCTAGTGTAAAATATTAGTTTTTGTTTTGTTGGAAACTAGTGGTCCATGGAATCAAGTGGTCTATGGTAACCCATTTTGCAGATTGCCAGTAGGTTTATCTTTTATTTTGTTTGACTCCCTTGTCCAACTGATTGTCATTTTCTTCCTTTTTGCGATTCTTTTTATCGCAGAGATGGGTGAAGAAGTTAAGTGTGCAGTGGTTCCAGAGTCGGTGTTGAAGAAGCAGAAAAGGAATGAGGAATGGGCTCTTGCAAAGAAGCAAGATCTTGAAGCTGCAAAGAAGAAGAATGCCGAGAATAGGAAGTTGATCTTCAACAGAGCAAAGCAGTACTCGAAGGAGTATGAGGAGCAGGTACCGATGAATGCATTCTTCTTCTCAACTAGGCACCCTCTGATTTTTCTTGCATTCTTTTTTCTCCCTGTCAATTGACTGTTGGTATCTCTGCTTTTCAGGGTAAGGATCTGATTCGATTGAAGCGTGAGGCAAGGTTGAAGGGGGGATTCTATGTCAGCCCAGAAGCCAAGCTGTTGTTTATTGTCAGAATCCGTGGGTAAGACATTACTTAGTCTGATACTTTACTAAAACTCTAAGCAATTATGATTATCTCAGTGGGGTCCGATTTTAAATATGTAGGATCAATGCAATGGACCCAAAGACTAGAAAAATTCTGCAGCTTCTGCGATTGAGACAGGTAATTTATAAGTTACCTCGATATGTATTAAGTACAGGAAATTAGCTAGATCTGGGTTTCTAGGACAGTTAGATGGTTTGCGTCCTTGATGGACCAGAAATATGTGTGGGCTTTGAATAACTATGGTATCTTCTTACTCCAGCATTGATTAACACTGTTTTTGTGTCACTTGTGAGTTCTTACCAGCGTGTTCATCCATTCAGTTAGCATTGTAATTTTGTACCTGTTGTAATCAACATTACGATAACCAGTTCTATAAAGAGTTATATTATGTCGCTTGTTTAGGCTGCTTGGGAAAGCTAAAATATGCTATCCAAGAGTTATCTAGTTCTTATTTTTAAATTTTTATTAGTTTGTTTATAGTCGCTGGTATTTGGAATTATAAAACTTCATGCCATTGGAGCAGAGGCCTGATCATGTCTGTATGTTGGATTTGTTTTTGGTAGTTTGAAGCAAATTGTTTGTGTTTGACTTGCCCCAGTTATGAGTTTTGAAAGAATCTATAATTCGATATTAGTTCCTGGACTGCGGTAGAGGATAAAATGTGGTTCGACAAGGGAGTGTCTGTCTGAAGTTATTGGGTTCAAATTTTGATTTTTCATGACAGCTCCACCCTATGTTACTTTCACTTTATTATTTTTGTTTGTTCCCCCATGAGGTAACCTTTAAGGAGATAAAATATGAAAAATTTGGTTGCTCAATAGCCTAAATTCACGCTTTTGGTACTAAAGGTTAACCATGCTTGTGAATGTGCTTTTGTAAATGTTAGTGCTGTCCACGGGTCGGGTTTGGTTGGATTCGGGTCGGGTCTTATTGAAATGTCCACCTGAGACCGACCGAACCACTGGTCGGGCTCCGACCGAAATGTGGTCGGGTTGGATTTATCGGGTTTGGTCGGGTTGTTGGATTAAGTGGGAAAAAAAAAAAACTACATTCAGAGAAAGAGAGATCAACAAAGAAGAAGACCATATGGGGATACGGCAACAAATCCAAGAACACATCACTTTCACTTTGAAAAGATAAATACATACAAATTACAGAACACATCAAACTTCGAAAGATAAATACATACATACACATCAAACTTCAAAAACGGCTGGTTCAACAAGTCGACGCACTCCGAGAATGGCACCGTTGTTGTCAATCAAGGAAGAAGAAGACCAGAATGGCGACGAACCCCTGGAATCTATGCTCAGATTGAGTGATTTTTGAAGCGTAAGGAGGAATCTGGAAACCCTAGGTTTCAGTTAAGGTGGAGGTCGAGAGTGTGTGGGTCACTGGGTCGATTGGTTTGGTAGAGAGAACCAGAGGGGGTTTAGGGTGGGGGGTGGGTGTTGGACCTCGGAACGGACAGAACTGGAACACAAACAAAACTGGGGTGATTTAGGGCTTTTTTTTCCATTTTATACTTAATATGTTGGTCGGGTCGGATGACCCGAGAAATGATACGGTACATCCGGCACCCGACCGACAATATGCAAAATCCGACCAAATGGACCCGAATCCGACCGAAACGGGTAATCAGATCCGTCCATTGTGTCTGTTTTCGGGTCGGGTCGGGTGGTCGGGTTCGTGGACAGCCCTAGTAAATGTCCACTGAAGGCTTCAAACACTAATTTGTTTACTCGATCACTATGATTCCTCTTCGCATTGTGAATGTACGAGTAACGACTCCAACACCTATAGGCGTAGAAGTGTTTGCCAATGCTCAGCAATGATGACACATTTCCTGTTTTCCACTTGTGTATGTTTACTCTTGAGATCCTAACATAGAGTGATTGTGTAATTGAGTGCTGAACTGCTGATATTTATGAAATAACCGAGCAGAATGGGTTAGGAGGCCCTTTACGAAGAACCTGGCTATGATGTAGGTTGCACTTCTAGAACCTCTATTCATTAGTGTGCTCCACCTTTTTGTTTACCATGCTTTGGTGATTGACTGATTCAAGAACACTGCTATTTTATGTTGTTTGATATCTTAAGTTATCAAAAGAGTTTAACATGTGAAGTTTTTTTTACAAGAATATTAGATTTTTTACTGTGCGGCTCTTTACTTGGTTCCTTCTTTCTTATGACATTTACTGTTAATACAAAAGTTTGTATAAGGTGTGTTGATTTATTGTTATTTGTTGGATTTCAGATATTTAATGGCGTCTTTTTGAAAGTCAACAAAGCCACCGTGAATATGTTGCATAGGGTTGAGCCTTACGTGACATATGGGTATGCAATTTTATCATGCAACTCGTAGTTCAGAACTTTCCCCAGGTTAACAAATTATCTGAGAAATTGATTCATATGGAAACGCAACTCTTTCAGGTATCCAAATCTGAAAAGTGTTAAAGAGTTGATTTACAAGAGAGGCTATGGGAAACTAAACAAGCAGAGGACTGCTTTGACTGACAATTGTATCGTTGAACAGGTTTGTTCATTATAATTCTAGTTTATTTTCTGTTATTTTGCTGCTCTCTGCAATGTTTCTCTGCGTAAACTTTTACCTTGTGATACAGACTTTGGGTAAGTACGGAATCATTTGTGTTGAAGATCTGATCCATGAGATCTTGACTGTCGGACCCCACTTTAAGGAAGCAAACAACTTTTTGTGGCCCTTCAAGCTTAAGGCACCACTCGGTGGTCTGAAAAAGAAGAGGAATCACTATGTAGAAGGCGGCGATGCTGGGAATCGCGAAGACAACATCAATGAGCTCATCAGGAGGATGAACTAGCTGGGGTTTTCTGGGGTATCTGATTTTCTTCAAACTTAATTTTTGTAGTTGCTCTCTGTTGTTGTTTTGAGATGATGGTAATTCTGTTCCTCAGTTTGGATAAAGATAGTTGCCGTTGTGGCGTTAAATCTTATGCTATTTATCCTGGTATTCAAAATATTTTTCGGCATGTTCTTTGAAATTTGCTGGGGTGGCTTTATTCTTGAAAACCATACTCTGTTTCTCTTGACTATTGCCTTGGCCTATGTTCATTGGAAGGTATTCCAGCAGTAGTGGTGTACAGAATACACCAATAGCAGTGTACTGAGAAGTTCTACTCCAGTCAAGTAGTCGCAGAAGACGAGTGAAAGGTTTGTTTGCTAAACAGCAAATTCGCCATTACCTGCTCCTGTTCACCATCACTA
>JAOTQK010000001.1:8489996-8500824 GCA_025642025.1 Rhododendron ferrugineum
AGTTGATTTTTTACAGGAACTCTTAAAAAATTATTTTAAAAATAATGAACGGTTCGGATCATATTGGTGGGACCCAAAGTGGGCCCCATAAAAATGTATGTGCAAGATATGTGCACAAATGTATGTGTCCTTAGCATTTTTACAGTTTTCTAAGGTCTCGTTCCGCTAATTAAAAATAAATATTTATTTTTTGAATTAAAGATGATGTATTGTGAAAAAACGACCTATCTCGTAAGAAGAAAAATAAGTACTTAAAAAATAAAAACCTTAGCAAAACGAAATTTAATTTCTCTGATAGATATAGCTTGAAACTTAAATTTTTAAATTTGACCGCATGAAGATCATGGCATCGCCTTGACGGTTGAACCCTTTTATTCATTAAAGGCTAAGATCCGCCAAGGGCTTTTTGGGATTTTCAATTTTTTTTCAGCGTTTATTAATTTTGCGCCAACTTTTGTGAATTATTGATTCGTCCGACCAAGAATCTTAGCGGAACTCAGCCAGAGTCTCTATTCTAAATGAATCAGAAAAGAAAGGGGGGAAAAAAACATCTACCAAAAGCTAGAATCATGTTTAAAAAGTTCACAAAGAAAACCAGATGGGTCCAAAACACTATATGTACACTGGAGATTAGGAGAACCTACATGGACATATACAAAAGGTGCAGATTAAGTCTAGAGCAGTAACAACACAATAGGGACGCCTTCTATCATGCCAAGATCAGGCTGATAACAAACTGGGGAGCCAAAAAATCACCAGCCAAAACTACCATTTCAGAAACCGAGAATCTTTACTTTCGAACGATACCGACTTTGAATATGACCTCGCGCTCATTCTTGGATGTGCCCTCGCGCTCATTCTCAACTTCGAAAGCACATTCGTCTCCTGGTTGAATGCTGTTTTCCTTAACAAACACTTCCCATCCGCTTGTCAGTGCTTTGATTTGAGATTTCTCATGGTAGACGACGGGCCATAATCTAGATTCCGGGTCCCGCAGGAGAACAACTGCCCTTCGGCTCCCTGAATCCCCTTGGCCCTTTGGCTTTACTTTAGGCAAGCGCCTTGGTAACTCCTGCACAGTTGTGAGAAAAGTTCAGACATTCGAAAAGAAAGAACTTGTAATTTCACCATCTGAGAAAAGGACAAAATATGGACACCCCTAAGAAATATGCTCATTTCAGGACAAAAAATGAAAGCAGGAACTAAAACTACTCAAATTATTCTCTAGTCCATTTAATTGGTTATTGATATCAAGTGGCCAAACTGCATGATTCCAGTAGGGTCGCACTATGTTCTCGTCGTCTGATACATGGAGGCCTGTAAATAGAGGCCAATAGGAAGAACAATGGGAAAGAGCAGAAGTAATTTATCTGGAAAGACTCGAAACTAGCCTGACATGTGAATAGATGGAAAAGAATCCTCTACCACATATAGTATTGGACCTAATCGAACAAAGTCTAGGGCGCACAGAATGGGCCGAGCCCAACTTGTCGAAAGGTGGAGGACATAAGAGCCTGATACAGGCTGACCAACTGGTGTGGGTTGGACGATCAGGAAACAAGCGAACAACCCATGGTACGGCGGGCTAAAGGGCTGGACTGGACTGGATTAGATCTGACCTGTTTGGGTGCTTGGGACATGTTGGCGCAGCATGGATACCAAGTGGCATTGCTCGGCCACGTGAAAGCCGACTACGTGGACAAACTGAATCCTCATGCATGACATCATATGGGAAAACGGTTGTAAGTGACATCGTGCAGGCCCGAGCTCGACCGAACTTACTTGGTGCCAAATTAAAGTCCCTCTAGAGAAAGTACACTATAAACCCTATAAAGATAGGCTTGTTCGGTTAGGGATTGGGATTTTGGACACAAAATTATTACCCTACTCCAACATCCACTCATTACCCCCATCTCCAACCACTACTTTCATTTTTATCTTTATCTCTCTCCAATCATTACCCTATCTCCCTACCCTAATCATTACAAATTCAAATCCAAAATTCAAATCCAAAAACCTTCAACTGAACAAGCCTACGATGTTTCTTATTTTTACTTTTACCTCCTTTAGTTGAGACTGACTTTGGCATCAGCGTGCCCTCCGGCTAGAATCCCTCCTTTTACATTTGAGACTCTCAAGAAAGGCAAAGGCTAAGTGGAAGGCCATCAAACGAGAATGAAAGGAAAGGATAAAACCTTTTTTATTTGAGTAAATAGTTATATTAGCAAAAAGACAGTAATGGAATGCCCGTATTCAAAAAAAAAACCCCCCAAATAACCCACATCAAACAAAGAGGAATCATGACCCTACTATACAAGCTATTCACCCAAGATTCTAAAGAATCTAAACAGAGGCTTTTTCGACCCCTTCAAAACATCTCGAATTTCTGTCACGCCAAATAACCCACATCAAACAAGAGGAATCATGACTCAAACTCGTTTCCTCCTCTTCCCCACTCTAGCACCTCTCCAAGCAATTAAGAGTTCCATCACATTCCTTGACATGGCCCATTGCATTCTGGACCAATAGAACATCAAGATCCATAGCTCCTAAGCCACCGGGCAATGAATAAAGAGGTGATCAATCGTCTCCGCATCCCTTTTGCACATACAACATCAATTCCCAACGATTCTCCGTCATCTAATCAAATTATCAATAGTAAGAATCTTGCCTTGAGCCGCGCACCAAACAAACAGACTCACCTTAAGCGGTGCCAGAGTTTTCCTAATAATTTGCAAAGGATTTCACCAGAAAAGATCCTGACATAGATAAACACCAACGCATCTCATTCTCCCCTTCTCCTAACCCTCTAATAACACACACTTTAGAAAGCAACGTAATCAAAGCCTCCTCTTCCGCTCATGCACCTCCCTTTGCAAGCGAATATTCCATACAATAACCCCATCCTCATCCTGAAATAGTAGATAATCATAAACATTTGCTTCTCTGTCACAAAGTCAAATGATAGATATTTGGGAAAGCATCCGGCAAACTCACATCTCCACACCACATGTGCTCCCGAAATTTAAATATTTTTTCCATCACCAACCACCATATGAGTATTCCTTACAAAAACATCCTACCCATTCATGATACATCTCCAAAGCACCACCCTATAAGGCAATCTCACATGAAGGGAAGACCAACCTCCCCATCCGCACCCATACTTCGCCACTATTACCTCCTCCACCATCTCTTACTTTCACAGGCAATCTCTAAAGCCATTTACCCAACAAGGCTTATCTCCTCACTCCCAGGCCTCCCTCTCTAATGGGAGCACAAACTGTATCCTAGTCAACTAGATGGTATTTGAACTCTTCCCCCACTTCTTTCCAAGGGAAATCTCTTTGGATTTTCTGTAGCCTCTTTGCAACCGAACCCAGAATGACAAACATGGACATAAAATAAGTGGGCAAACTAGAAAGCGTACTTTTGATTAAAGTTACTATGCCACCTTTAGTAATATTTTGCTACTTCCAACCCGCCAATCTTTCCACAACTGAGTCCCACACTGCCTTTGATTTAAAAGGGGAGCCCAGCAGTAAGCCCAAATACAACGCCGCAAGCGGTCCCACCCCACAACCCAAAAACTGAGCAAGAGCACCAATATCATCAACGGCCCCTACCGGGATCATCTCGGACTTCCCAAGTTCACCTTGAGACCGGACACAACTTCGAAGCACAAAAGAACACACCGAAGGTAGCCCACCTGCATCAATCCACATTCATAAAACAACCAAGTATCATCGACATAATAATGTGAGAAACCATCAACCCCAAACCATCTTCCCTTCCCACCTCGAAACCTTGCAAGAAACCACCTTGAACAGCTTTTTGAATCAGTCGGCCCTACAAAAACTCTAGGATTTCTCAAAAAATTGTGGCGCTTTGATATCCATGATCTATGAAGCATCGACACCCTAAGACATTGTCGTATCCGTGTTGGACACTCAGAGTACATGAAACATGCAAGGGACACATGGACACGTGGCATGTCCATTAAAATTTCTTTTAATAAATTTTAAAAGCTTTTCAAAGTTGAAATACTTGTAACTTCAAAAGTATCGGGCCAAAAGTGTAATATAAGACATCAGTGTACGTCTTAGTTGTATCATCTCCACACATAAAACCGGCATTTGTTGGGTGTTGTCAGAAGGAGAAGTGTTTCATCTGCTTACAAGTTACATCAAATCCACCTTCCAATTAAGAACGGAGAGAGGGAGAGAGAAAGGGAAGCAAGAAACACAAAGGCCCACAACACCTAATCACAAAGGAAACAACCTTAACCAACTCAAGATTCCATTAATGCACATTTCAAAGCCTATCGTTTGTGGCTAAAAACCTTGTAATAATCGGAAACTAGAAACCTGACATGAGGAAACAAAAACCTAAAACTGCTTACTAAAAACATATTGAAAAGAAACTAAATGCAAATGTTCCACTTCACCTTCCGCAAACATGTTTCTGCCCCTATTTTGGGACCTTAGCATCATTGCATAGTCTTTTTAGTACCACAATGTAAAGCAAAGGTATATTAAGATTATTTACATCTAATATTGGACAACCACAAAAACAATTAACAATGAAAAATCAAAAGTAATTCCACAAGTTGAAGTTGCGATAACATTTTGGGGGTAGCATTGAACGTTAAACATTTTCTACTAGCTTAATTTTGACATCATGATTGAGGAAGAAAAGATACATAGCATCATGCTTAGCTCTAATTTACTAGCATTAGCCATGAATGCCTGCAAGCACGCAGTATTAATACAACTGAGAGCCAACCATTGCACCAATCATTTGGGAATGTCTTATCATCCTGTGTGAAATGAAAACAGAACTTATTTCTCAAGTTATAGCAACTGTGAAACAAGATATGTGAATGCAATCAACTGTCTACAGTTCAAGTTTCTAGCATCCATCCATGATATCGTTCATCATCAGCATCACATGACTTAAAAGTGTAACTCAAATAGCCCTCAGTCAAGGTGAACATGACTAAAAAGCATCTCTAAGACAAAGATATTATATAGTCGAAACAAGGAGAACGATAAAGATGAAGCAGTGCACATGCATCTGTAGCTAGAACTTGCTTAAAATGAATGGTTTAGAGTCTTTTCTATTAATGACTTAATGAGATTGAGGTATGTATTGAGAGTAGAATCACAAACTCAGTGAGTTGACGAGAAACATACAAGAAAAGCCTTCGTTTCAGCCACCATCACTGAGGTGGTGCCAGAATCTGCAGACGGCGAATCAGATGTATCAACAGGTTCAGTTTTGACAGCATTGAAGACATAATCTTCCTTTTTTGCCGGATGGTTGGAACTGTTACCAGAGTCTTTGGGCTCTGGATACTTTCCTGCAATTCATTCATCACAATTATACTAAAGATCGGAGACTGCAAGGAATTTGTGCACATGCCAAAAATGCAAGTACATGCTTTAGACAGCAGCACTTTTGTATTAGGTAAGCGCACGAGCAGAACTGAAACTAAAATCATACCATTTACAACATCCCTAAAGCCACAGACTTCTGTTTTCATCTCCAATTGCTCGGTTTTTGCTTCGTTGATTTTCTCTCCTGCTGACGATAGCATTAGGTTATCAGTCACAGATATATTTTTCAACTACCCGCAAAAAAAAGAAGATATATCTTTCAACTAGGGGAAGGAAACCCAAATTTTGATAGATACAATATGAAAGCAAAGTCAATGCAAGAATAACGTGCTACCCATACGAGGGAGTAGCAGAAAATAAACAGGGAAGGAACACACCGGATTGAAAATTGTGAGCTTGAACAGAGGCTGGTAAGCCACAGAACTTTGATGCACCAGCAGATTTCTGTGGTGCACTTTGACAGCTGGGCATGATGGGGGTATCTTCTGTTTGGGGAATCAGAATCTGATAGCTACCTGGTTAATGATGAATCATAACACATACAATAAAATCAAATCAAATACAATTTTAGTCAAGGATGAACCCAAGGGCGGATGAGCCCGGGCGACTGCCCTACTAATGTTTCAAATTTTTTCTTATTAGTATAGTAATAAATTTTCAAAAATTGGAAAGCTATATAGGTTTGGCTGGTTTGCCACCCCATGGGTTTTTCAAAAATCTATTACCGCCCATCTAAGACTTTTGGAAAATTTAATATCTACCATTTTATAATTCTTTCTCTTTAAATATCTGCGAATATCTTAGTAGTATTGGAGTAGAGTAGATAGCAAGTCAAACTTTTAACCTTTACCCTTACCTAGCTAGCACGTGGATAAGAAATCAACCTTTAAGTTGCTTCGCATTTATGTTCTCTCAGAGTTCTAGAATTTGTCCACGATTTTTTAGCTGAGGCAAGTATTGACGACAACAAGAAAGTCGATCACTTATCCCCTTGTTGATAGATTTATTCATCTTGCGTTAACTTTACCAATTTCTACAGCGACAACAAAGCGAGCATGTTCAGCCATGAAACTGGTAAGACTAGACTATGGAATAGGATAGAGGACAATATCCTTGCGAGTTATATGCTCACTTACACTAAGAAAGACATTGCCTGGCGCTTTGACGTTAATTCCATTGTAAATGCTTTTTACAACATGAAAGAGCATCGAGTACAGTTTTAGTACGCTAGGTTGTACATTTTTCTTTTGAAATAGAAATCGATGCATTATATTGTATGCACGTAATTATTTACAATAACATTTTTGTAATTGTATAGGTTGATACTTGATCAAATCTATCCATATGATAATTTTGTTAATAATATTTTTAAAATTTGTATTGGATTCATTGTTCCCATAGCCCCAATGATTGGGGACTACAAGGGTTTTGTTGTTGTTGTTGTTGTATTGGATTCATTGTTGTCATCTTCATATGTTCTAAATTTTGTTGTAAGGTCCGCCCAACCTACACTCGAATCCTACGTCCATCCCTGATTTTAGTGTGTAGGATTAGAACAAAGATCATAGACTTACAATTCAAAATACCTAGAGCTCAAATACATTTACATCACACGTATATGACATGGCCACGTCACCCTTATATACACAAACACGCTGGCGACACCTTGAATACATACACATACATCATAGGTGTTTCTTATATACTTGTAAAAGATTAAACGACTAATCTAGGTCAAATTAGGGTTTTTATAAATCCATGACTATATGAACCGACACTAAATAAGTATTCAAGAACTAACCATTCATCACAATTTTCAATCTAGACTAACTTGTTAAAATAAAATCATGAGCTCCTAATGTGTTCCAGTAATGTGTTCCAGTAATGTGTCCTAGCGTGTCCACAAGGTGTCTTGAGTAGAGAAAACGTGATACCCAACATGGAAACAACTCTAAACGTGTTGGACATGAGTCCGGCACATGTCGTGTTCATGTCATAACAACAACGAGACACAAGGATGGTAGACGTGTCTCTGGTTCTTAATTCCACCAAATTAACAGAAAAATAGAACAACTAACTTGATTTTGTCTTTTCACTCTGCTCTTCTCCAATTGTGTTTCCATTGCCAGAATCTTTTGCAGAGACAAGTACTACTTTCTCCGTCACTTGAAAATCTTCATTGGCCTCAGGAACTTCCAAGTTAGGTACATCCGGGGCAACAACCTTTTCAGTCACTGGAATTCTATCCACTATATCTGCTCCAGCTTGAGATGTTAACATCATATTACCATCGCAAGGAGACCTTTCATGTTCTAAAACTACAGCAGTTCCATCAACATCAGATGTCCTCTGCATTTCAAAGTTAGACAAGTCATATAGAGAGTTCCTGTGATCCTCATGCCTGTGTCTAGCATCCATACCAATCATACACAACTGTACTTCATTCAACATTTTTCTTGGAGAACCATTAACAATAATCAAAGCGTTTTCTGTGACTATTTCCATGTTTGAACCAGATAAAGCAGAAGCAACTTGATCCTGTTTGTTCATTGTATTACGATCAGTCGAGTGATATTTTCCATCTTTGGCAGCAGAAGGTGTGTTTGTCCTTCTTTTCTTCCGGCTGCCATTCTCTGCAGAAAAATGGAGTCTTTCACACCCATTTTTCCCATAGATTTGCACAACAAAGTGAGAACCCAAAATGTAATGGAACACCAAGAGATCTCCAACTTCCAGGCCATGTTCTCGAGAGAAAGAAGCCCAACCTTGATGAAAAGCCAAGGACTCCTCTCGCCAGGATAATGTCACCGTCCACCTTTGTCCACTTGCATCCTCCAGCTGAGTTTCCTTACTTGCCAAGTTTGGCATCGTCCGGCCGATTTTAGGAGGCAAGAACTGCAGAGGCCCATAGCTTAGAGCCTTAGGAATAATATATGAATGGATTTAACGAAAATCTGTCGAAGTTTGATGCACATACCATCATTGCAAGACATAACTACATTTTTACTTATTTGCCAAAGATCCTAAAATTATTCAACTCATGCAAATCCAACGTTATTTATACAAGTTTCCAGATTTTGACACCAATATCAAACCATTTCATGGGTAATAATACTTTAAGAAGACGGGAAAAAAAGAAAAGAACATGTCTCAAAAGAATGATGCTATAACAAAAGAGAAAATTCTTAGTCAAGTAAAGATAAATAATTCATTCAGCTGAACTCCTAATTTAGACAAGTACTCAATATTGACTTGGGTAAAAGTAAAATCCATTCTAAACTGTTTATTTCTGACTACCCCATGTACTAAAGTACTCTTAGCAGATTCCAACTCCACAGGCGCCCCCTGATAATACATTCTTTACAGAAGTGAACAAGACATCTTAGGTCCATCATTCATTTTCTTTTTGGCAATACAAGAGCATGAAGTGTTGAATTTGTCTACCTGATAAAATCTCCATAATAGGCTATTGGTTAAAATTTTAGCTGTAAAAATATCTAACGAAATATTTCATTAAAAAATTAAAAGGTTGATGATTCTTAACAACAGAAGTATAGAAACTCAATAAACCCAAAGGAAATTTATGTAAGGGCATGCCGACCATGCTTCAATACTCAATTTTGAACGGATATTTTGGGCCTTTAAGAGTAACCAGTTTTCGACGGACCATTCCGAAACAGTATAAACCACAAGAAAATATTACAAGAAGCACAAAGAATATATTTTGGAAATAAATGCATATTCATAATAAATTCCTTCTACAATCCGCATTATACTAAACTACAACCTCTACTTCATTGGCAATAGCAATAAGAATAAAGCACTTTCGTGAATAGATTGTGTAGCAGACAGAAATAAATTATGTTTACCTAAATGACATGCTTTTAGAATATGAGATGTGAATCCAAACAGAGCATGAAAGTATATAGACTTCTATTCATTTTACAGCCGTAAGACTTCCACTTTACATGAATATATAGATGGCATACTAGACCCCAACTATTTGTGTAGGAGCAGACCGGATTGGATTCACCCCAATAGTATTAGCATACACTATATTGTGGCACCAATATTAGACAACCAATACGTTAAAACAACTCAACAGGAATAAGAGATATGTAGTTGTACCAAAACTTTTGAAAAATTATCGCCAATCATGATTTTGAAAAAGGATTGGACAACAGGTGACGGGTCTTTATTCTTGCCATGAATCAATAAACAATTCCGATCACACTCCGCACACGCTGGTGTACCCATCTATTCGTTCCTCTAACTGAACTCCCTCGGCTGCGTATCTGTTATGACCATAGAGACAAAAATAAAATAAAATCAATGAGAAAAGAAAGGACGGAGGAAAATAGGAATCATAGGCTGCATTTATTAGACTAGACTAATAGTGAAGGGATACAATATTTGATGGAGACCGGACTAATAATGACGAGACTATTAATATCTCACTACCCTAGGTTGCTACATGAAATGGAACGGGAATGAGAAGCAGTACGCCACACGCATTAAATTGTGTTGAAGTGATCACTACAAGCTTACAACATGAGAAGTTATTTTAACAGAGAAACATCCAACAAATATGATATCACTTTTCTAATTAACACAAACTGTACAAGTTTTTTGTTGTTGAAGTTTTTGCACTGTTCAATGAGTTCTTTTAAACGGTGCAAAAAGGTTCAAAAAATTATTCTCGAAAGCACCTTTTTATTCGAGGTCAAAATGGCACGACTTTTCATACGAAGCAAACAAAATAGGATGGATGGAGTAAGAAATAGGAAATACGTAGGGATAGGTATGAACACAAGGAATGACAAAATGTGGAGCACGACTCGTAATCGATTCTGATTCTCTAATTCCGCCAAATAAACAGGGCCCTAGGCAGGATAAACTCCCCAAATTGGATAATATAATCGAAGAACTGGTGAGAGAAATCAAACAAGTGAACAACTCAATACTAAAGAAGCAATTTCACACACTTAGTAAAGTACTTTTACAACTACAATCGTTAATCAAAAACGAAACAAAAGCAAATTTGTTCAATTGGAGTAAAAACTCATCTCAAAATTTTCAAAATGAAAAGACCAACTAAGAAAAGACAATCCTCAAACAAGTTTTGAAAATTTTATACAGATATGTACACGTAATACAGCAGATAGTATGGACATAACAACAATGCAGGGCCGGCCCTGACAGAGGCCAAGAAACCCACTGCCTCAGTCCCCCAAACAATTTGCTAAAGACAAGGGCCCCATAAATGTAGGGTACTCCTGCATATGGGTTAAATTTATCTCTTGGGTTGTGGATCGGACTTACCGGAGTGTTTATTCACAAAACCCAAAACATGGCCCCGTTTGATAACCATACTAGGCCTTGGGATTGGACTACCAATCCCATGGGTTTCATAATAACATGTTTGGTAA